>JAODUP010000316.1:740000-1067334 GCA_025642065.1 Paralvinella palmiformis | reverse complement strand
ACACCTCGAGGAAGAGGGGAAAAGAAAAACCTACCATATGAACTATGTATCCAATACACGTCCGACAGTCTGGCGTCGACGTTCTTCTTAACCAAGAAAAATTAACCCTTTTTTATATCCCCTCAGCGGTTAACAAACTTACAGTTTGTTCATAACAAAGAGAATGTACACTAACTCAGTATCGACTCACTGAAGTGATTTAGCAAAATAAAAACAAAGTAGCAATACTGCACAATGGATTATTACTGATAGAACGAAATATCGTCTCAAACCTGAGTAAATACTTTGTTTTTATTACAGCTTTTATGTACATTTCCCTTTTTTTCAAGACTGTATGGTTAATTTTCATTATATATATATATATATATATATATATATATATATATATTTTTTGTGTGTGTGTGTGTGTGTGTACGCGCGCCGTATATAAACCAAAAAAGATAACTAAAATAATAAATGTGAATGGCAATATGTCAACAATGGTTCTACACAGGGTTACATTATAGGGCCACTATCATATATTATATTCTCTAATGGTCTGCTTCGTGTAGTAGACAATTCTCTGATATGATCCGGACATGAGTATGAACTTGTTGGAAGCACATTGTTACACAACGTCCACAAAGTTTACATATTAGTTTGAATCAAATCACATGAAAGTCAATAAAAATAAATTTCAATGCATTATGTTTGGTAAAAGACAAAATAATTTATGCACGTTAAATATTGGAAATTACTTTATTTTATCTGATGATAATGTAAAAATATTAGTATTGAATGTGGATGATAATAAACTAAATGTTAACACACATATCTCAAAAATCTCAGGTGCAAGTTTTATCTATATTGTCCTCGACCAACCTATCAAAATGTTATTATACGATAGTTTTGTTGAATGCTACTTTGATTTTTGTTCTGATATATGGCATTTTTGTAGTAAAACTAATAATAGAAAATAGAAAAAAATCAGAAAAACGCTTTTAGATTCCTAACTGCTGTTTTCACAAGTACATATCATAATTTATTAGTATAATGTAATAAGAGACCATTGTATGTAACAAGGATTTCCAAATTTTTCCAGATCGCATATAAAATAATGAATGTTATGTGTCCAGAATATTTATCAAAACTTATCACTTTGGAAAATGTACCAGTAAATCTACGATCTGAAAACAATAAAATAATTCCTAAATATACCAAAGTAGCATTTGGTCAAAATAACTTTAACTATAATGGCCCGTTTTATTGGAATACGTTGCCTAATGATGTGAAGAAAGCAACTAGTTGATATTCTTTTAAATCTCATATACGAGAATAGTTAACAAAGTGTAAATATGGTTTCTGTGTTTTGAGCAAAATAAGTAACACATAATCATCGGATTTTATGACAGATGTTTAAATTTAAGTGAAAGTTTTATGTATGTTAATATGTCATTGTATATACCCATTATATAATTCATTGTACATTCCATCGTCATTATATTTATGTCAATTCAATAAAGTTAGTCGCTAGTATAAATAAACTTATCTTATCTTATCCTACTACTTTGATAGCACAGTTTACATTCAGCAGCAAATTCATACGATTCAAAAGAAATCGATTAATCAAAACATTTCGAAGCTACAGATACTCACCTCACGCTAATGACATTACACAACATGGATACTGTAACCACGCATGTCCAATCTCTGACTTCATTGGTGAGCATTGGTCCAGTGAACATTTGTCTGGTGAGCATTTGTCCGGTGGGTATTTGTCCGTGCACCCAGAAGCACAGACCCTAGACGCCAATATAAGGCATCTTTTTTAAAATTTTCAATTAACAGCTTCTATCGGTCCTAATTGTGCACCGACAAGTTTAGCATAAATTTGCTCAGTTGTAATTTCATGACTCCCTGTCAGCCAACACTGAAACCAAACTAGTGATCCAAATAATCTACTTCCCCCCCCCTTTATGAAGTTTCACTAGCCATTATTCTTTAGCGAAGCTGCAAACCCAATATGATTCCAAATAAACAACAAATGAGATAATATTTTCTTAACAAAGTGTCTTAATACAAACCATGTATTGGGGGTAATGTAAGAAAATTATCAACACAAATTAAGTCCTCCTCAGAGCCGGTATCGTTCATGAATGCTTCAGAAATGTATGGCCTCATTTGGGTCTAACTCTGGTACAGTAGAGCACTCCAGAATAACTGTTAGCTGATCTGCAGACATATTCTTTATTCAATCTTGACTAAAACCCCTCTCTGCAGCTATAATCCTGGCCGGCGAAATGTGCAAACATATTTGTTTACGTTTGTTGACTTGCACACGATTAACTTTCTTATCGGGTAAAACTGTTCTCACATCTCTGAAGCTGTTATAGTTCAGGCACATTAACTTAGTACACTCTGGGTCTTACACTTTATCTTCCATCCCTGCAGTCTAAAGAGCCTCTCGAATATTATTCACAATCGCTACAATATCTTCATTACCAAAAGTGTCATCTTCAAATAGCTTTGTAGGCCAGGTTTGTAGATTGGTGATACAAGAAGCCTTTATGATATCTGCTTCAAATTCTAACCATTTCTGGAGGTTGTCCTATACACCACAGATAAGTCGTCTTCTTTTACTTTTGAAAGCATCCAACTTCCCTTAAAATATTGATCTTGATATGTTTCTCTTCTTTATATCTTCTTTAGCTGTGGACCATCACTCTCTTTGTACTTCTCCAGTACATGTAGAACAGTATCCAACTCTTCAATGGTTGCTTTCTCCTCCTGACATCCTGTAGACAGGCAGCTGACCACATACTAAAGGAAGAATTTGAAGTGCAGTACCTCAGTTTATTTTAGCATATTTAAGAAGTTCGTTCCATTGGAAGCTAAGTCTTTTCTGTGGGCTGGGTCATTTGGATTCTCGATCTGTTCTAAATGCTGAACGATTGATCCATATCCGGAAAGTAGATTAATTAGTGACTGCAGTATATATGGAAACTGTGCCTCCGATTATAGTTTTAAAAGCTTACTATTCGTTGATAAATGTTCTAAATACTTCGATAACCTAGCCATTATCCCATATGACGTTATATAACTAGTGATTAAAATTTCCATCAGTATGATCAGTATGATGTTGAAGCTTGTAAGTTTTTCAGTAGGTTAGATTCCTTATAACAATGACCATAACAACGAGATTATCATTGTCATCATTGTTGAAGCTCGTATGTTTTCCGGTGTGTTAGATTCCCTTGGATGTTTGGAATCAGTTTGTGAGCTGGCCGAAGCCTATAACAAAGGTGGTCAAAGTATCATTAATTACCACGCGGTCATTCTCGTATTCGAAAATGTATTATATTCACACCGGTAGCTCACTGGTATTGGTTAAAAGAAAGATATATATATATATATATATATATATATATATATATATATATATATATATATATATATATATATATATATTGATTTATGGGACTTTTACTAATTTAGTAATTTACAAAGTTAACCAAAAATAGCAATGTTAACTCATATATGAGGAGAGCTTAAGTATATTTTGCCACAGACGTAGAGTCAGTTGCACAGAAAATATTTGAATATCACTTATCACTTCAGCAACTAATTGATTTTAGTCTCTTTAAAGCATCAACTATTATGATAATTGGCTAAGCCTTACTGTACAAATTTGCATAATAATTTATTGCAAGTCTCTCAACTACATGGGATTGATTTGAAGGTATTTCTGTAGTAATCTAACGTCACAACATTAATTATAATATGTAATTTATTAGACGTAAATATTTAAGAATGAATAAACTAGATTTTATCTACAGACAGGTACTAACAGTATCTTCTACTTCTCTTTTTGCCATGCGCAAATGCATCTCCTTTGTCTCGGAATGTATGCACGTGATTCCATAGTTGTTTATTCTATCACACTATAGATTAACTAGTTGTTCGATGTAATATAGAGTTTTAAAACCATTTGTGTATCTCGGGTTATATATTTTAGTTTGATACAGAACGCTCCAATAGAGATAGAGCAATACTAACCAGGAAATATTCAGACAACGTCTAAACCACAAAGGCACCCTTGATGATATTATAACTTTTATAAGAGATACTAATGTCTACATTTAACCACCATTGCCATTTAGATACTTATGCACATGCTGATCTATATTCAGGTATATTTAACTTGTGAAAATAGTATCATGAGTACTATAATGTAACTGTAAACCCTTTTTACTAAGGAACTTATTATTCAATCTACGTCCAGTTATAATTGATGTCTAAGCCGATGTTTGACAAGAGAACAATTGTAACAAAATAACAAGAAACATTCACTACTCAGTCGACTACGTGAACTGCATCTAATAAGAATGGCAACAAGCCCAAATATATAATTCCCTGAAATAATAATGCACGTTATTTGATTCAATCTTAAACTTTTGCATGATTCAATACAAAATGAATGGGTCATTTTAATTTATAATTCGTGTTAACAAAAGATTAAATCTAATTTACAAAGATATCTTGATAGATGAAGTTTCGTTCATTCAAATTTAGTACATAAGAGAAGACCACTGTTGTCGGATAACTTCAGAGTACAAGTAAGCCATATTCTCATGGTACTTCATGGGTAAGTGTATAGGCAAATACAAGTATTTCTGTATTTGATTTCGCCTCAAAGCATCACCAATGTTAAGTATTTCTAGTGACTATACCTTTAGGTCGATGGTATATATCCATACGATTGATGTCCAAAATATAAAGTTATATCTATAAATGACGCTGTCTATAACTAATATATGTATATAGAACCAATGGAACCACGTGATACTGGAATGAGAAACCCAATCAATTTCGTCTTTTTCTTGTTGCAATCATTCTTTAGACCTAAAACAGATCCATATCATATATAAAAATGAAGCCGTACATCTGCTGATATTCTGACAGCGTTTGAAACGCACTTAATTATCTCACCTGGACGCAACTTTGCCCACCTAGATAACTCATGCAAGATTGATGTAGCCTTTGATCGTTGTCAAATATCTCAACGATTGTATCGCGAACATTAAAAAATACTTTCGGTTGAATGATGATATCTTTACGATAAATAGAACGTTTGATTAATGTAATATAGGTAATCATGTTTGAAGTTATCTTCTTAGAGACATATCTATAAATAACCTCGTCTCATTACATCGCATTATTTTTGTTTGATAACCACCAGACACTTAATTTATCAATGACGTGTGTCTTCTAGCTTGGGGGAGGAACTCTTCCATTTAAGTAATTTACACCTGTGGCTTAAAAGTGAGATTACAAGATGGCGGATTTTCTATGTTCATAAAGCGAATCTTTATAAATAAATAAAAGGTCTTTTGTGTATTAGTATACCTGTATGAGTGAGTGATAGTGCTTTCAGTCCCGGAATTGATGGAGTTCCCATTTCTAGACACTCCTTCTGGAAACTCCCTTTTTAATCAATTCTCGCCTTTTTCTTTTTCTGTGTGTGTACGCGAGCGTCCGCGTATATGAGCGCGTGCTTATCTGTGTATGAGTGTCTTAGTAACACATACAAACACGCACGCACGCACTCATACGAACACCATAAATCGTCTTTGTCATCTTTTGTCTAGTTACGTCGTCATGTCACGTCACTTTCCATTTTTACTATTACTGTCAAAGAACTTGGTCGTTCCTTAATTCAGTGACATGTTTTACCTGTCATAGTTTGTAGGACAATAATAACTCTCGCAGTTTCAGGTCAAAATGACGTAAAGGTTGCCCAGAAAACAAGACAATAAAGCTCTCTTTTTTTAATGGTTTAATATAACGGTTTGTTATTCTGGACAAAAAGCTATGACTGTACCAAGTGAGTGACAAAAATAAAACAACAATATTGACTCCGTCAAACCAACAAAACAAATCTGTTGACATTAATCCAAAATGGAATTCAACATGTGATCGACTTTCTAGAATCCATCATCGGTGAACCCTTAGAGCTGCTGACTGAAGTATTGTGTTCATCGTGTCTGTGTTTCCACTTAATCGTTCCATCTGAGTATCTCATCGCATTCAGACAAAACAAAGCTCCTTCATATACTTTCTTAGTGATTATTAAATTTTTATGGTGTGAGGTTTGTTTTTCTCGTTTAACCAATGTCTTTCATAAAAAAATACATTTTAAGGGAGTGTTTTCTTTAAGCAAAAGATTATCTATTGCTAGTACGCCATGCCCCCCCCCCCCCGACCCGACACACACACTCATCATTAGTTACAACCAAATTATTCCCCAGTTTATCAATAAAAATATGCTCATCATTTTAATATTACTCTCATTGATATAATGAGAATTCCTAGTTCGTTTATCATACATATATTCTTCTATATTGTATTATGGCTGTTCGTTAATAACAGTGATACATATATTAGGATCTTCTGATAACGTAGAGGTAATAATAGTCCGTGGGAAACCTCGCAGTCAGGGTTTATATCCGACTCATACCTGTGTTTCTGGGATATTAAGCTAAGTAGTATACACTCGGCTACATAACACAATCTGACTGACGTTTTGACAAACTTCAAATGTATGTCTTAATTTTGTTTTACTTAATTCAGTCTTTATAGTAAATGTTGAGTTTAGTTGAAATCATATCGCATAGTTTCACAATATGTTTCTTAGGTGATAATAAAGAAAATATTAAGATGTCATTTTCAACGGTGATTGACTAGACCAAACCGAGAATATTAGTTGTTCCAATAAACAAAGATTAAGACTTTTATGACAACGGTTTCTTGTTGTCATAACAGAGACCTTGATCTAATTACTACACAAAGCACAACCTAATAGCGACTCTCCCTGTAATAGGATAAATGCTAATTGACCGTTCGAACACATTCTTTTGTTGGGCAAGAAGTATGCAAACACACACCGTTAATGTTTTACATTGAATTGGTTCAACTTTTAATGGCAGTTGTTGCGAGCAACGACAAAATGAAGTTACGCACGGCCGGATTAACGAATTTGAATAACACAGTTTATGTGTTTTTCGTTACCAAGAACCCCGTGAGGAAATGGAAGCATGAATAACCGTATTATCTAAGCATGTTTTCTCACCTGTTAACATAGGGAACGGTCGTTGTGGTAAATTATGATTATGATTGATGTTTTACGGCCACTTTTGTGCACGAGGTAGGCTAAATGGGTCGAGCGACTTCCAAAGGTAATGAGACGAAGTGAAAGATGAAACAACCTTCAGATATGCCCACGCCGGGATTCGAACACGGGTGGTAGTGATCTGTGGTTCAGCACGCTACCGCTAGACCACGGAGGCGCCCATTTTATGGTAAAGGAGGGGAATATAAATGAAGGAAGGAAAAGAACGAAAGTATGAAATAATAATATTCGTATATATCAGTAACAATAAGGGATGGGTTGTTGATTAGATCACATTAGGACGTGACTTTAGGAGTATCAAGGGAGATTAAACGTCCATCCACTTGCTTTATTTTTTAACTTAACAAACTTCTTTCATTAAATTATATAGCACATCTGTACATTACAAATTATGGTAAGATTTGTATGTGGTTGGTTTCTCATATAAATGCCAACATTTCAGTTCAGATGTTTTTATTCCTAAAACAGAAGTATATTTTAGCTGCTCCAACAATAAATTGCCTATTGATTTACGGTTAGACATGATTCAGTGAATGATCAAGGTCTAATTTCATCAATTAATTGTTTCTGTTGACAAACGTTGGAAGTGAATGTCAACACAATAATAATATCTCGATATTTCTCTTGGGAATAAAAACCATTATAACATGACGCCTTTCTGTTACAAGTAAGAATTATTTATATTACTTTACAAACAATCATATAGCTGACAATCATATACATGTATATGTATATGTATATATGTATATATATATATATATATATATATATATATATATATATATATATATTACATGTTTGGCTTAAAACGTGAATTCGTTGTTAAACCATCATCTTTAAATCTTAGCTAAAGTATGTTGACGTCGATGGTATATTCGTATTTTATAAACATCCATAAATTACAGTTACTTCTGAAAAGTATTGTTCCTTGTTTTAGGATAATAATTCGATTGTTACAATTATATGAAGTGTCACATAGCTACATATTATCATTTTTATTAAAACATTTGTCAAAAATAACCTCAGATGTTTTCACCATTCCATTAGAAGCCATAAAATATTCCCAAATGTATCAAGTCCTTATTTTGGTGATTTTATATAATGTAATAAAGCTAAATAGGTAGCATTTACTTTAATACGGCCAAATGCTATCAAAGGGGTATGTGTGTCTATTGTGCACATCAAAGAGCCAAGAACTGAACATTATGAGAAACCAAGTAACAAACATTGAACCTCTGACATGATATAATAAATTGATTATTAAAAGTGATGATAAATCCAGTAATATGTCTGATTCCTACTACATGCCCCCCCCCCCTCTCTCACACACACACTCTCTCTCTCTCTCTCAGTCCCTCCCTCTTTATAATTGGTTGTTATAAATATGATTCCGACTGTGTGCTCTACACTTGTAATAACATGATAATCTGGCATACCTGTCACACATTGGGGATAATTAGTAACAACTGTTACTGTGTTTCCCAACTGTCCAACACAAACAATGCAGGCCTTATTGCAGCAATTGCTCTGAATTGATTTTTTTATTGTGATATCCAGATTTAGCAGAGGCATGGGTACTTGTAACTAGACTCTTATTGACAGTGAGTATTTCATAATGAACACACAAATCGGTCGTGATCCACAGCCGCTTACAATACCTTCTGTGTCTCTTTGCAGCTTGTATGTCATTATTGTACCACGGAAGCAGTGGTTTTCTTGTCATTTCCTTTGTCCTTAAGGTTGCGTGCTCATCTACAAGCTCTATTAATGTACTTTCATTGAGACCCACCAGATCATATTGATCATCTGGTGGATCCAACACCAGATATGAGAACCACAGATCAGCAAAAACGGGATGCTTGTCAATCAACTTACATTTTCTGTATGAAATAACATTAGCTGAAACGGATAATTTCTGCTAAGATACATCAATACTAACAAGCAAATGATCAGACAGCATGCAAGACACAGAAACACCCTGGTATCTGGAATAATTATCCAGTTTTTACTATAAAGGAAAGCAATAAAAGTAAAGAAGATTAATTACACAAATACATGTAGCATTATGTGCAATGATAAAAGCTGTTGGTGGTCAAGCCATGAAAACGATACGATAAAGTAAACTGTATCACAGTTAAAAATGGTGATAGAGAAGAATTCCTGAAACAACTTAACTGTTCCCGATGATGGTATTCTTAAATCAATTATATATTTGTAATAAACGGGTGACAATAATGTGGAACTCCATCTATAAATAACGTTATCTACTACAACAGATAACTTTATGATATTATCTATTTTAATAACTCCAACATTGCAATTATTAAAGATAGAGTTGTCTTTTTTATAGAGCGATCGAGTTAAATATATATTGTTCTTTGATGTAGGCCCGTTTATTATATTTGATATTAACGATAACATTTCATTATTCTCACTGCGACTAGAAATATGAATGATTTATAGGTGAAGAAATTTGAATTTTTTTTCCTTCTTTTTCTTGCTGTTAAAATATCTCTCTCTCTCTCTCTCTCTCTCTCTCTCTATATATATATATATATATATATATATATATATATATATATATATATATATAAACTATCTAGCTATATCTCTGTCTGTCTGTCTGTGTTTCTGTTTTCTGTGTGTCTGTCTCTGTGTGTATGTGTGTGTGTGCGCGCTCGCGCGCGCGCGTGTGTGTGTGTGTGTGTTTTAGGGTACATAGTAAGAGGCAACAGGCACAGAGCATCAACATATCTAAACATCCTTCGAAACCTACATCCATAAATCTAAATACAACTATACATACATTGATCTAAAAATTAAGTGTTCCATACCTCCACATATTGATAGATGTATGTGTATAAATATGCATGTGTCTGGTCTACTCAGCTAATTTGCTTTTCGTATGCGACAAATATGTCACGCCCACAGGAAAGCGGCTACTTACAGGCTACGTACAAAAAGCGGAAGCACGTAAAAACATACCATTTGATACCACAGCTCGCAACAAACAACACGTGCGTGTGGTTCAATGGTGACTTGCTACATACATATCATAAACAATTTTGACACCACAGTTTACATTCAACAGTAATGTTTTGTGGTCCAAAAGAAACCTGTATATAAAACATTTCGACACCTCAGATGCTAACCTCAGCCCCACTCTGGGTTCGAATAACTGAATAAATCCTACCTATATGAACCATGTATCAATACACGTCCGATTAGTCTGGCGTCGATCGAAGCTCTTCTCTAACCTATGTGAAAAGTTAGACCTTTCATAGATCCTCAGGGTGTTAACAAACATTACAGTTTGTTGACCACGTGAGAATGTACACTAACTCAGTATGGAATCACTGAAGTGATTTAGTTCAAATAAAAACAAAGTAGCAATACTGCACAATGGATTATTACTGGACTAGAACGAAATATCGTCTCGAACCTGAGTAAATACTATGATTTACTCGAATCTAACAGCTGATTCTAATACGTTTCCGTTCATCACTAAGTGAATGTTCATTCACGCTTAATTTAGCGTCCCTAGGTATATGCAGTTAGGTGTGGTGGGATCTAAATTAAAGCGCCTATCCACTTGATCTATTTGACCCATGGTCGAGAACAGCGGATTTCAGGCAGATCTCCGATACTGCGAATGACATGTCGGGATTATAATAGCTATACATTTAACAAATTTCCTATATCAGTGTAATCTAATTACTCATAATATGGGAAAAACTCTGTCCGCAGCTTAATACCCATGGAGATGCCTGCCGGAGTAACAAACGACTCCAGGAGTATAAATCCATCAAGCAGCATTGTATGAATTAATAGGTCGTTTCGCCAGACCAAATAAGAGGACAACAATATAGATTCTACATTATACATAACAAAGCTAATAAACTCAAACATGTTGTAATAACGACATAACTTTCTTACATTGGTGTAATAAGGAATCTGGAGATATATATATATATATATATATATATATATATATATATATCTAGCTATATATCTATATCTGCTGTGTCTGTGTGTGTCTGTGTTTCTGTGTGTGTGTGTGTGTGTGTGTGTGTGTGTGTGTGTGTGTGTGTGTCTGCCTGTTTGATTAAGACACGGAATAAATGTATTCCTAGTATCTGATTGGATGATGAAAACCAACAATTCCTTTCATATTTTATTTCCTCTCCTTAATGCTTTTACATGAAAATTTCTATTACAAGACACTGATTTTGTGGGCTCTGGCATCTTTAAACCACATCAGCAATGCAGCCTCAACATCACTGTGTTTGACATTTCTTAAGCGTTTCCAAGCTTCTGCGAAATTCCCGTCCACTTTTCTCAAGGCATCCACGTTGACAATGAGCTACACGGAAAATGTCTCTATTTAAACAGGTTGGCAAGTCAATCCAATGTTTGCAGTTTATCATACAACAAATTATCCTTTGAAGTGACATGTGTCATATTAGTTGTTGCAATGATCACAAAAGACCGGACTGACTGACCATTGAATTTTAAAACATCGTATTTCGTTATAACCAGCGCGATTGATATTGATTTAATGCTGCCGTGACCGAAATATCACTTCATCGAGGTAGCTGACAATTATGTACATATTGGCTTTCTTTTATTAAGTAAACCATCGTAAAAATATCTCTCACCTAAAATCGATTGCATTGTGTAATAAAGTAAATTTATTTATAGTTTAAAATCTGCTTTCCAAATATTGATAGTTGTTGTATAAATAGTTGACTAAAGCCATATGTTCCTTATTTGATAATAGCTGGACTTACACACTTTATTTTAAATAGAAACATTAACAAATATTCTTTTCCACTTTCTTTATTGAGTACTCACATGGCGCAACAAGTTTTTGTTTATGATATTGTAAATATTATGAACATATCTTGGAAATTTTATGAACGATCTTTGAATACTACTACTGCTACTACCATTACTACTATTACTACTATTACTACTACTACTACTACTATAATAATAATAATAATAATAATAATAATAATAATAATAAGTAATAGTTGCAGTAGTAAATAAATTACAAGATACCTGTTCGTGTATTTTGTATAAATTGTGTGTTAAATCTCTTCAACAGTCCACATTTAGTTATCATTATAACCTATGATCTGTCTTCAAGTATACTCATTATCTGACAACAGTTCTCATCTAACGTTGTGCCCTCACTAATAACTTTACTTCATATCAGATAATTGTAAAAAAGTAAAACATTATAAGCATCTACGATAAGATTAGTCGTCAAGTTGTATCTCATCAGTCAGATATATTACGCTACTTCCAAAATATCAAAAGAATTATGAAGTAGTTATTAAACATCTTCTTGTGGTTTTAGATATACCATATAAATCATGGATTAGTATGTTTAAAAATTCCTTTGAAATCAAAAAAGAAAATAAAGTAAGTACTCCCATTCAAACATAAATATGTATGTCTACCTAACTATCTATCTATCTATATATATATATATCTTTCTTTCTTTCTGTCTCTCTCTCTCTCTTTCTATCTTCCCCCTCCCCCTTCTCCCTCCCCTCTATTTCTATTATATATATATATTATATATATATACGTTCAAGACATGCACACCAGCATCTATCTGTATCGTAAACATCTAAAGGTAAACTAAAAAAGGAACTCTTACGAAGGAGTAGGCGGACGGATCCCGGATAGAGAATGATCATAGGGGGCCCAAGATTGATGACTACATGTAATGGTAAAGTCCTGGCTGAAGGTTGAGGGCTGTGATATTCAACCAATTGTGAGATTAACGCTCTGGCCTCATGTTAAAATATTAAATTTTTATATTAATTTAGGTGTTTATTATTAAGTTTTTAAGGCACCCGTGTTTTACATAGAATAGGAATAGAATAGAATAGGAATAGTGTGTGTGCGTGTGTATTTCTTTGTTTCTTCAACAGATTTAAATTTTATACTATTTATATAATGATAAATATCTGAAAAATACTGGTAGTAAAACACATATAGATCACTTATATACGAGTGTTAAAACGATCATGTTAACTATCATATGCTTCACAAATATTCAATATTTTCTTGGCTATAGATTAAATTTATATTAAACATAAATTCCCAATATGTGGCTTACAGAAAATAATTCTAAGGTCATTCATATACACAAAATATATCTTGGATATTACTATTCTTCTTGGCTTCAAACTATCATTAAAAGACTTTTAGGGCATGCTTTAAATTACGAAGTGATATAGAAACCAAGAAAGTGAGAATAGTTATGTCGATGGTAAGCAAAGAGTAGCTGCTGCGTGTCAAATTGAAATGAAATGGGTTCAGTGAGACTCGGCTATTTATAGATGTATTTCTAATTTACTGTGAAACATTTCTCGGTCAGTGACGCCAATGTACGGCTTCACCCATGTTAGCTGGTCATACCTAAAATAGCCAAATACAATGAACAATGACTAAATGATACGGAAAGGATGTATTCTTGAAAGGTTACGCATATACACGATGATGCATGATATGATTTAATTGAAAGTGTTCTTGTATGCAGTGACATTTAGGTTTATATTTTCAAAATATACCTAATTTCTGTAATGTCAACATTATGGTTCACGTTCGCACTTACAACATGTAATTTATAATTTATGTTAAGATGCATTCTCCTAATGTGTTAAATTACTTTAATTGACGTTGTTTCAGAAATCTTAAACACATTTCTCTCGGCGTGCGTATATCTGAAGGATGTTTCATCTTTGACGTGGCTTCATTACCTTTGGAGGTCACTCGGCCCATTTAGCCTACCATATGTACAAAAGTGGCCGTAAAACACCAATCATCTGAAACACATTTCATGATTGATAATACGTTTCTTATAAACAATCATTTTATCTTCCGAGACGGTCAGAGTTGAACGTGAATATTACGTCTTTTTCTACTGATTATCAAAGTAAAGAACTGTAATGTACAAGACATACAACACGGTAACTTAAATGGATAAGAACAGAGTCATTTCTTTTGTAAAATGTGTTACATCTGATTATACTAATAAAAAGTCGCATACGTTTTTCATTGTCATGAATTACGACTTAAATCAACTTGTAAATATTTCTGGCTTCCTGTATTCCATTATCTGTGTGATGACGACATCCAATGGGAAGTAGAAATGCTGGTACGTCTTTAAAATCTTCAAACGTTATTTCTCTTCAAACATTAATGAGTTCCGCATAAACAGAATGCTAACATGGCCTTAATACCAGACTTAAATTAATAAAAACCACCCCATCAGAATAACATAGAATGTCTTAACTTTTAAAACAGTTATTTGAAACAAGATAACTGTTTATATATCAAATACGAAAAGCAGCTACAATGCAAGCAAATATTCCTTCCACTTTACATAGTGAATTACCGTCTGGGACTTCTTGCTCCTGACACTTCTGCGTGAGAGGTCAGATTCGACACCTGGTCTTGGTTCCATAGTACTCTGTGAGTTATTCGTTCAGCCAGGAAACAGGCAAGATTTGTATTTTGTATTTCTAAAATACGTCATATATATATATATATATATATTAATACGTCCATTTGTTTTCTTCCGTAAAATCCAGTTCATACAAAGTTGTAATACTGTTCACAATGAAGGGGAGCTTCATTATAGAGAGACAACGTGTGAAGGTAGTTAGAGCATTAACAAAACAGTAGACATCAAAGTTAACACAGAACAAAGTAAAATGTCGGCCGAGACTCACTCTTATAATATGTAATAAGAGCAGATAACAGGTGACGAATATGAATCATCTATCCCCAAAATGTATCCTCTTTCGTGTTAGTAATAAAACGAATACAGTACCGAGAAAGTGTCTTTCATCATTACATCGAATGAAATTTACTTTTGCATTTGTGTATCAAGGCGTCAATACACATAAACTGATAAGTCGTTTGTCCGGGTAATTGGTATAATATAGTAGAGGTATGTGTGTGTGTGTGTGTGCGCGCGCTCGCGTGTGTGTATGTTTTTGGAAACATATAGAGAGGCACTGGCGCAGAACATCAACAACTAAACATCCTTTGATTCCTCTACCTCCATAAATCTAAATTTAAATAAACTATACATACATCAATCTAAGTATAATATTTCTACACATCCATATATCGATACATACGTATACCTATGCATGTGTCTGGGATACTCATCAACCTGTGGGGCACAGCTAATTCGTTTTTCGTACGCGACAAATATGTCACGCCCACAGGAAAGCTACATGCAGGCTTCGTACAAAGGTGGAAGCGTGTAAAACATACAATTTGATACCACAGCTCGCAGTAACCAACACGTGCGCGTGGTTCATTGGCGACTTACTATATGCATAAGATAACTACTTTGACACCACAGTTTACATTCAACAGTAATTTTCTTTGATTCAAAAGAAACCAATACATATAAAACATTTCGACACCTCAGATGGTGACTTCGGCTTTATTCTGGGTTTGAATAACTAAACAACTCCTACCTATATGAACCGTATCGATACATGTCTGACTGCTATGGCGTCGAAGTTGTTCTCTAACCTGAGTGAAAGGTTAAGCCTTTTATAGGCCCTCGGCGTGTTAACATACATTACAGTTTGTTGACCACGTGAAACAATGTACATCAACTCGATATGGAAGCAGTAGAGTGATTTAGCGTCCCTAAATTATGCAGTTAAGTCTGGTGGGATATAAATTAAAACCCCTATCTGTTTGATCTATTTGACCTATAATCCAGAACAGCAAATTTAAGGCAGATCTCCGATACTGCGAATGACACGTCGGGATATTATAATATTTATGCAATCAACACTTTTTCTGTATGAGTGTAACCTAAGTACTCACAATATGGGAATAATCTCTGCCCGCAGCTTAATACACACGGAGTAACAAACGCCTCTAGGAGTATAAATCCATCAAACAACATTGTTCGAATTAAGAAGTCGTTTCTCCAAACCATATAAAAGGTCAATAATACAGATTCTACATAACAAATATAATAGAATAAAAGATGTTGTAATAACGACATAACATTGTCTGACATTAGTGTAATTAGGATTCTGGATCGAAATAGTTCTGATGTCTGACACGGGCAATGTGTGTTTAGGATATATTAATAGTGGCACTGGCTCAGAACTTCAACATCTCTAAGCATCCCTAGAGACCTATACCTCCATAAAAGTATACATTAATAAAACTATAAATATATATTGTTAATCTAAACTCTGTCCAGCCTTCCCCGGGCAAAATATAAACTGCAACTAATAATAATTATTATCATTATGCCCGAAATGATTTTTAACGTTGCTGGATAATAAACTTACGCACAAGAAATAATTCTAAATAAAATTACAATTGAGAATAAATTACATATTCAGGAGAGCAACTGGTGCCAGTTCCTTGTTTAGACTAAACACTGTTCTCTCTCACAAGTCGCCCATCAGCAAATCGTCCTTAACATAATTAACTAAACCGAACCCTGTGGTATATCTAAAAGCCACAAGAACCTAGCCAGTGAATACTTCATCAGTTCTTTGATGTTTGAGGATAACGTAATGTGAGAACTTCAAGCCGGTCGGATAAGTCAGACAAACAAATCCCCCCCCCCCAGAATACGCCACTGATGTATGCCACTGGCATAACGGGGTCCCTCTCTATTTGCAACTAATACGTCTAAATATGAAGGAATGGGTTTACTGATAAGACACGAAACTGTATTCACGTGACTTTGGTCCGTTGTAGATGTATTAGGGATTATGGGCTTTTAGCGATTAGTTTATGGTTCTTCTGACTACTGATGTTGGTAAGTAGATTGCCAGCAAATCCATGATGAGACACTTTTTAGCTAATGGTATTATTTCTATTTCACCAGAATTACTGAAAGTAGTCATACGCAAATAATACCGTTAGTAATAACAATAGTATTAGTATCCATGTCAAGGTTCCTAACATGAGAGTAGATATGTCAGTAAAAGGTAAAATGTCTTCTAGTGAACAGGTACAAATTAAATAATACAATTAGAGGTGGGTACTTATAGACGTATTTATAATTTAGTGATAAATAATTTGGTGCAGACCCTCATTCAATGATCTCTGAGTGTGTTAAATATTGGGTATAGCTCATCGTAGGTACACGTAAGTATATGGTCAATTACCCTCAATGATGTGATATCCAGATGTTGTCCTTAACGTGAAATTACATAACATTAATCAACGCACAGGTTGGAAAATGATTCCACGGAGATTATTTACACTAGAATAACCAAGTTTAAATACACTTACTAAAGATAATAAATGGTTTTAACAGAAACATTGTTTATTGAATTATGCCCAATGCTAAGAAATGTGGAATATACTTCTATAATGCGCATCACATGGATAGTTACAGGTGTGCCTGCTTAAACATTTGACCCGATTGTGTATCTTTGTTTGCGGCTAGAGTCTGAAAAACTCGTCAATCTGAATGTATTCAATACATTTACAAATAATCTATACTTTGGAAGTTCCTCGAAACAATGATTCCATTCTCAAATTGGACAACCTTCTGAAATATAGATAACATTACCTTTAGCTGATCGACAGGTACCGTACACAAATCATTAAAATATTTTTGTCGGAACTTCTACCCATTTTTATATCTGAATTTATGGTCCATGTCCAACTTTATCGGAAATAATTTAAAATCTCCGTCTGAATTAATTCCTATGACGTAATCCATAACAATAATTAATAGTGGTGTGTGGATTTTAAACAAATTTAGCACTTAACTGGTCGTCCTATATCAATCAGTGCTGAATGTTTTTTTTTTTGTTTTAAATCTTACGGTACAAGAAACTTGTAATGTGACCTTTGTTTACAAAAATAAATAGAAAACTTTATTCGTAATATGGGTAACTTGTCAATCATGGACTTTATCCATTCAAATCATATCTGATTCGAATCGAATATTAAATATATGTTGATTGATGTTTTATTATTTCAAAGTTTAATTTAATTTGTGGCCTCCTGACGATATCCGACAGAAAGAGGAAAAAGTAATCCATCTATAAAATGCGAATCACGAACTCAATAAGTTATTCATTATTGTAAGAAAGTTGTATTTTAATTTGTTTTAAAACCAAAAAATATATATATATATATATATTAAAATATATATATATATATATACTTATGGGATCACTATAATCTTACGTAGAATATATATTGGACAAAGCAAATCACATATTACGCGAATTACTTATATGTATCTGTTTTAATAGGAAAGGCTTTGGCTTACAATACCTCGGGTTTTCTATAAAAAATGTGTATATAATATCGTCTGGGTCCTCGTTATCGTTACTAGTTATGAATAACCAAGAAAATTCAAGATAAGACAGTAAGACATGTGTTGTTGAAGAAGACGAACTATGGAATCCTTCAAATAAAACTAAAAAGTTTAGGAAGAATAATGTATCACTCTTGACCTTAAAATCTGTGGATTATGTTCGCGACTGGATCCTACTTGGATTTGGATTGCAGTAGACAATAATGACATATGGTTTGACGTAATTAATAATCTTAGCAATAAAGTTATTATTATAACATAAAGAACTTGATGGAATTTCATCAGTAAATGAACAATATTCATAAGAAGTCTTTTATTCCAGCTGTAAGTCCAGACATTCTTTAATGATATGTAGGACAATATGGACAGCAATAGAACTGTCAAAACTATTTTATTTATTTATTTATTTATCCTGTTTCAGTAGTGCCCTATTCAAGTTATAAGCCATACTCACGGTTTATTTATGTCACCAAGCCCGCGGGTAGTATGTTGTTTGCAGCTATTATTTACAAACGCATTGAACCGAGAACCTGTAGTTTTCTGGTAAACACTTTGTCACTGAGTTATCCCGACACAGACAAACACGACAAGGGTTAGTTACTTTATCTAGAACAATTAACGTTGGTCGGTTATTTTTAAATATTTAATATAAGCCCTTCCTCTTGGTACACCTTTAGTTGAAGCTTATGTCAATTGAATTTTATTGTTTACATTAATGTAAATTCTTTGTTAAATTGTCTTAGTATATTATTCGAGGCATATGTGCTAGTCTTAGTGTACACTTCTGGTCAAAAGACAGTGTGTCGTTTCCTCAACAAAAGGTCAAATACCGTTCATTACCTTGAAATATATTTAATGTCAAACTAGATCCGATTTCAGATTATTATCATTGACCTCCGTGTAGCCTATAATACCCTTTTTTCTGCTTGAATACGTATGATGCCAGGATCATGGATTAGTAATCACCGTACTGGACAAACAGTATTGATAAATGACTTCTGACAGTAAAGATGGATTATGATCGTGACATACATTATTCATGAACGTTGTTGACGCCATTACACAAATAATCTACGAACGTATTTATCCTTAATCGGCTAAAACGTGTTGCTATCGTATCGTTATCGTTATCGGTTGTAGTTACTTCATTACTAAATAAAGAAGCCAATGTCTTATTAAGGCGAATGTTCATTTACTTCATCAATCAGCTGTTTTAATTTATTGCTCCATATTACTTCAGAATGATATCTGACCTGGTCATAAGTAATGTATTAATGATGAATTAATACTGGCTAGAAGAAGTTATTAATCTATCTATTTCTCTATAGAAAGATATATAATATTAACTCATCTCTGGATTATATAAACATCTACATCCACCTGACTATTTATACATACATACAGAAAGACAGACAGACAGACAGACAGACAGACAGACAGACAGACAGACAGACACCCACAATATGACCTGGTAGACTACTATGTTACTAGCTTTTGTATTAAACACATAACACAATAATTATTAGTATATTATCATTCAGTCTCCCTATTACACCTATCAGTTTACAGCCTATGAATCTTATTACAACATGAGTTATTATTATAATATATTATATGTACACCTATTTGTGTGAGAGATCGCGCGTACAACCTTGTATGTTTCTATGTATATTCGAAAAGTCCGTTGTTGAGTTTATGTGTAAATCAAAGTTAACTGATCTTAAGTATGGATAGACCACATGAGTTATGTCAAAACATTTCTATAATTGTTATACATAGAGGTCACTGACTGAGAAGTCTCCATCTTGTACACAACTAAATTAGAAATACATCTATAAATAGCCACGTCTCACTGTATCATGTCATCTTAGTTTGACAAACGACGGGTAGTCTTGACTCGCCACTGAGATGTATATGTTCTCACTTTGGTGGGTTTTATCTCATTTCGTAATTCACAGTATCGTGTAAAAGACTATTGTAATGGCATAGATATGAATAATATAATTATCGTATTACGATTTGGCATGTTTCTTATGATGATTTACAAAATTAACAAGTTTATCCTCCTAAATTAAGGTTATCCACATTGCTAATAATTAAGTGTATCGTTTATCTGTCACTATTACCCCGAATTACTACTATTGTTGAAATGAGAAACCTGTCGTTCATTTCTTTTAAGTACCTATTAGTTAGTTGAATTCGTTAATTTCAGCATTCATAATACATCTTTTAATGAAAGCAAACACATATAGAATGTTGAAAGGAGACTGCTTGAATTATTGTTTATATAATGCACCCCCCCTTAACATAACATTACAAACATTTTAAAGTAAAAAGATGTGGAATATTCAATAGACATAATTATATATTGTATCATGAAACAACGCAACATCCATAAGTTGTATTTGAACAGCAAATAAAATTACAAACATACTTCAGCATCGGCATCAGTCATATAACGAAATGAACATATTCTTAATTATGTGCTTAAAATTAAAAATTGTATTAACATTGCGAACATTTGCAACTAATTGGTTCCATAGTTTACACCCCTAATACTAATTGACATTAACTTCCTTTTCGTTTTACAAACCTTTACATTAAAATTTCCTTTTTTACTAGACCTGGTACCATATGAATGTTGTAGATTGAACATTTTTTGTAGATCGATAAGTAAAATGTTATTTTTGGCTTTATAGATTATAATCAAGGTTTTTAATTTTAGAATATCTAAACATTTCAAACACTTACATTGAACAAATAATGGATGCGTATGATCTAATTAACTAGATTTGGCAATATTACGGATTGCTTTCTTTTGTAATAACATCAAAGCATGTAATCGAGACTTGTAAGTATTTCCCTATATCTCACGTACGTAACTTAAGTACGGAAGTATTAATGAACAGTATAACATGTATAAGTAGTTATTTTCAAGCATGTGTTTTACTTTACAAATAACAGAAATATTTTTCGATACATTTTTACAAATATCATTAATATGATTAGACCAAGACAATTTTGCATCTACCAATATTCATAGGAATTTAATAACTTGTACTCTACTGACTTCTAGTTCACCAATCTTGAGTTTACAATCATCTTGATAAGGCTTGTTATAGAAACACATTATTTTTTTGGGGCGGGATATTCAGAGATAATCTGTTAACTTTAAACCACTGACTCATTTGCTTTAATTCATTGTTGAGCACATTATTAAATAACCTGTGTTATACTTTTGCTAAAATATAATACATTGGTATCATCATCAAACAATATAAATTTTGGCAATCTTCATATCATTTGGAAACAATTTTTAAAGCTTCTTCATCAATAACTGGTTCGAGAAACAGAGAATTTTGTACACTATTACTCATAAAATCAGAGAAACTTGTATTGTGATAATGTTCAATTATTTTGGCCAACATCGAACCAATATTTGTAAAGAAATTGTTAAAACCACCAGATAATGCTTTCTTATTTATCTGGCCACTACAGAAAAATTTATTAGGCCATTTGTAAGATTTCTTTTCTTTCTCATAGTTATTTTATTTAATAACTACCAAGTACGTTTTAAATTATTTGTATATTCAACCAATTTGTTATCATAGTATTGTTTTTTAGAAAAACCTTAATATAGTAATCAGCTTATTTTTGTACACTTTGTATTTCGTTTGAGCTTCTTTTGACCAGCATTTTAAAAATAGCTTATATAGATTAATTTCTTCCGAATAATAGGACAACAAATATTGATTATCTAAGTAAATATACAATGGAATGTTCTATAAGCTGTATTTACATCATTACAGTTACTGTATATATTCGCGTATATGTGGCACCTGTTTTATGGACCAATAACCCCCCTCGGGTCGAATCCGCGTATAAGACGCACTAAAATCAGCAATATTTATTCAAAACCAAAATATTCATCATCATCATCACTCTCTTCACTGAACATCTGTTCGTGTGTTATCATATATGTCGACGCGTTCTTCGTCGGAGTCAGTGTCAAATTTGTTATACTGTTCAGCCCACAATATATCATCTTCCGTGCCAACTAAATCATTGCTGATAGAGTACTTCTTGAACGATTTGGTAATAATGGCGGGATCTATTTAATCCCAGGCTGTTTTCATCAGTGTCACAGTAAGTGTCACAGTAGGTAACGACCGCCGCTTCAGGTTGCCTGCTGCTGTGCGTTCGTTTCCGTAATGCTATTTGAAGTAGTCTATTAGTAATTCCCATGTGCCAGCTTTGGAAGCAATTAACACATTGTTTGCAGTAATCGTTTTCCTTTGATGTGGTTTCAGTGGTCATTCTTTGCGTGGCCTTATTTACCGTTCCGTCCAATTAAACACGCTTACATATATTGAGAGTAATGACAAGTCTCTGTGATCACGTCATTAATTAGAGCACCGAATTAAATAATCATGGCGGTTATCACGATTGAGTTTGGATTTGAAAGACAACAAAGAAAACACACCTAATAAATTTGTTTAGTGATCATATATTAATTATTAATGTTGAAAAACAATATTATTGTATTTGCTCCTAAATTATGCCAAATATTACCTTCCCTTTTAGTATGACCTGCATATAAGACGCGCTCGATTTTGGCGTTGATTTCAGAGTATAAAAAGTGCGACTTATACGCGAGTAAATACGATAGTTACTTCAGTCCAATCAAGATCCCTTAACCTGTTTAATAACGTTTCAATATCGGACTCTTTCACAGTTTAATATTTCTATAAGTAGGTAATTTATTACTAGAATTCATCTTACATGTTGAATATTTAAAAAGAGTGAAAACAGGTAAGTGGTCAGAAATGTCGTTAATAATAATAATATAATTTTTGGCGTCTACATCAATAACACTAGTATATATATTATCAATTAATGTACTAATATTCCCATTTATCCGTGTTTGTAAATTGATCAGTGGGTAATACCCACTACTAAATAAATGATTCCCGAACTCTTTACTGGCCTGATGTGATTAATATTTAAAGAGATTTATATTAAAATCGCCACATATAAAAGTTGGATTATGTTTCAGTGTTTGACAGATGACCTGTAATTCTTCATTAAATATACATATATCTGTATTTGGGGCTCTGTATATACAATCAATTTGAACCTTTCCATACAATCTTCAATTACTTTAGAAATATTACACATAACCTTCTGATTAAAACCGTCATTAACATGAATGGTAACACCTCCACCAGTTTTACTATTTCTATACGAGGTATGTAAGGTATACCTACCTAAAACAAAATATGATAAATCATACTTATTGGACATTAATCAGGTTTCAGATAATGCAATGACATCAAATTTATTGTTACTATTAATGTCTATTAAGAAATATTTTAAATCATCAAAATGTTTCACTAAATTCTATAATTCAAATGTATAATTAATAAATCATGTATTTCCTTTGCCTTGCCTATTTCTACTTTAAAATAATCTCCGGATAATAACGACAATCATTATTACCATTGTAATAACATAAATCAGGATTTATGTTTTTATCAAAGTTGAAATTGTTAAATTTCTGAACATTAAGATCAGAAGACAGTTCGTATGTTTTCCATATATTATGCAGCTTATACATTTCTTCTGTTAAACCACTTAACCCTGCAATAATGTCATTATTAGATGTGTTATTAAATAGTAAGGCCATCTTGTACATCTTCTACGTCATCTACATCTTCTACATAGCCAATTATCTTGATTAGCAATATCAAAATAACATCATTTGACAGAGTATATATACTTACAATTCTTGCACACTATTGTATCTATATTATTAACATTTCTATAAGAATTATTACACTTCTTCATAATTATTGGTTATTCTTAGCACTTCGTTTTTGAACTTGAGATAAAAACATGTATCAGGGCTGATCCAATAGACCGATTCAATTACCCCTGCTGCCACCATGCGGCTGAATTTCACACTACGGTCCCGGGTTAGAAGCATAAGAATACTGTGTTGCATGGCCATTTACCCGTAGAGTGGCAGATAAAAGTCATACTGAAAAGCTTTATTTAGGGTATTTACCAGCTATATTTGGATTTTATTTATAGTCCATTAAGGGTATGGGCTCTCCAGATCATAATGTTGCATTTAATAGGAATGGCATAGACTTCATCCAATAGATATATGATACTAAATTAAGTAACGTTCAGCACGATTTGCATGGCTTTCATGGTCCGGCATGTCTAGTTCAAACTTATTTTTGTAGAACCATCTGACATGACGATGTGAATGGATAAAATCAATGATCACATAGGTTATAATTCAATTTGTGATTCCTATTACTGTAACATTGGTATTTATTCATGATATTTTGTATTTAAAGTGAACTAGCTATTTTATTTTCTGAATCAGCCATTCGTGCAATGTTTATGTAAATGTCAAGGCTGTTAATACTGTATATACATATATGATTGGTTCTCAGGTACAAGGAAAATTAAAATTTCCAAACTCTACATTAAATATTTAAAACACTTCATTAAAATCAATTTACATCCAGCTAAAAGTTTAATTTTAAAATCATTTATTTAATCCATTGAAACCCATGCTAAAAATTCCCTACAAGTCAATATGAATAACAAAGGCTTGGCTGTGTTGTTCATCTAAAAAATCGGTCCGCTCAATCATTGGATTATATCTTGATAAACATTGTGTTAAATCCTTTGGAAAGACACAATCGTACAGCTGAAATGCTAGTCTCATTCTCCGTGTAATATGAAATAATTTTCTGAAAGATTTCCAGTATTTATCGTTAGTGAAAAGTTGCCATCCCCTGTTAACAGTGGGTGCCATCCATAGCTGTTTCTAATCCGAGAACGCAGTTGATAACCGATGCAATGCATTTCGCCTTGATCGGTCTATTGTTTGCAAGAAAACGGGTTGAATCGAGCCTGGCACAAACATATACAAACACGAAATATATCTATCCGCATACAAATAATGAATAGAGCTAGATCATCAAAATGACAAGCATATATACATAACACATCAGCCACTATCAAAGTATCATATCTATGTAACATACGTAATATTATAGACCATCATCGAGAACAAATATTAATATACAAAACCACAACAACACATGACTCATTCTCATTCTTATTTTATCGCCAGTTGACAACTTCAGTCGATGTGCCAAGGGATTCTAGACCAGGCCCGATAAAACGACTTAGAATGCAGAATGAGACAGCACTTCTTCACTTCCTCATCACTCGTTTCGGCCATTTGTCGATGAAATTAAACTATTCGCCGATATAAAGACATTTGTTGAAGAAGAAACATCAGTTGCCTCTTTGGAAACCATTCTTTAAAAACCATTCTGTTTAGCAGATGGCCAAAGACGGATGAAGACCAGTGCTCAGCCATGTATCACGGTTGTGACAAGTAATATATACAAGTAATAACATATACATGTAGATAAATATTTCGATTTTATTTTGTTAAATTTACACTCGCAATCATCAAAGTCACACTAATGGGCCAAAGTAACTAAGGGGCTAAATACCAAAGGGGCAAAATACCTAGGGGGTTAAAGACCGGCGGACCGTGCTGGAAAAAGAAAACTAACATGGAAAACCACCAGAAAACCAACTTAAAACACAACCAACGAACAACTCGAAAAACAAACAGCCGGGACAGTTCTAGCTACATCCCTTTCATAGTTCTGAACTTATTAATTATACTATAATTATAAATACACCGGCGACGTGACCAAGATGCAAACAAACTTTAATATAACAATGTACCGTTTGGTAGAAGTAAGGACGACTAAGTACTATTATAGATGCTAACTAGATGTTAAGTGGAAACAGTTGGAGAAAATGACACTGGAGAAAATTAAAATTGTGAAGTCCTAAACACCGACAACAAAAAACCCGCGAAAACTAGGAGTGACCAAACTACTTTATTATCACCCACAATTACAGAAACGCTTTATTATTAACACATTATAGTACCCTAATATGTAAAACAAGCTATCGAATAAGTTTTGAATGATAATAATAATGTACATTTGATAGAGCGTCTTTACCAGCAGGAGCCATTCAAAGGCGCTGTACACTGATACCATAAATAATTTGTATGTAAAAAGTCATTAAGAGATTTTAACGATAATAATTATTTATCGGTCAAAGAAACTTTAAAATGGTTCGTTTATGGAAAAGATTTAGACTTTTTAAGAGATTATGCATTTCTAATACCCACGGGCAACCTGTTGCAAGCTGCAACACTAAATAAACAATCTCCATATGATTTGAGCTGAGACACGAGTACCTGCAATAGTATCTGACCGGATGATCCGAGTTATCAGGATGTTTGTTTTTATGGACAGTGGTTCACATAGATAGATATTCAAGTGTGAAGTCATTGACAGATTGATAAGTTGTTAGTAAAATCTTGAAATAGATGCACACTGTTCAACGGATAGTTCATGTAGTTTTTAAAGAATTTGTGGCGGTGTCGTACTTTTTTGAGTTTATTTCGCTATGCGAGGTGCACCTTTCCGAATTTTCTGCAGGCAATTGATATTGGAAATATATATGTCATATGATAGGGAAATACAATGGTCTATATGAGATGCAACAAATGTGTGGACCACAGTAACAAGTGCTTCTTTTGTCAAAAATACCTTTAGACGGTGCATGTTCATAAGATGTTAGTAGGCAGTTCGAATACTAATGTTTCAGGTTCATACATATTAAAACATTTGTTAAATATATATCCTAAATTCTATGCTGACCCATTTGGGTTAAATAAAAATGTACCAACATGTGATGCTGGTATTTTATAATGTGGTGAAGCTAAATATATCATATTTGTTTTATCATCACCTAGCCTTAGAAGAGTCATCTCTGTCGGAATATCAACAATAAAATGTTCTAAGTTTTTCAAGGAATGTGACATTGTAATACTTAACTCATTGCTATGATCCAGTGATATATACTGATTTCTGTCATCAGTATACAAGTGATATTTAACGGTATATCGATGTCCAATGATCTGGACAGGACGTATAGATACTGTGAAATCCAAAGAACAAAGAACTGAACCGTTTGGTATACCAGATAATGATAACTAAATATCAGACAAAACACCACGAACAGACACTTTCTGGGAACGTTGTTCCAAGTAGGATTAAAATCATTCAAGTACATTACCCGATAGATCCAACATCTCCAGCAAACAAGATCAAAGTAGCAGACATGTTCAGAACACCAATTTATACTGACTTATCTTGATCAAATGGCAATAAAATAGTTTTTTTTACTCCAATCTAAGCTGTTTCAGTGCTATGACCACTTTTATATACAGACTGTCGTGATTCCCACTATTGAATAATACATATTTGCTTATATAGAAAGCAGTGGTCCTTTGTAGCATTTTAGATACAAAATATGAAATTTGAAACAGGTTTGTAATTGTTTAGAATAACACATAAATAGAGAAAAACAGACAGATAGAAGGAAATTATAACTATAGAAACAACCAGTGATAATAATAAATAATAATAATATCTCAATAGCAATATCTTTATTCATACCAATAAAAGTAAATGCAATATAATGCACAATACACTACAATACAACGGTTAATTAAGCATTTTGAAAATTAATATAGATTTATAGTTTTCTTCTCCCGCATATATATATATATATATATATATATATCCCTGTCTAATATGGCCTATTTTCCTCCTTGTTGTGTTTGTGGCTGTTACTGTCATTATCTTTTTATTGTATTTGGAACAGCAGTCCATGTTGAAGGTAAGAACGTATTATAAGGAACAAAATCGGAAAAACACAGAAAAACGGGAAAAAAATCGATAGCATTTCGTGTATAACATTAGCAGTCAATAACGGAGAACACGCTTGGTTTATCACCCAAATGACATTTGAATAATGAACAAAAATCCCATCTTAGGTGCAATTTGAAGTTTACATCCGGTGATGGATCTAGGCTGCTTCCGTAATCCGGGTTATCCAGTACTCACTTCTCTTCCTTTCATCTTCAGGTCCAGAGTAGCCATTAGAGTGCACAAGATCGTAGTCACCCTTCATTAGGTTACCTTTGGATGTTCTTAATACGCGCAGATTAATTACGTGCATATACATATAGGTCCATACCTTAATATAAAAATATATACATATATATATATATATATATATATATATATATATATATGTATATATATACATGTATAATATATATCGAATATTACATTGTGCATATTAGAACATCTTTCTTTTTAAATAATGATACTTGGGGTCTGCGATATATCGAAAAGCCATAAGAACAAAAATCATTCACTCACTAATAGGAGCTTTCTAAAATAAATTTACAAGTCAATACTAAACACAATTGTCAGATTAAAAATTAGTTCAGAAAGAAGCCTTTGTTAAAATTAACATTTATAGAAATTGATTGATAGAACACTACTCTGAATATTCGTAAACATTGTTTCAACAATATTAAATATATTTTAGTTATAAAGTTTTAATTTTATTATTAAGCAACATGTCTGCAATCGATTTTAAATGAAGACATATTTTCATAATGGTTTGCTTACTAAAAGGAAAACCAATTTATACAAAATGATCAGCCATCTGAATGAAATATTTCTAAAGGGAAAGATATTTTATTTGGAAAGCCATATAGATTTCAGTTGGTTTAGACAAATGTCCTTAAAGCATGCCCGTCAAATGACTGATTGCCTAATGATCCCCGATTGATCCCCGATAGATATATTCTTACTGGAGCTTTTCTATTTGATACATTTGATTACTTTCTATGACAAAGATCAACACAGAATAAATAAGAAAATGAGAATTTACAAAATAGAAGTAACATTGTGTACAATGGCATCAAACAAACAGATAAAGTCATTAGATCTCATATGGATGTTACATTCAGATTTGATTTTCCTAACTACCACTAGGAGTCACTTAATGCAGCCTCTTGATGGTAATTAGTACTTGTAGATAATTAGTTTAATTCTGATAATTCCAGTACAGATGTCAACAAGTGGATTTTAAAATTAGATGAAGGGTAGTTATCCAAAAACAGAGGATCGTGATCTTTCATTTAAAGGACAAAACAGACACGTTGAAGGACAGTCACAGCACAACCAGTTGACAGTTGGGGTGGATAATTTCGTATCTAAATTCATATAGTCACCGAGATGTCAGTTGACAACGACGTTAAAGACAACAAAGAAGAAGACGATGTTTAGTTACAATACTCAATTAAATCAGCTAATAATGTTATTCGGTAGACGAGTCGTTTAAAATAGTTTTCTTGGACAACTAATAACTCACAAAAATATATACTTAATAACCTTACCTTAACAATATTATTATTGTCTTACTTCAATTAAGACACCAATGTATTTACCAATCTTTTTTTAAATATGTAGACTATGAGCAGATAGAAATACACAGTAATGGAAAGGTTTTGCTCTGTCGGCTTACGGTTTCTTATTTGGAAAGATAATTATATTCCTATATACCAGAAAATGAAATATATATACACTGAAGTTATTATATAAAACACACCAACCATGCGAGCTGTGCCCAATGCCACCGCTCGAAATGCAATACAGTGTTTCTTACCTGAGTCAAGAGTACGTATAGTGTTTTAAGAGAGTGCTACATCTGCTACAGCCATTTAAATGCTTGACTCCCAGGCCTAACGCCTAAATGGTGTCAGTCCAAACACGAAAATGTGTACGGAATAACATTGATCCGGATGTCTGAGCTTCCGACTCCAACTCTGTTTATTCACAACAAAAGATGACTTTTCAATGTAACATAATACATATAAATTGATAACAAATGTGGTTAATAACCCTAATATGGTATTCATCTGTATTTGTTTGTTGTTGTTGTTGCTGCTGTTGTTATTGTTGTTGTTGTTATTGTTATTGTTGTTGTTGCTTAGAAATATGACCACTTGCTGCAACTAATAATCCAAGTGACCTTCAAAAGTGTCGGTGTCCAGGAAGAATTTGCATTGTTGTCTGACAGTGTCATGCAAAGTAGACAGTTCATTCTTTAATGAATGTCATGTTTGTACTAGAGTATCTCCAATGCATCAATATATATGAAGTCAGCCGCTTCAAATGATTCATATTCAACATGTGTTGAATATTTGTAGTATTATTATTGATGAAATGATAGAGGGATATATATATATATAATAGTAAAGATACATATATATATATAGATATATATAGAAAACTTCTGTTCATATAAAATTTATTCAAAGATCACTGAATAAACACATCATGGTTAATTGTTACTCAAGTAAATAGAATTGACGATAATAATAATCGTCATAGAACATTTAGATAATTGTCTGAAATTAGTCAAATGAAATAAAATTTTAAACTTATTCACCTCAATGTTCCGTTATGTTTAAAGATAAACATTTAACAATATTTGTATTGCTTCAACATTACTACATAGATTGTGAATTATACTTATTCCTCTTTACTAAAATACTAATAAAGCATGAAGATGGTGATGGTGATGATGATGGTGGTGATGATAATGATGATAATAATACTTATTATTTTTATTTTTATTTAATGTGAATCACTCATTATTAAGTATTTTCTACGCACTTGCTATCTGTTATGAAAGCAGTAGAAAAATATATAATTCTTCTGTTTTTTTTTAAATTAATGATTGTATCAACACACCCTGTAATCTTTACATTGTGTGTGTGTGTAATAGATAGCAACAAAGTAATTTTATTCGTAAAATGTGTTATCTATGATTGTATTATTAGCAAATCACAGATATTCTTATTGCCACGGATTACGATTTAAAGCAACTTGTAAATATCGTATATAATACGGAATCAAACATATGCTAATTTACACTTTAACGGTTTAAGCAAGGTACAAATCCAATTTGGGGCTTCATGAATATCACTAACTGTATGATGACGGCATCCAATGGGAAGTAGAAATGCTGGTACGTCTTTAAAATGCTCATCACGAACGTTACTAGTCATTTTTTGTTGTCATAGACATTTGCATTCGAATTTTTTTTATCAAAGTGTAGGCAGAATACCAACACGGCCTTATTAGGAAGCCCTACAGTAACATAAACAACTATACCAGGCTTAGATGAAACGGTTTAACTGTTATAACAGTTACAGGAGTAAATGTTATAAAGGATCAATTGTAAAACTAGATAACTGCTTATTTATCAAATTAAAAACAAATTAAATTACCAACAAATATTTCTTCCATTTTACAAAATGAGTTATTGTGTGGGACATTTTCCTCTTGGTAATAGTGTGTTGGAGGTCAGGTTTAACTTATGGCTTTGGTGTCATAAGGCTATACTATTACGAATTGCTTGTCGAGCCAGGAAACCGGAAAGTGTTTTGTTTGTTTTAGAAAACGTCATATATTCTGAATTTTCAATTTGTGTAGAATTTGTTCCATGAGAAAATAATAATAATACTAATAATAATAATAATAATAATAATAATAATAATAATAATAAAAATAAAAATAATAATAATAAGTATTATTATCATCATTATCATCACCACCATCATCATCACCATCACCATCTTCATGCTTTATTAGTATTTTAGTAAAGAGGAATAAGTATAATTCACAATCTATGTAGTAATGTCGAAGCAATACAAATATTGTTAAATGTTTAATATTTTATACAATGATTATTAGAGTAAGACTAGTTTTAAATTTTATTTTCGTTGACTATTTCGAATGGTCTCATAAATAATTATATGACGATTATTATATTAATTCTAATTGCCGAACAACAATTAGCCATGATATCATTATTCAGTAAATTAACACGGTCATTCAGTTTTTTATTGGTTATATGTTATATATATATATATGTGTATATATATATATATATATAAAAATACATATATAAACTAACATAAATAGATATTACTAAATGCGAAAATGAATAAAGATCTATTTGGACATTAGCCTGAAATTTAGGCATTTCTAGAATAGAACTGTATCACTTCATAAACCTTGTCAGACAACAATACAAATTCTTTACCTGGACACACCGACACACACGCGCACGCATGCGCGCGCGCGCACACACACACACTAACTCAAACAAATAGACACAAACAAACTGAAACGTACACACATATTCCTCTCATCTCTATGATGTAATTAGAAGTAAGGTTTGTCACAGACCTCTAGCATCTATATATAAATCTTAATATAACTATGTCTAAATTATGTTAACCTTTCATTTCGCGCCATTTTCTATGAAGGTCACTTGGACCATTGGTATAAGTGGTCATAACACAACAACAACAACAATACCTTCATTTTTCAATTTGCAGCAGGCCACAAATTAGAAACCCAACAGATTATAGATATTATGAGAGTAATTATAGGTTTTCTTCAGATACGTTGTGTTTTCGATCCCTGTTTTGAAATATTTCTCATGTCTGTATGATTATAGGTCAGTGCATTCTAAGAAACTTGTTACCCTAGAACTGTTTATTCCGTACACATTTTCGTGTTTGGACTGACACCATTTAGGCGTTAGGCCTGGGAGTCAAGCATTTAAATGGCTGTAGCAGATGTAGCACCACTATACGTACTCTTGACTCAGGTAAGAAACACTGTATTGCATTTCGAGCGGTGGCATTGGGCACAGCTCGCATGGTTGGTGTGTTTTATATAATAACTTTAGCTGCATATAAAATTTAACTTAGTAGTAATTTGAGCAACGATTCACTATTGCTACAAAATGGCTTGCCAATCTATCAGAGTGGCTATCCATGTGCAATGTATTTATTAATACCATTGCTGTCATTAATAATACTGAACTAGACAACATCCCCTAGTAGTTGAATGCAAAAGGTCATTACGGTACATCATAGCATCCAATTAATACCTTCTTTATTATCATAAAATATATAATAACATATTACTTGTTGTCCAAGAAAACTATTTTAAACGACTCGTCTACCGAATAACATTATTAGCTGATTTAATTGAGTATTGTAACTAAACATCGTCTTCTTCTTTGTTGTCTTTAACGTCGTTGTCAACTGACATCTCGGTGACTATATGAATTTAGATACGAAATTATCCACCCCAACTGTCAACTGGTTGTGCTATGACTGTCCTTCAACGTGTCTGTTTTGTCCTTTAAATGAAAGATCACGATCCTCTGTTTTTGGATAACTACCCTTCATCTAATTTTAAAATCCACTTGTTGACATCTGTACTGGAATTATCAGAATTAAACTAATTATCTACAAGTACTAATTACCATCAAGAGGCTGCATTAAGTGACTCCTAGTGGTAGTTAGGAAAATCAAATCTGAATGTAACATCCATATGAGATCTAATGACTTTATCTGTTTGTTTGATGCCATTGTACACAATGTTACTTCTATTTTGTAAATTCTCATTTTCTTATTTATTCTGTGTTGATCTTTGTCATAGAAAGTAATCAAATGTATCAAATAGAAAAGCTCCAGTAAGAATATATCTATCGGGGATCAATCGGGGATCATTAGGCAATCAGTCATTTGACGGGCATGCTTTAAGGACATTTGTCTAAACCAACTGAAATCTATATGGCTTTCCAAATAAAATATCTTTCCCTTTAGAAATATTTCATTCAGATGGCTGATCATTTTGTATAAATTGGTTTTCCTTTTAGTAAGCAAACCATTATGAAAATATGTCTTCATTTAAAATCGATTGCAGACATGTTGCTTAATAATAAAATTAAAACTTTATAACTAAAATATATTTAATATTGTTGAAACAATGTTTACGAATATTCATAGTAGTGTTCTATCAATCAATTTCTATAAATGTTAATTTTAACAAAGGCTTCTTTCTGAACTAATTTTTAATCTGACAATTGTGTTTAGTATTGACTTGTAAATTTATTTTAGTAAGCTCCTATTAGTGAGTGAATGATTTTTGTTCTTATGGCTTTTCGATATATCGCAGACCCCAAGTATCATTATTTAAAAGAAAAGATGTTCTAATATGTACAATCATAATATTGTATATATATATATATATATATATATATATATATGTTATATATATATATATATATATTATTCATTATATATATATATATAACAGGAAGCAGAAAAATTAATGCATCTTTAAAATGTATATCACGAATTCCTTTATCTATTTATTATTGTCAGAAACTTGTATTTTAATTGTTTACATCAATATAAATTCTTTTTTAAATGTTGTTTGTTTACTTTTAGAGGCATATGTTATCAAGTACACACTTCTGGTTGAACCACATTGTGTCGCATCCTTAACAAAAGATTAAATATTGTTGATTACCGGAGATATTGTATTTAATGTAAAACTAGATCCAATTTGAGATTACTATCATTGACCTTCGTGTAGCCTACAATGCCTTTTTTTCTGCTTGATTACACATTATCCCCGGGTCATTGATTAGTAATCACCATACAGGATAAACAATACTGATAAATGACTTCTGACAATAAAAATTAATTATGATTGTGATGTACATTATTCATAAAAGGTACCAACTAGGACAACAACAAGAATGGTGGTGACATCATTGCACATGTAATCCAATTAACTTTTGTAACAAAAGAGCTTTCTTAAATGTATTGCTTCATATTACTTCAGCATGATATCTGACCTGGTCATAGACACCATAAGTAATTTATCAAAGATTAATTAATACTGCCTAGATGTAGTTATTAACTAATCTTTATATCTGTCTATAGAAAATCATCTAATATCAATTCATCTCTGGATTTTATAAAACAAAAATACATCCATATGACTATTTATATATACAGACAAACAGACAGACACCCACAATATGACCTTCTGGTAGACTACTATGTTACTAGTTTTTTGTATTAAACATATAACATAATAATTATTAGTATATTATCATTCAGTCTCCCTATTACACCTATCAGTTTAGAGCCTATGGGTCTTATTAGCAACATAGGTTATTATTAATATATATTATATGTGCACCTATTTGTGTGAGAGAGGGGGGAGATCGCGCGTACAACCTTGTATGTTTCTATGTTTATTAGAGGAGTCCGTTGTTGAGTTTACGTGTAGATCAAAGTTTCTCTTCTGGATAACCAAACAGCCTTTCCAAAAAGATGCCATCATCCACTCAGACTATATGGGAACACTAATCATCATCTCCACATCCAATTTCGGCATCTATCCCGAAGTCATCACAATCTTTATACCAGAGTCAATCCTCCATCATCATGGAACTCAAGTATTCCACCACTGGTTTCCAAACAAAGTAAATCTTGAGGGCAAGAACCGACTTAACATGCATGAAATTTACTATCTACACATTTACTATCTCATCGACAAGTTCATCTTCGATTAACTCAACTTGACTTAGATCAACCACTTATCAACATTCAAAGACTGGTACCAGACCATTAGAGTGTCCGGATATAACTTCCTGAACAATAGACTGGCTGATACCCAGCCCACACGACTAGATTTCTGGAGATACACACAAAACTCCAAATAATTTGAAATTAAAATCCAATAAGAGATTTGAATGATAATAGTTATTCATCATGGAAAGCAATTTTGAAAAGATGCATTTCAGAAAAGATGTAAGCTTCTGTTTTTTTTAACAAATTGATGGTGATACGGTCATATTTTGGAGTATTTTTCACTATGCGAGCTGCATCATTCTGAATCACTAAAGCAGTTGATATTATAATTAGATATAGCTCCATATAATAGGGAGTACAATAATCTATACGAAATGTAATAAAGGCAAGTGTAACAATGTCCACAATAACAATTGTTGTTTTATCAAAATGCTTCTAGACGGTGGATGTACTTAAAATGGGAGTAAGCAGTTCCGGATACTGATATGACAGGTTCATACTTCTTAAAACATTTCTGAAATAATTCCTCTAAATTATTTACTGGCATATTAGGGTTAATTGAAAATGCATCAATCTGTAATGCTGTTAATTTTATAGTGCGGTGAAGCTAAATAGATAATATTTGTTTTATCATCAACTAATTGTAGAATATTCGAGTCATCCATAGTAGAATATCAACAAAAGAATGTTCTATATTCTTTAAGGATGAGGAGAAAGTTAACTCATTGTTAGAATTCAGTGATAAATTTTGCTTTGTTTCATCAGCATATAGCTGATATTTAACGGCATATCGCTGCGGGTCAACAGGACAACAATGACTGAATATGAGACAAAAACCATTCAAATAGTTTACCTGATAGATCCAACATGTCCTTCAACCTGAAGGAAATTAGCAAACAGATCCAGAACACCAAATGATAAGGACATACATTGATCAGTTGAGGATAATATAATTATTTACTCCAATCAATACAGACTGTCGTGATTCAGATTATTGAATAAATATTTGCTTAGATAGACAGTAATTGACATTTCTTTAATTTTAGATAAAAATGTTCGATTTTAAACAGGTCTGTAATTGTTTAGAATAATACAGTCCAAAATGGATGTTTATATTAATGGTTTAACAATGCCAGGTTTCAAGCATCATGGCAAAACAACCACAAATATTTATTTATTAAATACCTTTGTAATAAGGTTTATCAGAACATCGTGACACTCTTTCATAAGCCATGTAGGCATATGGTCAGCTGCACATAAAGCATTAGACGACCTTTTCAGAAACGGTCTCATACCAGTCTCCGTAACATGCTGGCATGTATCCGTCACTGACATGCAGAACACTTATACCGAGGTACACCATATGATTAGGTGCTGGAAGGGAACCCATTATGTATATGTAATATATTTTGAATGAAGAGATTATTAAAATAATTGGTCATAGCTTTTTCTGGGTAAAGAACATTTTGGAGTATAGTCTGATTTTATGTAGTACTTCCACACAACACCGAAAACAGTCGTTTAATTTTTATGGCCTGATTTGTAACTGTTCATATTACCAGCCGTGTCTCTTTGCAGCCTATATATCCTTAGTTTACCATGGAAGTAGTGATATTGGCATTTCGTTGTCCTTAATTGTGCGAGATTATCTACTAGGTTCCTCACTGTATTAGTATAGAGATCTACAACATGATTATTATCATCTGGTGGATCCAGTAGAGATCCCATATTATCTGGAAGTTTGTACCATGTATCAGGTGCTTGATAGATAATGTTCTTTCATAAAATTGCTGTTCTTCTGGATTGTACATGTGGTTGATACAATTGTCTCGGTATAGTACTGTTTACAGTGAATTTGCTCATTAGAGGCTGTGACAAGGTGACATCAAACAATGAACAGATTAGTTTCGAAAGATGAAAGATAAATAGGTCCTTAGACTTGAAAGTTGTAGATATTTAAATAAGGTTCTGTATCGGCAATACAATTCAATTTCGAGATGGTACTAATTGCCTTTTTCTGCAATGTTTCTAATATATACAGATGTGTTGCATGACTAGAGCCCCATAACAGATTATCATATGTTAAAAAGGGAGATATATTTGCTTTACAGCTCTTTATATGTTCATGCCGGTAAAGGTTTTCATCATTAAATAGACCTAGAAATTAGACACATTTAACAAATTAATTGTATTACCATATTGTTTTAGTAGCTAAGAATTAACGTTCTTTGTTTTTTAGAAGAGCATATGAAGTGTTTTACCTATATTTAGGGATAATTTATTTACCTTGAAATACTCAGCTAGTAATTCAATATCTATATTTAACAGCTTGTATAATTATTTAATATCTTTGCCAAATATATTAATGATTGTATTGTCTGCAAATAATATACAGGTGTTTCAGGGAAGGGAACCTGATAGGTCATTTGTGTAAATAGTAAAAAGTAGAGGTCCCAATACCTAGCTCTGAGATATACATGTTAGGGTAAATAACTTTAATCCGTACCATAGTAACAAACATATGGCTTTCTCTCTGATAGATAGCCCCTGGACCACTCCATGGTAACCCTATGTATACCATAATGGTGTAATTGTGTACATAGAAGGCTGTGATTTATTGTGTCAAAAGCCTTGGAGAGGTCCAGCAACACAGAAAGATTCAAATTTTCCGAGTTCCATGCGTGTAGAGTATCATATGTAAATTTAGTAATTGCATTTATTGTCGAATAACCTTTGCGGAAGCCGTATTGTTTCATGTTCAGTAAAGAGTGAGTTGTCATAAAACTATATAGACACTTATGGACGATTTTTTCATATATATTTGATATTCTAGATAAGAGGAAAATTGGTCTATAATTTCAACTGATTCAATTGACTTGTTACTAACCATAACGAGTGGTAATGATATTACATATTTTATATGCTGTAACAGTAACGTATTCACGCCATAATTTTCACTGCTCTTCTTGGATTTTAAAGAATTTATGGTATTTGTTATTTCTTCACTGTCAGCAGGTCAAAATTAAATGATGGTGGCATGTAGTTTTTATGATTTGTACTGGATGGTGATATATTAGAAACATATTTAGGTATAACCTGAGAGAAATATTCGCTAAATTTATCGGCGATGTAAATATAGTCGTTTTCAATTTATCTGTTTGACTTTGTCAGTATTTCTTTTTGGTATCTCATTCAACGCGTTCCATGTTTTCTTAATATTGGATGTGTACTACTGGAATAAGTTAGCATAATAGATTTCCTTTTGCCGACGTTTAATTATTGTAACATTTGTTCTGTAAGTTATTTTATTTATTATTTTATTTACCCCGTTAATTATCGTACCTAGTAGGAATTGTGATCGACTTCTTAGATGCAAAATATCCTATTGGATCATTCATGTTATCTATTTTTTTGTTGTAACTATTTTCAGCATTACCTTGCTATATCTACTCAGCCCACACAGGACAACAGGCACGACAGTCAAATATATTACTATACAATAAACTAATTATACATAATACATGTACGTAAAACAGACATAGTAAATCCATGAAAAAAGTCAAGACAAGAATGTCAGACTAAAACCAACACAGCTTAATCGCTACATGAATTGACCCATAAGCAATATACTATCTAGAATCCATGGGTGCTAGCAACATAAACACACGCCGTCATATTCTTTGATGCAGCTCACATATGTTTACCCTAGATTATTGGTACACAGTGGAAGCCAGAGAATATGAATTAAATTTGATGTTAATTTTAACAAAGACACAAGTATTGAATAGCTTCCTGATAGGTTTGTAGCTAATCTCCTACAGTCAGCAGTCAGTTGGCTGATCCCAACATGTGACCGATCAACCAAGAATAGACCAGACAACCTCGGAATACTGATGCATTTCGACAATAATACTTTTCTTATTAAATATATAGTTCTTGATCTTTTTAATTTAATTGTAATTGTTATAATATGAATAAAATTTATATATACATGTATATGGGAGTGTTTTGAATATTAATTTGTCACTGCTATTTTTGTGTTATGATATATTGCAATAAATATGAAAATTGTATTACTTGATGTTCAAGCCTTGAGAGATGTGGGCTATTTATAATCAGTGAGGTTATTTTCAACATGCAATATGATATTTACAGAATTATTAAAGTAACTTACCTCTCGTTCACGATCAGCTTGAAAGAGTATTCACTAAGTCCGAATTTATGTATATTCATTTATGTATAACCATACAAATTAATTATTTAAAGTGGTCATACTATAAGCATCTTAATAACAAAGTAAGGAATATCTTTCAGAAAAGGATATTCGTGGCGTAATATATAGTTATATAAGAACCAACGATGCCTCAGTGCAGGGAGTTATTACGTAATCAACGTTTTTATTACTTATATGGACATAGTCCATCTGAATATCTGAACATAACATTTCTGATTAACGAGGTACATCTTGACGAATAATCCGATATTAGATAGTTATCATTTTCACGTTTACTTCAACCAAGTGTCTGTCGTCAAAGAACGTTGTTATTAATGATGGAACAACCTTTTATGTCAATTGTCTTTGGCTAATGAGTGTACAATTATAGGTTGTAATCCAAACCAAATGTGTTCTATTGATGAGATTCGATATAGAATTTCGAAACTATATTCGTGTATAAGTAGTTATTTTATACTTGAATTTTACTCTCATAATAATTTTATAATATACACAAGACCCTGTTAACAGTTTCTTATCCTTTTTTCGATCAATGCTGTGGACCGCTGTCTTTGTACTTTTGCCCCTTTCAGGGTTTGTTAAACAGTTATGTCCGATTTACTACCATATGCGCATCATGTTAAATATTGGCGTAAATGTTTTCGACCACGACATGCTAAATAGACGCAGCTATATTTCGAACTCTTCTTAAAGGAGGCGTTGCTTTCACGTTTCTGATTTTATCTTTGCAGTAAGTCTCCCGAGCGTTCGCCAATAAAGCCTTTACACCATCGGACCCATCGGTCAACAAAGATCAAATTCTCAGAGCCTATTCTGCACTGGTCAGTTGGGCCTTTTCGCCGTACGCAATTGTTGTAGCCTATTTTGCAGTAAAATAATTATACTGAAATTTAACAATCAATTTTCTGCGAAATTAAATCGTGGGAATTATTATTAATTAACATATGATAGCATCAAACAAAACTCCTTCGGAACTTTCTCGTGCAAAGCACAGGCTTCAACTATTTGTAGTAGTACAAGTAGTAGTACTGCTACAAGGATATGTTCTGGTGGGAAGTATTACCGGCTCTCGATGTAATGGCACCGGAATATTTCTCGGATAGTTCAGCTATTAGATAAGTTGCACATTATGTAATATATGTTTAATTTATATTAATATACGTTGATTATATTTAGTTATTTTGTATTTCTTATATTTTCTTTTGCACATTATGTAATATATATTTAATTTATATTAATATACATCGCCGTTGATTATATTTAGTTATTTTGTATTTCTTGTATTTTCTTTTTAACTGAAGACGCCCTATATTATCGCCCACTCCGGTGTTTACCATAAGAACCCGTTTTTTATGGGATCTGATGCAAGTAATTTGATAAATATGCCAATAATATCATATAATGGCACAGCTGTACAAAATGTACTAATACATTTAATGAAATATCTTATGTTGTTAAGGATATGGATCTTGGTGCTCTTGTGATTACAGATACTTGGCTCACTGGTAGTATTTCATGCTAGAATATTGTTGGTGATGTGACTCCAGGTGGATATTCATTCCATCATGCAGCTCGGATTAACAAGAAAGGTGAGGGAGTCGGCATTCTTCTTTGTGATTCTTTGAAGTGTGAAACCCATTTGTGCTTTCAGACTAAGTCTTTTGAAAATTATCCACTGACTTTCATATCTCGGGGGATAAGTGTTCGTGTAGCTATTATCTACCGATTACACCCAAGTAATAAAAATGGCCTGGAAGCAGCAGATTTCTTCAAGGAATTGTCGGAATTTGTTTACTCTCTTCCTATCAATAGTGGCCATCTGTTGATCTTAGGTGACTTCAATATACATTGGGATTGCCAGAGGAATACAGATACCAAACAACTGGCTGACATTCTTAGATCTGCCAATTTCAGGTAGCATGTCCAAGAAAGAACACACAGACATGATCACATCTTAGAGCTTGGTATCTCACGTGATGATGACAATTTGATTAAGGTTTTGTCTGTGTCTCTTCACTGGAATTGAATCCACTAGATGACGTCGATCATCTGATGGATCTCTATAATAGTACATTGAGAGATATTGTAAATGAGCATGTACCTTTAATGACAAAGGAAATACCACGAATACCAATAACTCCATGGTACAATAAGAACACACAAGCTGCAAAGAGACACAGAAGGTATTGTGAACGGCTGTGGATCAGGACCAGTTTGTGTGTTCATTATGAAATGTTCAAATTCAGTCAAATTCTAGTTAAAAAAACCTTGCCTGTGCTAAATCTGAATATTATAATAAAAGGTTCAATGCGTCCAGGAGAAATCATAGGACTGTTTTCAGTGTTTGCTTCCATGGTATAATAAGAACATCAAAGAACATAAAACTCAAACGATCCTTACAAATATTATCAACTCAGAAACATATATGGCCCATAGTTTTAATAACTTCTTCTGTTAAAAAATATTAAATATACATAGTGGGTTCCCTTCCAGCACCTCATCACAGGGTAAGCCATTGGTTGAAGAGTTCTGCGTGTCCATGATGGATACATTTGAGACTTACATTACAGTTTCTAAAAAGGTCATCTAATGTTGTCTGTGCAGTTGACCCTATGTCTACATGGCTTATGAAATATCGCCTGGATGTTCTGATAAGCCATATTACAAATAGTTAATAAATCATTATCTCGGGGTGTTTTCCCAAGATCCATTAAAGCCGCCCTTATAAAACCATTAACAAAATATCACAGTTTGGACTGTAATATTCTAAACAATTAAAGACCTGTTTCAAATCTTACATTTTTATCTAGAGTTATAGAAAGAGCAGTTGTTCTCCTTTTAAACTAATATTTAATCAATAATAACCTTAACGAATCTGTCTATAATGTTTAAAATCATTCTTGACACAAGAATCACTTGTAACTGTAGTCCATGCCTGTGCTACATCTCGTATAAACTATCGTAACTCCCTGTTATATGGCATATCTTATTATAACATCAATAGCCTTCAGCGAATTCAGAATAGTGCAGCTCGCATAGTGACAAATAATCGAAAATATGATCATATCACTCCAATTCTTCAAACCCCTACATTGGCTACCTGTTACACAGCGTATCCATTTCAAGATTTTGTTAATAACTTTATTAATGATATGGCGCCAGAATACCTGTGTGAACTGGTTTCCATTAGAAAGTCATCCCGAAAACTCAGATCATCCAGTCAGATACTATTGCAGGTGCCAGTGTCTCGGCTCAAGTCATATGGTGATTGTGCGTTTAGTATTGCAGCCCCCCCCCCACTTTGTGGAATAGGTTGTCGGCAGATATTAGAAATGCGTCGTCTCTTGAAAATTTTAAATCTCTTCTAAAAACACACCTGTTCAAGGTCGCTTTCACAGTTAACTAATAACTATTTTGTAAATATCTTATAGGGTTTCTACAGACATATTATTTGGGGTATTATTATAATACATATTATTTGTACAGCGCCTTTGAGTGGCTCCTGCTAGTAAGGGCGCTTTATTAAATACACCTCATTATTACCATTATAAGTAGTAATAATAATAATAAAAATAATAATATCCGGAATAAAATAGTAGAGTACCTGGCTAGTTCGATGAAGAACACATACACGGATGGTTTGTATTTATATTACTATCGCCAGTTGCTTGTCTAGACTGAACGCCGATCTCTCACACACGTCGGCCATCAGCAAATTGTCTTTAACATAATTGACTAAAACAAAACCTGTGGTATATCTAAAAGCCACAAGGACGTGGACGGGGAACACTTCATCAGTTCTTTGATATTTAGGGATAACGTAATGTGAAAACTTCAAGCCGGTCGCATACGTAAAACAATTACCCCCCCCCCCCAGAATACGTCACTGATGTATGTCACTCACATAACAGGGTTCTTTGTATATGCAACTAATACATCTACATATGAAGGAATGGGTTTACTGACACGAAACTGCATGCACGTGACTTTGGTCCATTGTAGGTGTATTAGGGATTATGGACTTTTAGAGATCAGTTAATGATTCATCTGACTACTGATGCTGATAAGGAGATAGCCAACCAATGGAGAATGGGATACTTTTTAGATAATGACTTCCTCAAGTATAAGGATGATTGGATGATTACAATAAGTATACATGCTTAAATGACCAATTACAGTAAGTTGTGAGTAATACATATCAGTGCCAGCCCGTGGGCTACGGAAGGGATGCGATATCCAGACGTTGTCCTTACCATGAAATTATATAACATCAGAAAATGTTTCCACGGAGATTATTTACACCAGAATAATCAATATAAATACACCTACTAAAGATAATAAACAGTTTTAAAATATACACCGTTTATTGAATGATGAACGATGATAAGAAATGTCTGTTCTGAAGTATAAATAAAGTATCCTTCAGATGGTTGAGAGATGGCATACATACGATGTACAGTGTAAGGTGCTCAATATTAAATCAGTAAAATATTATTGTTGGAAATTTTATCAATTTTTATAGCTCAATTTACGGTTCATGTCCAAATTTATTGGAAGTAATTTTTATAATTTCTATTTGAATGAATGTGATCAATTACCATAATTAACAGTGGTGTTTGGATTTTAACCATATTTTGAGCTTGACGTAGCATCCTATATCAGTCAATGCTGAATGCTATTTTTTTTCTTCTTCTTTTAGATTTCTAACAATAAACATTCTTACTCTAATGGGACATTTGTTAACAAAAAAATATATATAAGAAAACTTTCATTCATAAGATGAGTAACTTACCAGTCATAGAAATTATCCACCTATACAGTTTGTGATTCAAATCGAATATTAAATATTATAATTGATGCTTAAGAAAATATATGTTGATTGATGTTTTATATATTGAAATGGCTGAATTTAATTTGTGGAATCAGAAACAAGAAATATTAATACATTTATAAAACACGGATCATATACTCAATTGATAATATATCATTGTCGTAAATTTTTATTCGAATGTGTTTTAAATGAGGTCAACTGTACATTAATATGCTTATATATATTATATAAAGGCAACATCTTTGCCAGACTTACATGAATCTCTTAGGCCTATTTGAGTGAACAATGATTTGAGTAACGGCTAAAAGGTATTCAATTTCAGAACTGACAAGTATCTGTGCTAGAGAAGAGACACAACCTATAGTTATATTTTAATACACAGTAGTGAAATTTTATTAAATGAGTATCTCTCTTGCTTTGTGAGTTTCTGTGGGTTTTTCTGGCACATAGATAAACCGGAACCTTATCAAATCAACCGTCTGCCATCCCTGAAACTTTTTCACAGGTATCAAATGTTCAGTAAAACCCACTTTGGAAGAAGTATATATATATATATATATATATATATATATATTTGTTGTACTCTGTCAAATTTACCCGTTTCTATGGTAACATCTAATCGTCTAAGACAGTTAAACTATACATTGACTATAAATATTTCACTTTGTGAGATAGCGCCATAAAATCAATATAATATTATACATGGTGTTATTAGCTTTATATATTATTAATCATAATTAGCTCATTTTTATATTAAATAATTTCTGTATAAATTAAAAGTATAAAAATATTAATAACAGTCCAAATAATAGATAAAGGTGTACTGTAATGGTACTGAAATTATTGCTAGACAATTTGTCACAAATTAGTATTTATCTGTAAAAGCAACCTTGAACAGGTGTGGTTTTAGAACGTATTTAAATTTTTCAAGTGACGACACATTTCTAATATGTACCTATTGCTGTAACACTAAACGCACAATCACAATATGACACAAGCACCTGCAATAGTATCTAACTGGATGACCTGCACTATTCTGGATTTGCTGAAGGCGATTAATGTTATAATCAGATATGTCGTATAACAGGGAGTTACAATAGTCTATACGAGATGTAACAAAGTCATGGACTACAGCTACAAGTGCTTCTTGTGTCAAGAATGCTTTTAAACAATGGATATTCTTAAGATGGTAGTAGGCAGCTCGGCATACTGATGTGACATGTTCATACATGTTAATACATTGGTCAAAAATAACCCGTAGATTTTTTACTGACCCATTAAGGGTAATAGAAGATGCACTCATCTGTAATAATGGTGATTTAGCGACTTAACACAATGTGATGAAGGCAAAATATATAATATTTGTTTTACGATCATTTAATCTTAGAAATGTTTGAGTCATCCATAGTGGAATATCAGCAATACAATGTTCTAAATTATCTAAAGATGAGGAGAAATTTAACCCGTTGTCAGGATCCAGTGACATAGAGTAAACGTTGGTTATAATGAAATTCAAGGGGACTGGGAATTCATTTCGCTATAATGGTACTTCCTTTTATCCCAGTTTTCAAATTAGTTACCAACGCATGAGCGATAATTGGTGAAAATAACCCTGTTTTACTAAGACACGGAGCTAATGTGTTTCCAGTCTCTTATTGGATGATGAAGACCAACAATTCATTTCATCTTTTATTTCCACAGTCTCTTGATTTTACATGAAAAAATATGTTGCGTATCAGGCAACGACTGAAGATAGATACTCAGTTTTGCAAACAAATTTCTGTGATGTTTTCTCAAGCCATCCGTGGTCTTCAACCACGTTGACAGTGTGCTACACGAACATCAAATTATTTAGCAATTTGAGTCTTAGCTTTCACCTTTTTGTCAACTTCGTCAAGAACTTGCAACTTTTTGTCCAGAGATACTGGCTTACGTTTGCTAGCCATTGCGATATTTGATTACTGATCTTGTCTTGGTGAAGTTTGGGGTAGAGACCCCTGGCTGTTGCCTATTGGGCACAGCCACCCTGATGTATTGCTGAAGTTTTGGGATAGAGACCCCTGGCTTTTGCCTATTGGGCATAGCCAAAGCTACCCTGATAGAAAATTGTCTCCATTTAAACAGGTTGGCAAGCCAATCCAAATTTCGCAGTTTATCATACGTTACAATACCCTTGAAGTGACATATGTCATATTGCTTGTTGCATTTACGAACATGTCTTTTAACCTAGAGAAAAGTACATTAATGTCAACTGTATCAAATGCAGCAGGCAGATCCAGAAGAACATCTAATAATAGCATACCTTGATCAATTGACATCATAATATCATTTTCACCAGAACCAAGGCTGTTTCAGTGTTGTGACCACTTTTATATTCAGACTATAGAGATTCATTAAGGTTATTATTAATTAAATATTTGTTTAAAAGGAGAGCAACTGCCCTTTCTACTCTGCCCTTGATAGCAAGTTGGCGCTTAGCCATGTTGCATTAGTATCTTCTGCGCTAAATATTAATTCCTTCATTTAAATATTCTTTAACACTATATCAATATAAAATTGACGCAAGAATATTCATAAATGTCCAAATTTCAAACTCTGTTGAAACTATTGGATAGATACATTAAAGTAAAATATAATCAAAGATAACTATTACATGTAAACTGATATTAGTGTTATTTCCATTGTAGCTTTACTAATGTATCGGTATAAGAGAGAAACTGACCGTAGATTGTTTAATTTGTATAAATAGAGATATGAAAATGGCATAAATATGAGCCTTATAATAGTTATATGAAGGTTGTTCTATCTTGCTTATTAACTGGTTGGCTTACATTTTTCCTAACTTTTTATCAATGTAAACCTTTACCCGAACTAAATCTATAATTAACCAGTTATAAACTCTGAGAAAATGTGGATTACATAGTGAAAAATATAATGTTAATTCATACAGGTATGTTCACGCCCGAGTATTCTTTTTTAATATCCATAAATATGTTTCCATTTTTTAAATTTATTTGTTTCATATTTAAATCGACTAATATCTATCGTGAATTAGTTATATATATATCTGGTTCTTTAAATTGTCAAAGGATTTGTTCTACGTGATTCATATCAATACCACCGTCTGAGTCCTAAAAACAATATTGTACTCTGAGTTCGAGCTATTGGATCCCTTTTCGCATTATCATCACAAGCTATGAATAGGTAAGAAAATTCAGACTAAAATAGTTAGATATGAGAAGAGAAAGAAGTTAAAATATGGAATACTTGAAGCAGTAATAAGCGAAGAAGAATTTATGTCTCTTGACCTATAAAGTCTTTGGATTATATCCACGATTGGATCACATCTTGTTCGACAGCATATAATACTAAAATCCAGCTTTCTGCCATTAGTAATCTCAGCAATGAAGTTATTATCCTAAGCTATAAAACTTGACATTTCATTAGAAAAATGAATAATAAATCTTCTATTGCAACTTTCAGTGCGAACAGGCGTTTAACTACTGAATACTGAACAATATGGAAAACAATTATTTTTTAATTTGTAATTCCATGCATTCATTTATTATTTGTGTATTGTCCTATTTAAGCTAATAAACCATAATCAATAATGTTTTATATCACCAAATCCACGGGTAATGGGTTGTTTGCAGCTATATTTAGAGGGGCATCGAACTAAGAATATCAAATTTTCTGATATAACACTTTGCCAGTGAGTTATCCTGACGTGGAAAGGCCTGTCAAGATAGATACTTTATCTAAGACTATTAATCTTGGTCGGTTAGCTGGGTTTTTCTATGTATAATATAAGCTGTAACCCCTTCGCCTTGGCGTGCCTTTAGTTGCAGCTTATGTCAATTGAATTCTATTGTTTACATTAATATAAATTCTTTTTTAAATATTTGTTAATAATTCGAAGCATATATCATAAACTAAGTACACACTTCTGGTCGAATGGCATTGTGTCACATCCTTAGCAAAAGATCAAATACTGTTCATTACCTTGAATTATATTTAATGTCAAACTATATCCAATTTCAGATGATTGCCATTGACCTTGGTGTGCCCTATAATACATTTTTCTGCTTGAACACACACGATGACTAGATCATCGATTAATATTCACCGTGCTGCTTAACTAATGTTGATAAATGACTTCTGACGATAAGGATGGATTATGATCGTGACGTGCATTATTCATGGAATGCACCGACTAATACAACAACACAAAAATGGCAGAGACGCCATTATACAAATAATTCACGAATGTGCTTCATCTACGCTTTACTGATAATCATTTAAAATGGGTTACTGTCGTATCGGTATCCTTGTATTTACTTCATTACTAAATCAAGAAGACACGGTTTTATTTAGGGGACTATTCATTTAAGTTTGCTGATTTTAAGCTAAATTACCAATAATCTACTGAAGGTAGGTATTAATCCGTTTGACATTTCCCGGGTTTGGCTGATTGACAAGATATATTAATCTGTGCCACTAAAAGATGGCATAGTTCTATCAGTTCATGCATGTTGAGAGTAGCGTGATAAGTTAAGCTAACATTCAGTCATCCCACCAACCAACCAAACAACCAACCACCTATCTTACTCCAACCCCCACCCCATTTCCCCACCCTTCATACACACCTACACACACCCATACTTCAGCCTAATACGTTAAAGTGCTTACAAAGATATAAATCACATCTTTATTATTAATAATCATATTTATTTCATGTTGCGGTTTATTAAGCCGTTAGCTTGGTATCCGTCTGGCTCGTAACCATCACGCGTTCATGCGTTCATGCTTAATTTATGGATGGAGAGGGGAAAAAACGAAGATACGAATATTTCGTGTATTGTGTTCTTGGGGTATCTAGAAAATTATGTCACGTTCAATAGATGACGGCTTCGATAATCACTTCATCTGTCTGCAATAGGTGAATATATTCATCATCAGTTGTTAATCAACGACCGGACATCATTAGATGATGGAAGGTGAGTGATGCATCCACTTTCAATCAGTCACCGACTAACGTAATCAATAAACTAATATAGGTACATCTCGGGGTTAGCTAGTCTCTCACACGATGACCCTCGGTTGGCTGGTATGGTTCCCAACTGTTGTCTGGCCGACTTCCCCCTCAAGAACTGCGCCGATCCGGTCATTTTAGGCGCAGCCCACGAAAAAAACGATTTTTATGTATAAAATATGGAGGAAAAAATGGCTGTTATTACAATACACAACTATAGTTTATGCGTGTGACATGCGTGTGTGCTGAATAAACGAACTGAAGGCTTTGTTTCCATTAAATGTTGGGCGACGAATCACTTATTTCAACTACAGGGCTCGTATGAGAATATTGTTTCTGATGGAACAACAGCTTCTCTTGTTCGCTCCCTCTCTCTCACGCACAAACAGAAACACGCACGCACGCACGCATGCATGCATGCACGCATGCACGCATGCACACACACAAACACAAACACACACACATATATATATATATATACATATATATATATATATATATATATATATATATACATATATATATATATATTTTATATATATATATATATATATATATGATAAAAATACTAAATTTTACGAAAACTGTATAACTACATAAAGAGGACATTTAATGTTTGGCTCCCTACTCTGGAAAAAGACAAACAAATCTTCGGTGACGACCATCGAATAATTTCCACTAATCTACATTATCAATTAAAATTGAACTTGTATTAATATTTTTTATAATAAATCTATACTCAATCGGTGTGATTCTTTATTAGATGTTCCGATTAATGTTATTTTCGTCTTTCTCCCCAGTCAGTCAAACTCATTCCAACAAGAAAACGTTCACTTATTGTTGAACATTCCAGTGAATGGCGGCCGTGATGTAGGCTGTAGCCACATCCACAGCAAACATCGATGTTCGTTTATTCTGGCTTTGAGGTGGCCAATTCCATTCAGTAATGGCGTTCGGTCAACCAACATCTGTGCCAAACCTCACAATACCTCGATTAGCGGAATGTTGTCTCGTGGATTTCCCGTTGTCCATCCCACTGATCTACAATGATTACTAACGGTCCGGAGTATCAGCCGGTACGACAGCTTCCTGTACATTTTAGCTAAATGGCAAGACTCTTAAAGACAGACCCGTAAAGGCCACGGGATACGTGGATGACCACTCAATGTGAAGCCTATCCCAAATGTAGTACGATATACACATAAGACATGATTATACAGAGAAGATACGAGATTTGCTTTGTTTAGCCTCGGACTTTGGTCACATCTCGGTTGTGTGTCCGAGGGGCGACTCACTAAAAAGTTAAATTGTTTCATGAAACATTCAAAGGGCACAGATAATTATAAAATTTGAATAAAGACTATCAATTACCTTAGCATTTTACTGAAAATACCATCTATCAACTAAGGACACTAAAAGGTTCAGTTAAGGTGTCGGTTTAACAAAACAGTCAAAAATTATCAAATTGGTAGGTGTCGCATTTGAATAATTCACGTTTTAAAGTCAACGGTCCTTGTCTACGACGAAGTTTTTCCGGGTCTACAAGACGTAGGCGAAAGACCGGTACAGCTTGTCTTGCCCTGAATTAGGACAAACCACGCCATATACTATATAGTCCCTGGGTCGGCTAGCACTCGAACAATAACACGACATCTATCAAAGCTAATGTCACCGGTGTCACAGCATTACAAGATGTTATTAACTCCGGTTACCTTCAAAGGTCAATACTCCACAATAACTCTCAAATCTTCTGTGATTTCTAAGCGAAGGAACTTGACCGCTTCCATTTGCATCGCCTTTTCTGCGATGGAAATGTCTCATTACCCGCACGCAAGTACGTATGTGTGTGTTTGGGGGGGTCACATCCCGGAACACAGCAGATGCCGTCAAAACGTCGTAAGTAATTCTAACGTTTGATTGGATAGTATATAGCAACTAGAACACACACACACACACACATATATATATATATATATATATATATATATATATATATAGTGCCATGGAGTCGACTGGAAGGGCTCAAGCAGCGGGTCTGACCGAAAACGCCGACACAATTAGAACGTACTTCTTACGGGATGAAGATCAGACTGGGTCCTAATTGATGCAAATTCCGATGGAGAAGCTCCCACCGAACGAATTATGCTAAGCGGAATTAGGCTAAAACGAGGCTTCTGTTTCATAGGCGGCGGATGTTTCCGGTGTATCCCGGTCGTTATAGTAGGATATTAATATAATCCCGCTGCTGAATGCGATATCTGACGGGGTTTCAATTTACCTGTCGTCTTTCTATCAGCTGTCTAGATTCCACTTGGACCATATAATGTCATCCGTACGGGGTTCGGCTTTCATGTTCGCGACCCTTCCCGTGTCGCATTATGCCGCAGCCGAGAGTCATTAGTCGTCTGGTAATTTATGGCTAAGAGGTTTCATTTTAGTAATTAGTCTGGACCGAGAGTGGTCTGTTTCGGAGGTCGCTAACGTCTCGTGAAAGTCGCCTAGAATTAACATGGTCACGGAGTGGCCACTGACTGGGTAATGTGCGTCTCTTTGTCTCAGAAGGCTGGCTTTCTCCCGGTGTTTGATGGTTGTAGACTAGGTGCCGCTGTGCAGTATTTAGCCGAAAAACTTAGGCACGCCCAGTTCCATCAACACACACGTACGCACGCACACGCATACAGACGCACGCACACAGAGACACATATACTCTGAGAAGAGGGGGAAACCAGCAGAGAGAGAGGGGAAGTGAGGAGTGAGAGACCGTACGTACAAGCTCAAAAATAATATATTCTTGCTGCTATTGAAAATCATGATGATGAATATCGTGATGATGATGATAATGTTGTTGTTGTAATAATAATAATAAGTATTATTATTATTGTTGTTGTTGTTGTTTTTCTTATTGCTAGAGGTGTATTAATGTAGTTGTTTATTTAACTAGATTGTTTACGATACCTGAGTCCGTCCTATCCTGCTAGTAACTCCAGGATTGTGATGATTCAATAACTGTTGGTAATTTGAACACGTCGCAGGATATTACATTATAAACCTTATGAACGTTTTGTGTCATGTTCGGTCTACGACTCGACTAACTCGTAGTTCATTTAACAGCTGAAATATTATAGTAATCCGAATCCCTAAACGATCAATGTACCTGACATTTTTCAACGTCGGGATCATATCCTAGTTCATGAGGATGTTGACGTCCTACGTTTATTCCTCATCTAAGCTTTGATAAGCGTGATTAATGTTTCATCGTAATTATGTTGTTGTTGTTGTTGTTGTTATTGTTGTTCTCCTTGTTTATTTATTGATCATTAGGGAGAGCGTTACTGATTTGGGGGGGTGGAGACGGCTTTTGATGTCATTTACCACCGACCAAACCTTATTATTATTATTATTATTGTTATTATTATTATTATTATTATTATTAGTAGTATTATTAGTATTATTATTATTATTGATGTTGTAGGCACATTAGACTGTGTACCTGTGTAAAAATATTATGTCGTGGCATCCAAACAGATTGAAGCCAACAATGATCACTCTCTCTCTCTCTCTCTCTCTCTCTATATATATATATATATATATATATATATATATATATATATATATTACAGTAGGGACACTGTTCACTGTCATATGCGCACGCAGGCACACAAATACCGATGCGGCTAAGAACTAAAAACGACTACAAAATATTAATAATCGGAAAACAAACGGAACAAGATGAGGAATGAATGAGGAAAAATTATAGACACCGAGTAATGGTGATGTGTGAGGAGAGATCAACGTCTTTTCGACAACCGACTACGACTGTTGACATTGACTGGTATGCCGCTTCGCGCGTTTCACACACATCCCGCCACGTTCTCCGCCGAACTACTCTCGTTCATAAACCGATCACGAGCCGTCGGTTATGGGGCTTTCTTCGCCAATTTAGACCGACCTTGGTCGTCACGCCACCGGTCATGGCTTAGAACGTAGAGATATTTCGTGATCCGCAATGCTTCGGAGGTGAAATATTACCCGGCGAGCAAGACAGTCCATAAATATTAAGGGCGTCGAGTGATTTATGACACTTCGTTACCGGTTTATGGCGCCGGTCAGTCGGCCGTCGACCCCCCCCCCCCCCCAACTGACGGCTATCTAAAGACGTGGGTGTGATGTTGTATGGTACGTGGTGCTGCCACCTTTATGGCAATTTCGACGTCCGACGATGCCAGCTTACAAATATTTTGATTATCACGCGCACAGCTTTAGCTTTTAGTCGAGGATGGATTATCGGAATGAATAAATCCAGCTTTTTAAGAGATGAAGGTGCAGTTATTTACGGGGCACATAATACGAGTGCTAGAACGTTTCATATAAAAGGGAAATGATGGAAGAGAATGCTGTTTTACGGCCTCTTTTGTACACACGGTGGGCTAAATGGGCTGGATGATGTTCAAAGCTAATAAGGGAAAGTGAAAGATGAAACACCATCAACTATGGCTAAGCCGGGGTTTGAACCCAGCTACAAGAAACATGTAGCCAAACACGCTAGCAATTATGTTATGGAGATGTCTTTGGCAAGGGTCAAAGGAGAACGACCTAACGGACACCAGCGAATAAAAATCACAGACAATATGTCAACATGGCTTCAAAGTATCAGCCACGGAACAGCTATAGAATACAAACTGATTATGTAGTGTAGATGGTCATGATCGGCAACATCAAAGTGAGAGAGATAAGACGACGTTCAGAACAAAAGGAACGCGTATTGATAGCAATCTCGTTAGGTCAGCATGTCCTGCACGTGAAATGCCAACATGGCACGAAGACGATGGCAAAGAATCGTCTCCGATTTATTGCATGGGCATCATCCTATTATTAATGCCGTCATCTCTCTAGTATCCGCTGTCGCCGAGACATAACTATGACGTCATCGTGGCCAAGAAACGCTTCATTTAAACGAGTTTGATTAATTGGATGACTTTAACTAGAACACGTTCTGGTACAAAACACGAACACTGATATAATAAACAAATGGCAGATATCTCCGGTAAACTCTCCAAGTGGCCGTTATAGTCATCCACCTTGTCGTCTGGATCATATAGTTGGCTGAACAAAAGCTTTGTGGCCGGAGAAGGCTTCCGGTTTGTCAGCATCTTTCTGCCGCGAAGAGAACCCTCGCTGATTACGGCAGCCGTGTCGAAAACAAAGTCTTCTGGGGGATGAAAGGATAACGGGAAAGAATGTGATATATATTCTGTAATCTGATCACACACGAGACAACTGTCTGGTTTTGGTCGGATGCTAAATTTGTTAGTCGTCATTTTTATCCGGATCCTGTAGGGATCGGTATGACATTGTTTGCGCCTGGCACTGGGTCAGAGTTTGGTTTTGTTCCCGTCTCCGAGGTTTCTGCTTCAGTTAGATATGTTCTGATCGGCGAAGACACACTCGTATCAACCTGAACGATTGATGCGCATAGAGCTCAGATAACCATAATGATATGATGTCCCTTCATCAGAGATGAAGAATTACACAGGGAATAGTCACATATCTCTTCTGTGTTGATGTTCTCTCGAATTCAGCGATATTTAATCTGAATCAAATCCCCTTCATCAACCACTGTTACTGACTACAGCCAATAATCTATGTGATGATGTATTTTATCAGTGATTGGAGTAGGTAAAAATGTAATTGGAATTGAGAAATGTGATGTGTAATTGGAATTGATCAAATGGAATTGAATGAAATTGGAACTGACAGAATGGAATTTACCCCATGTCTGACTATGACTACTAGATACTGTTTTATAGGTCGCTGAATACTTCATTTTTGTAAATGCTTAGTATTCGGGAATATATAAATCTCTAGCTGTGTTCTACTTACAAACTTTCAACTTGTGTTTTATTTCTTTATGGAATTTCCCCTCCCCCATATATTTTGGGTGTCACCAGTCCAGAGTTCAAATATTTCACTCACCTACTCCATCACACAAACACACACACCACCGCCACCACAACCAACAACAACAACAACAACCTACTCACTCACGTGCGTGCGTACGTGCGTGCGTATGTGCGTGTGTTTTATGATACATATAGAGAGGCACAGGCACAGAACATCAACATATCTAAACATCCTTTGAGACCTCTACCTCCATAAATCTAAATATAAATAAAACTATACATACATCAATCTAAATATAAAATGTTTCATATACTTCCACATATCGAAACATATATGCGTAGACCTATACATGCATCTGGGCTACTCATCAGATGATTCGTTTTTAGTACGCGAGAAATATGTCATGCCCACTGGTAAGCGGTTCATGTAGGCTACGCACAAAAAGCGGAAGCAAAAATATAAAAAAGTACCATTTGACACCACAGCTCGCAGATAAATATTGTGACACTACAGTTTACATTCAGCAGTAATTTGCTGTGGCTCCAAGGTAGCCTATACATAAAACAGTTCGATACCACAGATGCTGATCTCAGCTCCATATTTTGGTTTCGAATTGCTAAACACTTCCTACCTATATCAATCATACGGACAGAGGTCCGACAGGTTCGGCGTCGCCAAGTTGTTGTTTGATCGGGGTGAAAGCCTATCCCTTTATGAAGTTGTGTCCTGTACACTACCAGTGTCACCAAGTTGTTAACCGATCAGGATGAAAATATGTGACTTTCATGAACTCTCATCGCGCTAACGAACATAACAGTTTCAGTTGAACGCCTAAGTGTTACCCGATCAGGAAAATGTATGCCTTTTATGAACTCTCCGTGTGCGTGTGTGTGTGCGTGTGTGTGTCTGTGTGTGTCTGTGAGTCATGGATAATTTTAGATATTGGCATAACTGTCTGTACGTCCTCGAAAACCACAACCTCTTCATAATGAGGCAGTATCCGTCAACCAACGACAAATAACTAGCCGACAACAAGACATCTGGTATTCCTTGCCTTTAGCAGTCTCTTCACGATCAGAGAATTCTCGATGGGAGAAGGATGTGGCGTCGTAACAACAAACACCACATCGCTTGTTCACAATTAGCTCTCTAAGCTTCGGTATTGGCTAATTAAGCTAATTTGTATTAGAAAAGAATCGCCATTCTTTGATTAGCTGTCACTCTGTATGGCACGGATTGGCTTGTTGTCGGACTGCTAATTGAATCTCAGTCGGCATGAATAAAACAATAGGAGGACAGATGGTATTCAGAATGGTCTTGTGTAACGTATTTATGACCTCTGAGGAGGGGGGCAGCGGGTGACGGCTACTGTGTTCTTTGGGCGAGATGGACAAATGACATTAATAGACTATTATTATAAACGGCGGGAATTTAGAGACAATAAAAAGGATACATTGTTAAGAAATGTATCCATGAGTGTGTTTGTGTGTATGTTTGTGTGCGGGGTGATTGCGTGCGTGCGTGTATACGTGCGTGCGTGCATGTGTCTCTATACATGCGTGCACACTTTAAAAATTATGTGCTCTGGAACTCGTTGATATTCTTTTAAACGTACATTTTTAAGACAAATTTTCCCACCATTTAGACGGTTAATATTATTTATTGGACTCGTAGTTCACTGCCGACTAACGTATTAAATTAATATTTTTAAATGTAAGATCGCTAATTGGAAAAGGTAAGAAAATATTCCTGGAACTCTCCTATAATCCTAGAGTCATTTATAACCGATAGTTAAAGAATTAGACAGGAAATATAAAAATTATGTTATAAAAAGTCTGCGCTTAGCGAGAAAGATGACTTAGGCTTTATAAACAAAACCACGAGTTATATAGAGACGGAATCCTGTGACCAAGAATATTAAGCTCCATAACTTTCAATGATGTTGAAAATGAGAGTATATTTTTCTTTAAAGCTTTCTTATAGACTGAGCCAGTTTTATTGATTGTATTTAGCCCAATCTGAACAGAAGAAAGCTAAACGGTGCCGCAATTATCTGATATTCAAACATTTATTGAATCATGTGCACATATTCCGAACTACAACGCGTCTACACCTATGACGTTTTAGATACGTCAGCCACCGTCTACCACGTCACGGTGGGGCGCCTCAGTGGTCTAACGGTTGCGGATTGGATCACAGATCACTACCACCCCTGTTCGAATCTCGGCGGGGGGAGGGCGCATATCCGAAGGTTGTTTCATCTTTGACTTCGCTCATTACCTTTGGAGGTCGCTCGGCCCATTTAGCCTACCGTGTGCACAAACGTGGCCATAAAACACCAATCATCACCAGCATCATCATCCACATCGCATTGCTTAGTCGCATCAGCTGAAAACAAGGACATGTCGGGAGGCGAATTATGGTCGTGTGCTAATGTGGCATTTTCTACGAGCAATTCCTGTCGTCGTCAATACGCGAGAAAGGCCCCCGGGCAGCAATGCCAGACGAATAAGTGCATTATAAATATAAAGCATTCCGGCAGATTTCCTGAAGCACCGCTAATGGATGTTTTCCTACGTGACGCATTCCGATTAATGTTTAGACATTTCCTCACACGTTGTAGTATACCTTTTAGCAATTTCCGTGACAGAAGTTCACCCAATCCATTGAGAAGTCCATTTTGTGCCTTTGTTGCGAAACAGAAACCTAAACGGGAGTTGTTTCTCTAATTTGCTGTTTATTATTTGATTTTCATTGCCACAAACCATCGGTCAGCGACCTCTAAGCATAATGAGGTGAAATGAAATACCCGCCAGACATAGACAGACATGGTTTTTGAACTCGGGTCCTAGACGTCTATGGCCAATGACGCTACCAATTTAAGCCATGTAATAGGTTTCTGATCGAGTTGCTACCAATTGATACCTTGCTTATGATCATCAAGTACTGGAAATCCATGTTCGATCCAAGGTTGTGCCGCTTTAGTATGGGGCCTTTTTTAATCTCTACCCGGAGAACTAGGGAAGTTTTCTTTTCCCAATATCCAATATCTTTTCATCGAGGAATCTTTCCAGGTTAATAATTTCCATTCGGTTAATTTTTATTAACAAACAACAATTGCTACATTAGACAGCTTTAAATATAAGTCAGAACATTTCAAATAGGGTAATTTCACCTAAATCGGGCCACCTCCCTAAAGCTGGCAACTTTTGGTGGCCCAGAAATTGATCATTTCTTCTTCGTGTGCATGCGATGGATATATTTGTTGGTGCCATCTACTGGTACTAACTGGAACTATCATTTCGACACTTTGGTACCCTATGTCATTAGGCTGTGATTTGAATTAAGACGCATGGTAAATTGAGGTGTGTTTAACCCATTTTTAACGAAAGGTTTTCAGTAAGACAATTATAGGCTTCAACACGTTTAGAAAATATATATTTTAGGTGGAAAGGATCCTTTCATATCCTTCTATGCTAGAGTAGTCAATTTCACCTAAACCTGGCCATGGCTAGGTTTGGGTTAATGTCAAATATTTGGGAGTGTGGGTCTGTTTTGATAATTATAAATAATAATAGAGTGAACGGCCACAATGCAATAAATGTTAAGGCTTTAAAATATCCATAATCGTCTTGAATAAACCAAAGGAAAGAAATTAATGCATTACAAGTCTCAAATAAATTGATACGGGTGTCTTATAGTAATACTGTAGTACTCAAGTTATTAATCGATTAGGTAATGACATTATGCCTTGTGAACGATTAATAGTAAGCTGATATCATGTATGCCTGTGTGGTATATGTTTTATGGGCTGAATGTAGGTCACATATTAGGGATGTTAAATGAATAACAGCTCCTACACACACTAAAAGTCCATAGACACTAGGCTCTGGAATGAGACTGACATCCTTGCAGCAATTCATATAGTCAACCCAGGCTAGATGTCAGAGCGAGCAGTCCAAACCACATTTAATGTACCACGGGCAAGACTTCAAACCCACCCCAGTGAGAAAATAACACTTGATGCAAATCTGGGAAGGATGTCCAGGTTCACTTACCAACAAGCGAGAAAACTGGTTAACTATGCCTGTAAGCGGATAGACATGGGTGTACAATTCGGCAAGAAACAGGTTTTGTTATATGCTAGTCAGCTAAAACGTCTGGTGAGAATTTCAAAGGTGGAAAGACATGAAATAAGTAGTGGTGTGGAATTCTAAAACGACACCCTGATCTGAAGTTAAGAAAACCAGAACCAACAGCAGCTGTTCGTCATCAGGATATGAAGCGGGAAGTTGTGAAGTCATACTTCGAAGCAATTCGTCTAACCTTGATTAACCACAATATGTTTGATGAATTTGGCGCCAAAGTTGGAACATGGATTAAACTGGAATTGTCCTTCATCCGCAAGATACTGACCAGATTTGGTACAAACACTCTGCACAGTAGGTCAAGAGGAAGCAATAAAGTGACAACAGTTATTGCAACCGTCAATGCTGATGGAGGGAAGTCTTTAATAGATATGGTTGAGATTTTGTTAAATGTTATGCTTATGGACATCCTGATTAATGTTTTGCATTTACTACTTGACATGTGACACAAACTATTTTAACAGTTAAATGTTCTTGGAATAAGATGATAAAAGACCGTACTTTTAAAACCTAACTATAGACTGTTATGTATGTTCTTTAGCCAGGAGTTGAAACCAAACCATTGTTGTGGAGCAATCATTTCATTATTCAGATTCAAATTGAAAATGATTATCTAAAACTGGCTATGGGCTTAGTGCATAGACCATTCAGTATACATGTACACGTGGGGGTGGAATGGGGCTCTGCATTTATCTGACCTCCGATACGTTTTCGATGGGCTTGTTATCCAGTATCTAGACTTTGATGTACAAGGGTCTAAATACTTTAGATTTAGATGGTCTTGTCCAGTTTCCATTTGTTTAGACTTTCAGTAAAGTTTAGATAATCTTAGGTTCCAAAAGTGGCTTAGATCAGGTATTTACTGTGATAGGTCTTTAACGTTCATTGTTTCGCCTGGCTGCCTAGCAACCACCCCCATTCCAAATCCAACTAGCCTCGTTCTCCTAGTTACCTGGTTCTGCTTACTACCCAATATTAAACTTTAAATAACAGATGGGTTGCATTGATAATATAATTGTTGGATGTACAAGCGACTCTTTATTCGAGTATGATCACGTTAAGGTTAGGGTTAGGTGAAAAGTACATATACACTGGCACGGATTAGGTCAAATATGGCCAGGATATGGTGAAATTCTAGATTTGATTTCAAACTCATATAACACATGATCAGAGCGCTCAAATAGTACTTACACCTAATGGCCAGATTTTGGTTAACTTAATTTTCTTGGTGAGAAAAATTGAATTAGCTATCTTGAATAATGAGTTATTGGAAGCAATCGGCGTTGAGCAACACAGCCTTGTCAATAGTAGCCGACGTCCGACGCTATACGTCATCTATTTTTCCTGGACAACATCATTTGCGGGAAGCAGTTTCAGATATCAAATGCAAGTTCAACCGATATTTCTGCCTAAAAATGTATTTCTGTGGACATTTATCCTCAACTGGTATCAAACATATAGGAATTATAAACGTTTTCATTGACAAATTATCTTATTATAATGTATTACTCGTCAGCACAGATCTATCCGTGGTTTATTAACCAAATGTTCGTTGTCCAGCCACTTTGAAGCTATGACTTCATCTATTCGGTTATATCGCTTTGATACAGGTATCACCTGATTGTGGGTGTTGAACTACTGACATATTTAGCTACAACTCGACCAAATACCTCTACTCTCACTGACTTAATGGATATTATAGTCGCGACTATTGGCGGTTAATAGTCTTCAGCCAGCACATTTCGGCTTCTAATCAATCTCTAGCTCTTTGTATTCCGCAGCTGAAGCCATATTACTCCTATCCTAATCGGTGTCCGACTTCTACGTTAGTAACACTAAAAGCTGAATGAGTGATGCCGAGTTTAACCCGTCTACTGGGAGCTACCGCGCCGAAGGGGACGCGCCCTCTTTTTGTGAAACTGTTGTTAGGATTTAAAAGGGAAAATATTTGGTTTTACATAAGAGTTGCCTATCTTGATATATTTCAGGTGTTTGTATTTGTTTAGAAACCAACACATTCATGTTTTCAGAAGAGACTCTTACACAAGATTATCTTTGGTATAATGGAAACGTTATGCTACTGTTAGGATTACGCCTAGAAAACAGACTTGTATTCCTTTGATCATCAGTATAGCAAGACCACAATCGATAAGTAGCAGCCATAAAGCAATGCTAGTTTGAGAGGTTTTTTTTTTTTTATAAATAAAGCTCGAAGCCTTGTACGAGTTATTTGCTGTGTGAGTGAATCAGATGTTGCAGTCACGGTTTGTGATTCTATGTACTGATGTATATTTAGCCAACGGCTAACACACACACACACACACACACACATGCGAGCCCGCGTATACATCCATACAAACATGCACACATTCATGCAGACACACACATCAACCCGCACAAAGCATTATATACATCCACGAAAATAATCCCCAATTAGTATATAGATGTATATGCTATAATTCAACTAACTAAATAAAGCCACCTGGATGCATTATAGAATACGTTTATCGTTTATGCGTTTCTAGTTTTTATTATTTTTATCTTCTAATTCGTCTATTTCTTTCCTCCGTAAAATCCGTTTCATACAAAGTCGTAATACTGGTCACAATAAAGGGGGGGGGAGGCGGTATTACAGAGAGATAACGTGTGAAGGTATTAAGAGCATTAACAAATCAATGGACATCAAAGTTAACACCATTGTGTCGCTGAGTAGAAGATAACAAAGTAAACTGTCGGCCGAGACTCACTCTTATAATATGTAATAAGAGCAGATAACAGGTGACGAATATGAACCATCTATCCCCAAAATGTATCCTCTTTCGTGCTAGTAATAAAACGAATACAGTACCGAGAAAGAGCGGGGGGGGGGGGTGCGGGGGTCCGGATCATATTAGACAAAATAGAGTAACGAGTACTAAAGATAAGGAAAATGAGCCCGAACAAATCTGCTGCAAAGTGTCTTCCATCATTACATCGAATGAAATTTACTTTTGCGTTTATGTATCAAGGTGTGCGCATGCGTAGGTTAATACACATAAACTGCGATGTCGTTCGTCCGGGTAATTGGTATAATACAGTACAATTAGGTGTACCTGCCTGCGTGCGTGTGTGCGTGCATGCGTGCGGGCGTACGGGCGGGCGTATTTAGATACGAGTTGAGACGTACTGTAGGCATTAATGACCGGAGCCGTAGTTTCGCCTCTTCGCAGCTATCTCGACTGAGCTGAGCACTCTCCGGCGGCTGATGACGTCAACGAATGTGGCAGTCTTCGCCATAAAGGAAGCGACGCTTCGACGGAGAAACGAACGTCATTTCATCAACAACCACGGTGGCATCCATCCAACCGAACGAGGTCCACTTCATTAAGGGACGAGCCAACTCCGGGCGAGATGGCATAGGAGTCGTATAGCGCCGAGTGACCATCTCCCGGCTAACTGCGACCTTACTGGTGTTATTGGTGCTATTGTTATGGATTGCATGCTGACAGTAAATAGCAAACACCACATCTCGGGGTGTACGTGCCGTTGTCGCTGTTCGGAGAGAACAATAATTAGCGCACACCCATACACGCGCGCGTGCACAAGCAGACACACAGACACGGAAGTGGCAACTGGAACACACCGGGGTATTGTTGAGCTTTTCTGATAATTCGAAGTGCGGCTCCGGAATTGGTGGGTTCTGCTTTGAGTGTAACGAACGATGGTGATCCGTAATTGGTAGTTGCTATCGAGTTGAGAGTAATTTGCTTCTTATTTCCGAGAGGTGGTTCGTGGCCATTGTATCGTTGTTAGATTACTGGCAATAAACCAAATGGCGGATAGGATGCATGGCTTGCCGGATAACATTTTGAAAACTTTAGCGCATATGAGTAGAGAGAATGTGTCTGTCTGTAGGTGTATGTGAGTGTAGAATATGTGTGTGTATGTGTATGTGTGCGTGCGTGCGTGCGTACGTGCGAGCATGTTGTTTCTTCGTTTTCTAAATATAGCGTGTATTACATGCAATAATAAACTCAATACTCCAGTTAAGTGATGTTCCTATGCATAAATCTTTTATCCCTAATTCTTGATAAAACAACATTAATCATCGTCAAATAAGGGGCAATTTTTCATCTTCAGCGTAAGCTATAGTGATTCCGTGCAAATTTTCACGACAATAAGTAGAGCTTCCGGTCATTATATTCATTACAATAAGAACAACTTAAAATAGTGTAAATAATATCAGCGAAGATTATTCTCAGTCATAATTCATAAATCCCTGATCCGGTGTAAATTTTCCTAAGATCAGGATTGTTGAAACGGAAGATAAGTCAATGTTCCGGGATTGTATATCATTAATGGTGTATTCGGATGCCATTCAATCTGGAACTGATCAAGGATTCTTCCGTAGCGTTGTCCGTAATTCTGATACAGACCTTGAGATAGAATACCATCGTAGCCTGAACCTGTGGGATGTTTCATCTGATCGTTTCAGTTCAGTAGAGAGCAACCCGTCAGCCATATGTCCCTGATGTGAAAAGGCCCATGACTAACCAAGGAACTCATACAGCTCATTGCGTACAGTAACCTACCTGTTCAATGTTAATTTCACAGATACATCTCTTATGGGGGGTTTACAGACATAATATTTGCAGTATTATGACTTTGAATGGCTCATACTAGTAAGTGCGCTTTATTGTTGATTTTGTTGTTGTTGTTGTTGTTAGTGAGTTTTGAATCTGCAACTTTCCTAAGTCATATCATTCATACGTTAATCAGAAAGGTCCCGTATTACGTTTACCAGGAAATAACCCTTGGCTTCCTTTGAACTGAATGGTCTCACTTATAAGATTCGAGCCATAGTTAAGAGACCTTCATTATAACTTTATTAATCTCTCTCAGAGACACCATTTGAATACAGCAGCTGTTGGAGGAATTATTGCATTCGCAAAGATAATGGGGTTTCGTTAATAATAATGGGGTGCTGCCATTTGAAACAAATAGAGAGATATAATCAAACAGTGATCAAATTGTTTTTATTTATTGAGTCTATCCAGCACAAGATTAAGTCGGCTGATAGAAGTTCGCAGCAATAAATTTCGGTATTTTGCTTTTTTGTGACAAAGGAAACCAATAAAAAGAAACAACAATGAAATTGAATTATGTTTCTTGTTTAAACGAAAAGGATAATTGCGTCGACCGCTGATGGGTTTTCTTTTCTTCGTGGCGATGTTTTTACGTCAAATTAATTGTTTACACACTCCGCCGAATATTAAGAAGCTGCAGAAAAAATATCATTTCATCGGCGTTCATTGCGCAGCCGGTATGATGAAATGAACAGCGTGTGTGGTGGGTGAGTAGGGCGAGTGGCCGTCCTTCTACAATCCCCAGATAAATGATTGATGGTGTACCTAATTACTGTTGTGTTGTGGGTACGCCGGTTATAACACGTATTATTCGTTTAGCCCCACTGCTCATTAGTGACGTGCTACACTGACGGCAAGACTGTATACCACACCATTCCTGTTCATAATTCTGTGCATATGGGTGTGGATGTTGTTTTGGTGTTGAATTGCCGGTGGTGACATGACGTGTGCGTGTGTATGTGAGTCCATTTGCTGGTTCGGTTGTGTGTGTGCGTGTGAGTGCGTGTGTCCGTGCATGCGTGCGTGCATGCGTGTGTGCGTGTGCGCGCTCGAGCGTATTCAAATGTGCATCTTATTATTTTAGATGCGTGCCTATTTTTCTAACACTTGATTCCAACGTATGTATACCTTGAATATTTAATCAACACCACAATGGGACTGATTTTGTGTACAACAATGGGTCTTTTTGCATTTTTATACTTTACACATCCCAGAAGCAGGTCATCCATCCACAAGCTGTTAGACACATTTTTCTGACAAGACTTTTCTGGATCAACAGGTCTTTCACATATCTAAAGGTTACATAGAGATTGCTATCTGTAAGATGACTTATCCTCGGAGTGTCATTGTCTAGTGGGTCCTAGTTCTCATTATGAAATGAATGCCAACCGACATCTCCGTTAATAGAGATATCACAGGTAAGCTATCATCCACAGGTGCTCGTCATGTACTTACGTTGTCTCGAGAACGTTAACATGACGTGTTTTTTTCCCAATGTCGACAACAGGTGTCGCTCTCCGTGAGATGTTTTTCATTCCCTGTGTGGTTCGTTATAGCAGGTACTATACCGAGTAGTGTAATGACCCTAGATTGAGGAGTATGGCATTTCCTTCTTTAACAGGCACGCAGGCACACAACCATGCACCGATACATGCAGATACGTATAAACACACACAAATTCGCCTTTACCCCACCTTTCAGCTCAGCGAACGTCATTAAGTCCGATGTATCATCACTCAGCTACGTGAATTACGTCATAATAAAAGAACGTAAAATAAATCAATTAACAACAAACGATAATAGAAGCTAAAATTAATTTTAAATTAAAGCCATACAAAATTTACAGGCCTATATAATAAAATATTTACATCAAATTTTAAAGGGATTACGTCCAGCTTACGTCAAAAACTGGGTTACTTAACAGCTTTTGGAACAAATGAATGACGTCGGGCGAGGTATGACACTGGTGAGACATTACACATGCCTCAGCAAGAAAAGTCGCCACTCTGGATTCAGTCCCCTGAAGAAACGTCCAGAGTTTGAATTCACGGTTCGAGATTCTCTGTGCCTGTGCCTTATAATACACAGCTAAAACACAACACATACACACATTCTCTCTCTCTCTCCTATATATATATATATATATATATATATATATATATATATATATATAAAAATATACACTGACATATAAAAGTCTCATATATATATATATATATATATATATATATATATATATATATATATATAATGCATGAATGCAAACACCCGCACATACAGAAATTTCGCATAATGACATAAACGTTCTTTTAGTTCGCTAAAGAAGCACACATTTATCATTATTTATAAATAATCCAAACACTATTAACACACTTTTTCAAATTACCTGTGTTTGTAGCTGTTAACTGATTTGATTAAATATGATTCGTTCGTTATTTATCACCAAATGTCAAAATATATATCTAATACCCTGTTATTGTATTGAGAGAGATGGACATTCCACTGTTCAAAATGATTCTACGTTTAAATAACATGTGAAATGTGAGTAGAAAATTACTTAACATATCACCAACAGATGTTTACTTCCTGCTACATGAGGTTTTCGAATCTTCCCATTGTGTCCTTCTATAATTCGCAAGAGGCATTCGTGCCAATGTATCATTAAAACGTGCACCCTCACCAACTTGCTAATTTTAAAAAAAAATGTGTTTTTTATCTTAGTTATATCTTAAGGGCTTATTTACTGTGCGCCATTCCATCTTCATAACTAAATTCACTTCATTTTTCCAGCCAATAATTTGTTCTGTCTACCAAACACTAATAAACAAATGAAGTGAGAAACCTATATTTTATCATGAAACGCCAAACGTATATCGTAAACACCAAACGTAATCACAACTCAAGACAAAATTAAACATCATACTACTGTTGTAGTGTCCAATCGCTTCATACAGACCACACAAATCGCAGGCCGTCCAGTGTACACCGTTTGTTTTTATTTAAAAAATACTCTATAAATAAAGAAACCCTGCAAAAAAAAATAATAACGGAGATATATGCATGCATGCATTCATTCATTCATTCATTCGTTCATTCACCACAATATTTCTTCCGTTATATAATACAAATATATGACATGATGTTACAAATACATTATTTTGTGTAATGCACAACATAATTAAAACGAACACAAAACGTGGGCTTCATGAACCAGACTACAGTGTAAATACACGGATACAGTAGGAATTGGTATTAGCTGTTCTGGAAAAATCAATCAGAGGAGTTTCGACCCCTTATAAAACAAACGACATTTCAACCAAAGAAACACTAGAATATAAATGAAATAATACTAGATAAACTAATAGCTCACCGAGCAAGTTGTTGCATGACACGCAATTCTAAAAGAAACGGATCCTCTTACCATGACGGTAAACGATCTACCATACAGTGGAGAACACCGTGAAGGTACACTGAATAATGCAGGCAAGCAGCTGCTACTGACCAGTCATGCATGGTTGGCTGGACAGTAAAATCTAAACGTGGAATGGGAAATACGGACCGGTACTTTAAATTTTAAATGTGTTGAGATCTGAAGGAAACTGGACTTTCTGATCATTTTCTATCAATAATAAGACTCTATCCATTGCAACGTTGTCAATGGCAATCATCCGATGGTCAATGTCCAGTGAGAATTTGATCATCATCTGATTTAGATTCGCATAAAATGTGGCCTTCAAAGCTTGACCCTGAAACGGCTTTCAAAATGAGACCAGCTGAAGTCAAGTATCTGCAAAGGCACGTCTTTGGTCACGTGCTAGACTAATTTTCAGAATTAACATTAAAAACGTAGTTTGGACAAAGGTTACTTTATAACAACAGCATCATGAGCATGAAATACGGTGTTTAAATCCACTGTAAGCATCGCAAATGAATAGGACGTGGTTACTGTCAGTGTTATGGTGTTCTAACCAGGATCAGCTACATTCGAATACCAAAACCATTCATTGTACTTTCATTTTTGATATGACATATCCCAGTCTGAAAAAATTATATTGTACACTAATATCCCAAATGAATAGTTCACAACGTTGTGAATCTTTTTCAATTAGTCGCCGGCACTAATATTTAGAAGTGTGTAAAATATACTTTTAAAACTTGTATTTCTTACTCGTTTGTTTTGTCTGTGTATAATAAATAATAATAATAATGGCCAAAATGGCAGTTATTTCACGTGAGTTAGCTACCTCAAATGAGGGAAATGTGGCGCCTCCGTGGTCTAACTGGTAGCACGTTGGATCACAGGTTACTACCACCTGAGTTCAAATCTCGGCGTTGCATATCTGAAGGGTGTTTCATCTTTGACTTCGCTTCATAACTTTTGGAGGTCGCTCGGTCCATTTAGCCTGCCATGCGCACAAAGGTGGCCGTAAAACATCAATTATCTTCATCATCAAATGAGGGAGACGCATATGGTCTGTAATTTACAGTTTTACCACGGGAACTAATTCTAAATAAATATAGAATTTACAATATATGGCATTTTCAGCGGAGAAAACTTTGTCATTTTCCTGGTTGGATGAAAAACTCCTGCTACTATAGTGCCACGACCGGGATTCGAGCCCCCGACCTCCCGCACAGTATGACCATAACCATGGGTATATTTATGCATTCTTAATAAAATGTTACCGAAATCGACACATTACAAGAGCTACACTGAGACGTACAACGTTGGCCTTCGTCTCGTAACCGTGCTGTCAGTTTTTGTGTTCAGAATACAATGGAGTCGGGCACACACACATTGTGGGTAGATAGATATTAGAGGCCAGATAACAAACGACCCATCTAACCATCACGTGTCCTTGTATCGGATTGTTATTGGGATGACCAACGATGTTTAAAAAAGGGCAAAGAGTCACATCACAATGACGGATTATGGGCACAAAAACGAAATGACATCATCACGATACATCCAGCATATAGCAAACACTGGAGACGATAAATAATTCCAGAAATGGTGTCACCGGAGCTCTGAACCACAAACGGATATCACGTGTTACACCAAATGACCGCCATAACGCTACGCCTGGCGCATCTGTAGGTTTTCGAAGAGCAAAACATTCGAATAATAGACGCATCGGTAATTTATTAATAATAAATCCGAGCCTAAGTCTCCTGCGCCACATCGATTGTACGAGCTCGGTTTACTTCCTGTCGTTGGTTCTAAAAACCACAACAACGGAGCGGGGGACGATTTGTTTAGACACAGAAAAACCCACGAACTCTATACTAGTTCTTATACCACAGCACAGGTAATAATAGCAGTAACAATGACAATAAACAAAATAAACAATCATATTCAACTGATGTCTAGCTGCTTCGTCCAGTCTATCTATTTATGAGGGGATTGGGGAGTTGGGAGGGGGGTGAGATGGTATCCTGCACCCAGGAGTGTGATAGCATGGATACCATGATTGCGATGGCATTGTTTAGTTGTGGAGTTTCAGTGTTTTCGTCTTCTTTGCTCTTTCTGTGAAATCTGATAAGTTATCGCGTTTATGTTATTGTACGCCTGTTCCTGTCGCCAAGCACTTATAACTTCCAGAAATTGAGAGTGATTGAGTGAGTGAGTGAGTGAGTGAGTGAGTGGTTGCGTGAATAGATCGGTCGGTCAGTCGGTCGGTCGGTCGGTTGTCTGTTACGACAATCATGAACAGACAGCGAGACCATTCTAAACATCGAGTAGGGAGTGATGATGATGATGATGATGATTGATGTTTTACGGCCACTTTTGTGCACATGGTAGGCTAAATGGGCCGAGCGACTTCCAAAGGTAATGTGACGAAGTGAAAGACGAAACAACCTTCAGATATGCCCACGCCGGGATTCGAACACGGGTGGTAGTAATATGTGGTCCAGCACGCTACCGCTAGACCACGGAGGCGCCCCGTCGAGTAGGGAGTAGACGAGGAGATAACTTCATTGCCTCGTATTATTTATGTTTATATTTATAATATTCTCCATATACTGGCCCCGACATCAAAAAATCTTATTCAATCAAGTCACATTTTATGTTGATTATAAATCATCGTGTCTCGTACCTGTGTATATGCTATATTCTAACGTTTCTCATTTTAAATGATTTAGAGCGGTTGTCTTAAATAGATGTGAGCTCATTCTATTATTATTATTATTATTATTATCATCATCATCATCACCATCATGTTCATCGTCATCATCATCACCATAATCTTCGCCATCATGTTCATCATCATTATCAACATCATTCCTGTCTTTATGCACACCAAAAAAATTTATAACAGCCCTCAATTCGTGTAATAGGATATGTGAGATATTGTTATGTGTACAGCACGATTTCCGACTTCTGTTAATTACACCGAGGAAGACAGATAGCCGGTTGATAGGTTTTATATCTCTTTTTTTCTTCAGATATAGGATGTAGACCAGTTGCCTTTTTTCCCCATCAGCCATGCATTTGTGGTATCCAATAATATGCAATAATATGCATTCTGGTGAGCGGTCTTTCGCATACATCATCCATCTATAAATATTCCACCTTTTCATTTTTCAGAATAATGTCTCTGTTATCCAAACTAAACAGCGTTATATCGGTTACTCTTTCGTGTTTGCTCTGAACAGAAATATCCATTGGCCAAATGTCTCGTCTCATTTAGAATTGGCCAATTTAATAATCTAATACAATGTTATATATGATAGGTTTGTGGTCTGAAGTTTATGACTGGTGGTCTGCTTTTAAGCTTGATTTACTCTAGAAGTTGACATAAATGTGATAAACAGTCAGGATCGGTCAAATGATACCATGAGTGAACTTTCGTTTTATTTAAGCGATTTCAGCCTGCACCAAAATTAATGCGATATTTACCGAATCCGTGTCAAGTTAGTCGTCCGGCTTAACAAGTCACTGGCAGAAAGGTCATTTCCTATCGTCTGCTTTTAGTCATATTTGGCGACATTCAGAAGGATCAAATAGGCCAACTCTGATTACAACGGAGAATGTACGGTTGGAAGATTTCGAGTCATCGTCTGCACATTTCGAAACCCCCCTCACGGTTTATCAAATCGTACGTGAACAGTATGCAGGCTTTTATTAGTGAAAGAGGTTTATGGATATTCTAAAAGCCGACACTTGCCAAATCCTAGTATCCGAGTCATGTCTTTACATAACATTTCTATAGTTGGACCTCTTCCATAAATAGACCAAAGACATTGTTTGGGAAATTAGTGTCAACGAACTGTCTTGGTGCCTAAGTGGTCACATGTTAGTCTGGTAAATGTAAGTGATGAGCAAAAACGTCCGAGTCTTGTTTTGTTTTTTTAGGAAATGGTTAACAAAACCATTGGCGGTGTTGTTATTGAGGAAAATTATACGTATGCGAGATGAAAGCTCCCTAAAAGCTTTCCAGTGCTGCGCAATAAACTAATAACTTGTGAATATTTTAAAACTTGTGAATATGTATTTATTGGTAGATCGATTGATAGATCGATTGATTGATTGGTTGATTGTTTGATTGATCGATCGATTGATTGGTTGAGAAAAATACTAACCAAATTAAATTAATCGATATTACAGAAATCGGTTAGAATAGAGAAATGGTCCCCAACGACAAAATGGTGCCATTTACAGGATTACTGGTCTTAACGCATACAAATTAACATAAAATGAATATTAACAATAACGTAGCAGCTGTGTCAAGATAGATCGAAATTGACGAATTAAAACATCAGATAATAAACACACTTGATAGAGGTCAACCTTTAATACAAAAACCAATCGGCTGATGTATAATTTTGTTCATCAACCTCGATCTGGCTATATTTGAAGGATGTTTCATCTTTCAGCACGTCTCATTACCTTCGGAGGTTGGCATACCACGTTTATAAAAGTGGCCGTAAAATAACATTTTTCATTGACACTTTTACTGTGGTAATCAACTGGTTCCAATAACAGATTTTTGAATTATGCCGACATGTTTTTATTTACCAGATACCAAAAACCGTTATATACATGACTTTCTTTTATATCTAAAGGTTTCATATGTCGTTCAGCATCTTGTAGATTTTATAATTAAATTCGTCTACTTGACACCGAACTATTTCGTTATTAAGTTAATAATAAAATGGTTAAGAGATACCAGATCTATATCAGTTATTGTCAGAACTTAATTAAATTGAGAACTATAATAAAACGTAATAATTTTTTTTTTAATCAAACTAACTTAAAAGACACTAATTTTAGTAGATTATTTTTCCACAATCACTCAAATTAAAACAAATACATACATCGTGTATTCTGCTAAATTTTATTATCAAACAAAAGAAGGTTGTAACGGTAATAACCGATGTCCTATGTAGTTATTATTTATTTAATGAATTAAAATTACCTAATTCAAATGTGCGTACTAAATGTATTGAAATACACGTATTATACTGATAAAAAGAATACAATCCATCTCACTCAGCAATGTTCTTAGTTAAATATAACAGGAATCTAAACATACACTCATACATACTGCTGAGATTTGATACAGAGAGTTGCAGACCAATTAAAAACAGCTAAATTATTAACTTCCTTTATTATAAAAAAACGCCTACATTTCCTTTATCCGATAGCACAGTGTGTAGGTCAGGCCTCAGGGATAGAGTTAAAATCGATTTAAAGTATCTGTGCTTGCGGGATATTTAGGAAGTAAATTATTGACATTTAATTGAACCAATTCTCACCGCCACTGCAGCAGTTTCCAACTGATTGTGATAACAGAACTGCCTTTATCTACATTTTTTCTTTTAATTTCCATATTGTTTCTGTGTAGTTCGTTCATGTGGATTGCATCCATCTTCCATATATAATTAAGCATAATGAGGTGTTGGAGAAAGAAACGTTTAGACACTTCCGCCATTAGAGAGAACACACACACACAGTGTGTACGTGCGCGTGTGTGTGGGTACGTACGTGCAAAACGCATGCCATAATTGCATTTAATATGTATTCATCCAATACACCATATATTTATTTTACAAATATATTAAACACAACGTCCTTTCAACTATGTCTATTTGTTTGGAAATATTTTATCATCTGCTTAGATGTATACGTGCATGTGTCTGTGTGAGTACACGACCGAGACTTCCATTATAGTCTAACTCGTGTCCTCTTATTTCAGAAAAACGTAATCGGGATGCAATTAGTCACTCCCTAGAAGGCGTCATCGTCATGCTAAAGTCACTCAATACTTCGTCCCCACGATGATGGGGCGTAAATGGAGGCACTTCCTGCCATCCAAGTCACGGCCATGTCCGACTAAGGCGGCCCGCCATTAAAATGAGTAGCATTTGCCCTCCCGAATCAAGCTAATTAGATGGGACACATTAATCAGATTAATGTATCAGAGTACGCTCTTCTCGGCCTTTGTACTGTCAGAAGAAGAGCAGCAGGCTATTCCCGGCCGTGGAACGATGTCGTTTGAAAATTTGGCGCCACAGTGAATACGCTAACCACAGGAACAGGATTTCTCCGCCGGCGTGATTTAATTCATATCGCCTGTTCTTCCAGATGACATACCGAAGTGTAACAATTTGGTTTCAACGTGTGAAATTGAAAACACTTTTAATGCCGGATGTCAGGAGAGGATGTCTAACATATGTCTGTTCTGCGCAGAAATAGATAGTTTGCGGCTTGTGCGAGTGATTTGTTTAGTTACTAAGTGATTGATCAGTGATTTGATAATTCGGTCTAATGATTCCCTTGGATTAATTGATTTGTTCAGCGACTCAGTGAGTGGAAGAGTGGGTGGGTAGAAAGGTAACCGAATGAGACAATCAGTCAATCAGTCAATTAGTTGGTGGATCAGCCAGTGTGTTTGGTGAATAAGTGAACGAGTGAAATAATCAGTCAATCAGTCAGTTAGTTGGTGGATCCGCCAATGATTCAGTTAAGACGAATCAGTAGTCTATTCAGCTCATTCGCTTTGTTTCCGAAACATTGCACATGCAGAGTAAGAGATAGCATATTCGCCTCGACTCGTATATCATAATGCACTGTCCAACGCATTAGCTTTATCCTGGTAAAATTTTTGTCATGTAGTACGAATGAGGTTAGTATTAAGGTATACACTTATCAACATCTTTTACGAGGGTTGTATATTCTAGCATAAACATAAAATAAAGTCTTTGAGGAGAGAGAACGTAATTTCATCCGTGTTATGATTCTAAGTTCGAACAGCGGCAGACTTCGTATATTGTTCGACTGGTCATTATGTGATTTAACGTATAGATATAACGTTTTCGTTGGACAGCATCCGTATTAACCCTAAAGTGGATGAGGACAGATTTTTTTAACACTTTGAAAAATTAATAAGACTACAGCACGATTAATTCAATGAGTTCCCTCTATGAGATTGTATGCCCACGTAGGACATTCAACAACCCTAATGGCAAGACGCGTCAGATCCACGACGTCTCCGTGTTAGATGGGATTCATATTTCCGAATGGCAACAAAAAAATAAAGATCTTTGATTCGGAACTCGTCGAACAGCAGCGCTTTCTCTAATACGCGATGTGCATTGATAAGGCGAGGATAATTTAGCCGCGTGACTCGTGATAGCATTGTTCCGGTTACTGCCGTACCTGATATAAAGGCCCCCGTACCCGCTGTACTTCGCACACGGAGCGCCATTTTTGCATCGCTCGTAAAACGAGAATAGGTTTTGTTTCACCGCCAGTTCAACGCACTCTTTCAACTGTTGCTACGCATGCCATCTTTCGCCGCCAGATGCAGAAAACGCGTCACATCCGGCGGAACGTTAATAGCTGACCTAATCACGTAGTGGGTTATAATCTCGTATTAACTGAACCGATCACGTGTTGGACTTGATTTAAGTGAGCATCGGCGATGCAGCACCTGAAGTTTTGTTAGTAATTTGTACATTATCATTAGCTATTAGGCCGGGTTTGTGTGATGTTCCCGGAAGGCGGTGATGCCCCCTCCCCCCTCAGTCGTCATAAGCTCCAGATGTTACCAGTGTCTAAGCTGCAGAACGTACTCACTCATATTTAACTCATTATATCACCGTCCTAGATAATCAATCACACCCTCATCACATTTCGGTGTTATATCTCGTTTGTCATATTTAAAGAAACGAACCCCAGGAGTAAACAAAGAAACTCCTTAGGTTTATATTTTATTTCTCTTTGGGATTTTATATCCGTAACTCAGATTTCTGATTGTAATTTGGACTACATCTGTTATTAGCATTCCACGGCGAGGATTAATCGTCTTCCGGTGTACTTAATCCGGTATTATGTTTATGCTCAAACTTGTAAAGCTAGTATTTCAATACTTAGCACACCAACTACTACGTAGTACCCTGTTAGTGCTGGTAATATATGATTTGATTAATAGTAACATCTTCCATTATAATGAACTGATGCCGCTAAAGATGCTCTTCTCGTCGGCTACCTGATTATTATACATGAAAGACTGATTTCTATAAATAACCTCCGACAACACCAGAGAGTTCGTAGGTCATTCATAACATTGGCGCCTTCCTAAAATATTTATAAAGTCAAACTTGGTAAAAATGGAAGCCCTAACCGAATATAGCATATAGATATAACCATAATGTAACGTCTACAAGGATTGAATGGAGGACGGCTTTAATATTTTATTAAAGGGATAGTCCACCTTCAGTTCAAATTTTAAAGACTAATACAGCTATGCTCACAAATATCATAAATAATGTCAAAGTGTGTAAACGATCACCCACACATTAAATAATCAAGTTCAAAGTGCTGATTAATGGCCTGTGGGCGCCGCCATTCTGAAGCTAGACAGGGACCGGAAGCTCCTGAATGCTGACGTCACTTGAACGCAACAGTTTGACCGCAAGTCTGTAGAGCACGTACAAAACTCGGTGAACCAATGGATTCCGAGAACACCAATTATCACCTGAAATTTGTATAGAAATGAAACTTGGAAGAAACACTGACGCGTGTCGAGTTAGCCATTACACAACTTCAACATTTCCGCTGCTTCACATGTTACACAGTTTCCTGATTTACAAGTGGATAAAGTAAATTTTGTACAATAATATTAGAGATAAATAGGAAGAAAAGAAATCTGACAGCAACTGTATCCTCTCAGCTTATTTCCTGAAGAAAATCTATGAATATCGTGCTACTAATTAAATCAAAGTTCCGGCAACTTATTACATTTACTAAACAAAGTATTGATTTATTCAATCACTCATGCGCACCTTAGTGGTCTAACGGTAGCGTGTTGGATCACAGATCACTACCACCTGAGTTCGAATCTCGTCGTAGGCACATCTGAAGGATGTTTCATATTTGACTTCGCTTCATCACGTTTGGAGGTCGCTCGGCCCACTTAGCCTACCGTGTGAAGAAACATGACCGTAAAACATCAATTATCATTATCATCATCAATCGCTCATCGCCTAATTGTATCTTGAAATAGTTATAAGGTAGCGTGTTGGATCACAGATCACTACCACCCGAGTTCGAATCTCGTCGTAGGCACATCTGAAGGATGTTTCATATTCGACTTCGCTTCATGACGTTTGTCTACCATGTGAAGAAACGTGGCCGTAAAACACCAATTATCATTATCATCATCAATCGCTCATCGCCTAATTGTATCTTGAAATGGTTATAAAAAACTGATATCGATCAACATAAATTACAATTCACTTAGTTGTTTTTTGTCCCTCTACCGTGTTCATTAAAATATTAGTTCCGTTCCACGAGTGTTCATTATACGTGATTCTAGTGTACGTAATTTCATTAAATGATGCTACCGGCATCTCAGAAACTCTAGAACTGCTTGATCTCAATCACTGATATGGCAGTAATTCCAACCTTACCGGTCAATTCTGCGTAATCTTACCGGATAGGAAGGAAATGAAGTAATCCCACTTTTATCACATTACTGAGTAGGACATGCGCGACATAACGCCTCCTTACGATGTGTGCATGTGTTCGTCCAGTAATTAATTTCAATCTGTCGGAAATAATCGGTAATTTAATAGGTCAAAGATTTCATTTATACTCTTGGCGAGATGGTGATAGAACGGCTTTCTATATTGTGAACATGCAGGCTTAAAATCACCGAACTATATTACCGACATTAAATTGATTGGCCATTTCGAATGCGTACGTAGGTAGGTCTACAAACGAATTTAAATTTAAAAACGAATTTTAATTAAAATATCATGTGTATATACATGGAGCAGCGTCATCAGTCACGAAAATGAAATACATGTCGATAACTTGTGTTATCTACGGTAATCAATAACTAATGAAATAGCATTAGTTATTAAACGTTATAATAAAAAGAAATTATTACTGAATGCTAAAAGACCAAAGAAATATCTCAATTCAGAAAACTTTCATAAGCTACTGAGTACTGTGTGGTTATATATAACTGGGTTCAATTCTAGGTAACGATTTTTCACCGAAAATGTCAATAATAGTTGTTAACAACTCCTGCATCTTCCATGTAGTTCAAAAATTCATTTGATATCCATAACACTCTTTAACCGTTCCATAATATATCTATTACTGAGGATGTAGTGCCGTTCTACATCATCGCATATTAGTACAGATTTAATATCTATCAACAAATAAAAAACACCTCACAGTAATCCCATTAAATTAATTACAATCAGTTTGCACAGGTTCTGTAAATGAAATACAAAAAAAACTATAAGTCGTCATTATTAATCGCATGTCACCCTGCGTGTTCCATCTGGTATTATAACAAATACACTAACGAGTATGTATACGTGCAGAATGTATAACAAATTGCCTGGTGATTTAATAAATTATCCTTTTATACGTTTCGAAAGACTAAGGGCTATTTTCTGATAAACATGATTTGTGTGTTTAAACAACACACATTAACCTATACACTAATATGTATGTAGTACAAATGTATGCAAGGTACAAAACTAATTCTCATTTGAGTTAATACTTGGTGTTTTACAGCCACCTTTGTGCACATGGTAGGCTAAACGGGCCAAGCGACATCCTAAGGTAATGAAGCGAAGTCAAAGATGAAACATCCTTCAGATATGCCCGCGCCGAGATTCGAACTCAGGTGGCAGTATCTGTGGTCCAGCGCGCTACCAACTAGATCACGGAGACACCCGTTTGGGTTAATAAGTTATACTACATGGTATTGCTGTTATTATACTGTGTGTGTGTGTGCGCGCGCGCGTGTGTGTGTGTATGTATTTCGCCCTATTTGTACACACTAAGGGGTTGTAGTCTTGTCTGTTCTTGTCATGTTAAGGGGAATTGATACTCCAGACAGTCGCTATAGGGAACGGCCTCTTATAGGGGGTTTGTTACCTCCATGAAGGGTTTACTGCAGGCCATATGGTTGTCAACTGATGAGGGGGATAAATGCTCTTGTGGATGATCGTCTTAATATATATTTTGCTTTCTCTTCTGCGGGAGGGAATGACGAAGCGAGAGTAGTTTGTATGTAATATTTAGACTAATATTCCGTAGGCCTAGTCAGGTCAAAACGGTTTGACATACATTGCATATGTTGTTTCTATCTGAAGTACTGAAACTCTTCGAATACGATTGACATACGAGTAGTCGGAGCTGGGTATCTATAAATCTATTTAGGCATAATCCTATGTTCTTGTAGGGTAGTGCTGAGGTACCAAATACCAGTAGAAGTGGTATAGTAGTCACTGAAATGTATATTTGTTATTTTCTTGATCCTATTTGGGATTTGTCGTCCTAGAGCTCCGCTGGTTTGCTCAGATGTCTGGATAGTGTCAAGGGTTGTGGCAAAATTGGCAATTCGGTCAGCTTCTTCGTTGCCGAAGATTCCGACGTAACTTGGTATCTAGTGAAAAATAATCTGGATGGCTAGTTGTTTGAGATGTTCGGCTTCATCCCAGACTTGACGGGCTGTTTCTGGGTACGTCGAAGGGGTGTGCTTTTGGAAGATGAGGAGAGCAGCCAATGAGTCAGTGTGTATGACTATCGTCTGGTGGAGAGTTCGCTGGGTTCTAGACCATCAGAGTATCTGGAGAAGGGCAGTCAGTTCTATTAATGTGATGGTAGTGATATCAGAGTCTTCCTGATATGGCCGATTCTTCAGGAGAGAAAACGCCGAACAGGTGCTACCACTACTGTCCTGGCTACTGTCAGTGTACCAAACTCTGGTTTGTGGGTTAGAAACTTTCTGATTCTCGAAGTAGCGGAGATAAATGGGGCAATCGGGTTATCTTTAGAGTCGTCTCGGCATGTAAAGCGCTATAGTGATGGAGATGATATTTTTTATACTCGGCTCTCATCACACGTCGGACATATGATTAGTGAGATGATCGACTGGATACGTCTCACAAATAGAAATTATTAGATCCCATGAACTGAAGGTGTACATCGCCACGACCTACCAGCTATACTACTCAGAACGTATAATTATAGTATTCTTGTAGAGCGAGAGACACATTCGCTTCCAGTATAAATCATAACGTACTAAGCCTCAAACTCATGGTCAAGATAAACTACATTATATAAATTGCAAATATCGTTTAATCAAGTCTTCTTTTGAATTAAAAGTAATTTCTATATAATTATTATCATATATTACTGGTTTCAATGAATTGCTGGCTCAATAGTTTTAAAATATGAAGTGATAAAATAATGGAAGCAATTATCTATAAATAGCAATTTTAGTATATTTAGTTATAATTGACATAGCAAGGAAGAAAAAGTGCTGACTTAATCAGAGAAATGTGAATTCTTGTCTTTATACTATATAAAGTGGCTGATTCCAGAAAGATCTATGGAAATCGTTATGATTGGCCCTCTATATTATGTTTAGCATAACTGAGAACACTTTACACAGAGAAAGAAAGCTTGTGTGCTTATTTGTAACATTTTCAAAGGGAGAGATTTTCAACCGGATAAAAGATTGTATTAAAGCAAAAAATTACATGAAGTGCTGAAAATGTAAATTAAACATAGACATCCATTAAATATCCAACTTCATGACATACAACTTAAACCGAATTAATTTGTAACAAAACTTAGATGACATTCAATTGTTTCATATTGCCCGAAGTATATTTATTTTCACTGTTTTGCTATTTATTAGCCTAAGTAAAATGCCTGGTGCATGGTTCGATTCCAAATTAAAACATGCTTGTCATAACGTTTCTAGTTACGTGAGAAACCAAGAAAACCAGTTTATAGCATTAGGTTTTGGATCCACAATCGGAGTCCATTAATTCGTCTCGTTTTGCATCATCCTTGAAGATTACAAAGAACTCTATTTCACGAATGTTCCCAGTAATTATTTCATAATTTGTTGATTCAACATCAATCGTATTGCGGTGTCTGTGTGTAAAACTAAATCTTTCTGCAAAATTAGTGAAAAGTTAATAAAATGTTCTAATGTAATCGACCCACTTTTTGTGACCGAAGTATTTAATTATATTTATTACATTTATTGGGTACTCATTTTATGGATAGTTAATAACATATGTGGATACAGTTATGACGGTTCAAAACATAATGCAAATGATCATTTAGCGAGGTCGTTAAAACCCTGATGCGTTTGTGTGTGTGTGGGGGGGGGGGGTTCTCTTACATATCTAATCAGAAATTGGGGAAGGTTTTCATACTCCGATAAAGAACTCCATAAATATTCAGCAACAAAAAGGTTTATCGTTGTTTAACATCACTTTTCGTATAAAAGTTTGAATATCGTGGTATGTGCAGGATTTATTGATTAAAAATGCATACGACACAATCGTGAATTTAATATGTAAATAATGAATTAGAACCTATCAATGTCTGAAAGTTATCAGATTTGATGCGAAATTAATCAAACAAGGAGCCAGTAGATTTTCCATTCCATTACTGTATTTGATAAATAGCTCAATAAAAACATTTAGGAATGTTTTGAAATATTCTGAAAAGGCCATTTTATTTGCTTTGCTCGTGCAATACAAATTACCAATTGACCAGTGTTAATGAGCACAAAATGTATTAATATAGAATTACTTACAGTACTTCATTACAGGAATCATTGAAAGACATCATAATTCTCGCAAGCTACTTATACATGTATAAAAGTTTAGGAAATGAAGAGAAAAAAACCTGTCAAGATCATAAACACGTTGAAGCATCTAGCCAAAACATGGCTCTGTCCAGTATTGCAAACCTAAACCCACAAGGATCTAAGTTTATATCAGCTACTATTCATGTTCTTTAGATGACTAATGAAATGATTAAAAACAAACTCTAAAATTTATTATGCAGTTCTTCTTTATATTTGAGATGTAGAACACCTACTTAGAAGTACAAAATTTTGATGTTTTGTTGAAACTCTATCCCGGTTCCTGCTTGACACAGTCATGGTTCCCACAGCCAAGGAAATATTATTTTCCAAGATATTTCCAGGACAAAATTACCATTTTCCAGGACAAATTATACAAGATTTAAAGGTAATATGTCAAGATATGTGCGAAAAAGCAAATACTATTTATTCAATGTATAATTGATTATTGAGATTTTTATGATACAGCCTCTTCCTCATCCCATCTAGCTATCTGATCCACCCACTTTTATTTAAAGTTTAACTATCAAGAATATGTTTCAGTCCTTTTTTTCTTCTACAATCAAATTTTTCTTAGGCAGGCTTAATATTTATTCACAGGATTCTTTTTGTTCTAAGTGGATTTTTCCAAAGGTAATATTTTTTCCAGAACATTTCTTGATTTTGTTAAATTAAATTATATTTCCAGGACCTGGAAAATGAATCCGTTATTTTCCAGGTTACATGGGAACCCTGCTCAGTTAATTTGATGAAAATTTAACTGTCAGGCAGAGATGATATAAATAGAGAATTTAGGACCAAAAAATACAACTGTCATAGGCATATCATATGTTGAAAGATTACACCTTAATCAAGTTCATTTATTACATCACTTAACATCACACATGAATAAATGAAACGTAGTGCATACGACAAACCTTTTTCACACAAATGTCCATATGATATTCATGTACTTTTGAAAGGAAATCTGAAATTTCATTAACACAATTCATCTATTCTAACACAGAAGATTCTTCACTTCTAAAACAGAAACTCAGTGTAAATAAATGTATTTACACTTGTGTACCTTCAATCTTAATATACTGCAACACTGATAATCAAGAAATACGCAATGAATACATAAACTGGATAAGTCTTATACCACGCACATTAATGCTGCCTTGGTGGAATGAATGAACAATGGTGGGGCTTACACAAAATACAAATGTGTAGAAATACCTGCAAAACACGAGACAAACACAGGTTTTAGGAACAGACTTGTCTTAATCTGGTGTGGGAAAATCTCTGTCCAACATACTTATTAGTTTCTTTTTATTCTGGTGATATTGACGAACCTTAAGAACCACTTCTTCATAAAAACGGCTGGCGCCATTCTCTACATACACCATACAATGAAAACGAGCTATTAGCATCTTGCGTACCAGATTGTTGTAACTACTATTAGAACAATTACATAGCTTGGTGCAGAAATGTGTCGCATAAGCTGGTATCAGGGCATCAGTGACTGGAGTTGCATGCTTCAACCACGAGTTACCCGCTTTCTCCATGTTCTGTAACATGTGTACCAACATATCCGGATGCTGGTTACAGGATTTTGCGAACTGAGAGACGATGATCTTGTAAGGAATGTTATTTGAGATGTCTCGGCTACTAACCCCAGTGGCAACTGAGCACAATAAATCAACCTGTGTATCACTCAGAGAACCAAAATGTTTTACCTGCTCTAAGGCAGCTTCAATTAGCTTCATGCAATCTGATTCATGATCTTCACATGCTTCACTTTTCTTCTTCTCAAAGATCTCTCTTGAAACAGTAATTAAAACATCTGGGTGATAAGCTGATCTGTTTTTCAGAATCATCTGAACAGCCTTTTTGTGATTGGTATCACCAACTTGGAAGAAAGACAAAAGGTCACAGATCTGCTCTGTGCATGGAAAGCAGTTGCCCAGTACTTCAAGAATTAGGTCAGTAACCTTTTTAGGTGGTTTATCCAACTGTCGAATGTCGGCTTCAAACAGAAAGATCAGATCATGAATGTCTCTTAGTGAAAAGGTGTCTGGCCAATTCTTTGGTATTAGGTTCAGAGAAGAAACACCCAGCTTGCGACACAAAGAGTACAGAAGTTCTCTTAATGTGGAAAGTAAGGATACTGGACCTGGACAACCTGTCTTGTATGCATAGAGGGTAAATTCAACCAGAGCCTGAAGTAGTTTCTTACCACACTTCAAACCACACAACTTAATTACAACGTCCTCTATATCGATTAGTGTAGTGATTGAGTCCAACTTTCTGAACTGACACAGTACCTAGGAAATAACAGTATAAATTTTGCACAGCTGTCTCTAGATATGTTTAACAAAGTAGATGTGTTTAAGGCTAAAACTAAATGAAAATTATTATGTGCTTGTTCACTTCTTCACACATGTACAGAAATCTGTTGTCTGTCTGTCTGTCTCTCTCTCTGTCTGTCTCTCTCTCTCTCTCTCTGTCTGTCTGTGTGTGTGTGTGTGTGTGTTTGCGTGCAAATACACTTGCATTTGTTCCATCTAAATGCATGCATATATGTAGAAGGATGGAGCTGCTTATGCATGTAAATATGTCACATGATAAATATTTTTAGGAACAATGCTTTGGTTTAAGTATACAAGGAAATAGTATTCAGGCACTTCAAGCAGAAAATTATTCTGTAGCTCACCTCTATCACAATACTTTCATGATAGTTGTTGCCTTGTTGGATCAGCGACAAGAATATTGTTGTCAAGCTGCATATTTTGTCTTGTATAACCCTTTTGCAGTTTTTGCCAGTATCGTCTGAAAACAATATATGCGATATATTTCACTGAATGTGCAGGTAAAGATCATATAATCTATAACTAGATGATAAGAAATATTACATTAAGCAAATTACAATCAGAAGATACTGGATTTGATATGTTTCTTACAAAATTAATCATATTATGTGCAGCTGCTATTTGATGCAAATATCAAGCGTAAAATCTCCCGAGTATAAATAATCCTTATGTCACTTTATTAATCAATTAAGGTGAGTGCTTTCTTTACCCTCAGCACTGATCACAACTGATATATGTAGGCAAGGATCGACTCCTTAAGGAAACATCACACAAACACAGGAATGAGTCAGATCTGGATCCTGACCTAGATATTTCCAATTGCAGTATACTGTTCTAACTATTGCACTGTGACATTACATTAAATGTTTTATGAGAAAATCCAAAATGTCATCATTTACTATTAAAATTAGATGTACACACTCACATTGTTATGAGTTATTTTGTGCAATCATTCAACCAAACATCTAACCACTGTCATGGCTACAAAATCAAGATATCTCACTAACAAAGAACACTACAATGATTTATATCTATGATAAGCAAAACCATCTTCTGTTTAATAAATTTTGAAAGAAATCTGCAAATATATAATGTAATTTTCTTTCCCCCCCAAAATGGAATCACTAGATAACTGGAGAGGTAACAGTCACTGGACAGGTGTGTGTAACATAAAAACAGAAACTGAAACAATACTCACCTGTACAATAATAAGATGCTTTGTTGTCTGAGGAGAGCATGTACCTATCAAGGTGATCTGGTAACGTCTTCAGTAATGCAGCCAAAACGTGAATCACATCACAGCACCACTTATACCTGAGAGCAGGTGATGATGAAATCTTGTAACACATAGCATCCAACAGCACCAGTGGATACACACCATCATTGAAACCATGACCAATCTATCGTCAATTAATAATAAATAATGCGTTAATTTTAGTTGGTAGAATACAATAAATGTCCGGCCAAATTTATAGCTATTACAAAATATATAGCAACCAGTTATAAGATAAACAGTAATACAAATATAACAGGAAATAAGACAAATCTATCAAAACTAAATATAGAAAAGACAGTTTTATGGTAATAAAAGATATCGCACAATCCAAGCACAATACAGACCTTCAAGAAAGCATCCATATAATTCTGGACAACTTTTGCAGTTACACTTAAATTATCCTGAAGATATGAACTAAGATTCTTTTCCAGATATTGAAGCCACTGATGTTCAGTTTTGGAAACCTGCTTAGCAGAGGCAGAAGTGCGAAAACTTCCTAACTCTAAAGCCAACATAACATAACTAAGAAGCAGCTCTGTTGGACAATGATGAATGTTGGCTTTTCTCTCCACATTTATAATTATGTAGCAGCAGTAGGTTATGCCATATGCCAGTTGACCCTAGAAACCAAATTAACAGTAAGGAGTTATAGGTGACTGAACATAAATATTACTTGTTTATATCACATATTATGATGTATGACCAATAAGATAACTAATATAAATGTGAAACCACTTGAAACAGGGATGGCTGAATTCCATAATGACATCCGCAGGTGTAGAAAATTAACTATAATGGCAGGCCACTATTCAGTTCTGTTACAAACAAATACTCAACCAAAAAATAGATCAAAGCATCACCTGCTTTCAAGATTCGATCACAAATTACAAGTAATGTAATGTAAGCATAAGCAACTGAATGAACAGCAATATGGATAAGGGATAAGACTGAATTATTTGTTTTCTTAACAAAGCAACACATGAAGAAAACTGAGAATCTTCACATTAAGGTATGATCAAGTTATGTAAATAATACTCTTGGAATAAAGAAGCAGGTGAATTCTGTATGTCTGTCCTGTTATTACCAAATAAGAATCATATGGCTTATTCATAAGTACATAAATAGTGAACACACAAATAGTCCAAAGTTTTATAAATGATTGGCTTAAATATGGCAAAATAGTATTATATAATATCATTCAAAGTAATGACTGGAACAACACCACTTGATCTAAGTGATCTGATCTAAAAGTATATACCAGAGAGACTGCTGCAATTTGAGTCTTGTTTACTTTTGAGGATCAAAAAAAAACTACACAGCAATATACAGAGATAAATATTTCTGCAAAAAATCACTTATTTATATTAGCCTATTTATAAAACATCACATTTATACATAAGGTGTTTATATAATATGTTTTAATTCTGTTTTCAGTGTAAATTGTTTTAGAGGTTGATTAAGGCACTATATAAAATATACTATTAATCATCAGAAATTTAGATTGATTATGAAAGGCATGAGAGTGGCCTCTGACGAAAAAAAATGGAAAATAAGCCCCGAGAAAGAAAAGAAATTTGACAATCTGATATTATTTAGTGGTGATAAAACATGTCTTTACCAAGATAAATTTTCTTCAAATCATCAATTTGATTTTAGATCAGCTTTGAGGTTTTTGCATACATTGTCCTGGAAGATTCCAATTTTGGTGGCAAATGAAACTTTTTATGTAGCAAACAGCTTCTTTCAAACCCAAATAATGATAATAAACACAAAATAATGGTTCACCTAAGGTATTTTCAATATTCTCATCTAAGGCCATTGTTTTTTAATACTTGTTTTACAAACCCTCTGATCACAACTGAAACCCGCCACCCCCTGAACACCAACCGGAAGCAGATTACGCTACCACACAACCTAATCTAAGATGGGAACAGGCCAGTTCCAATTCAAAATTATTTCAGTTATTTCTATAATAAATAGGTCTTCAGGCCTAGAAATCTTTTAAATTTAAACTAATTATAACTCCCCCCTCACCAAGAAACATATAAATAGTTTGAACTTTGCAGAGATCTACTTAAAGTCACCATCAAAAATATCACTGTGATAAGACTAGCACCTATAAAAGAATATGTACACGGAGGCCTTATAACGATGAAATTTTTTTATGGCAGTTTAAGTAGAACTCCACAAAACATATAAATTTATGCACTTAATAAAACCTAATAAGCAAAAAAATAGTATGATCAAGGAACTACAATTTGATAGGGAGAAATTCCAAAAATACTTTAGGTTGATCAGAGAATCTAAAATCCCACCAAATTGTTCGGGAAACACCTGCCCCTGATGTCATATTCTACATTTCCCCAGTTGCTGTCCAAATCGCTACATGGAGCAATTTAGTTTGCCATATCCGCATCAATAAATTGTATGCCATATCCATACATATGGAAGTGTTCTCATCTGTTTACATGCTGTTCCATTATCCGCATGTTGTATAGGCCTACCGCGTATATGGAATCTTAGCTTAATATGTGGTACGGATCGAACTAATGTCTGCCTCTAATTAATCCATTCAGTGATGCTCAACCATGCGTGAATATAAGACCCAGTAAAAGAGAAATTAGTTAAGCTGAGATTCCATACATGTGGTATGCGTAATGCAGGATGAGAATGCATATGTGACATTGTGGTAGAGCATGCGACACTGCGGTATCCATGTGTTTGGGACAACCCTCTCACCTTCCAACCTATTTTCATTGGGAAAACCTGCCTGGATGCTCAAATCGGACATTTGAATCCTGAATTTGATGATGCATAATTCTGGATTCAACCATCCAATTCATATTCTCCGCGCAAATTGCTACATGGAGCAATCCATTTTGCCAAAAGACACGAATCATGAAAGAAATATAGAACACCCCATCATGCAAAAATTTTAAAACCGGATTTACACGAATCACAAAAACTTTATTTTCAGGGAAAAAACAAAAAACTCTCATGCCTCTAAAGTGTCACAAATAAGAATTTAAAAAAAACGGTGGGATACTGATTAATGCATATCATGCCCACTTTTACTATGTAAATTAAACGAATGTCAATTGTTATTAATTTATCACTCCTTTTAAATTAGGCCTTGAAGTCTTTCCAAGCAAATAAATATTAAGTCAGGAACCAAATTATTCATATATAATATGTAACGAGTAAAAAAATCTCTTACTTTGGTAAGTATCATTCTGTGATCTGAAGACTTCCTTGCTGATACTTTTCCCTTTGATCGACCACTGCCTTTTTTTCCCTTTCTATGTGCTACTTCAATTAAATAAAAACCATAAATCAATATAATTTTATGACGTGGATTTTCAATCCACATACAAATATATATAGAGAAAATTAAACCCATATGCTATTAATATTAATCCTCTATTTCACTGATAGCTCTCTGAATGCCTACAAGTGACAATAAAAGTAAAAAACTTTTGAAATATATTAATAACTCCAAAATACTGAAACTTAAAACATTCATCTACTTCACTGTCATATAAAACTTTAAACATACACCTTTAAAGCAATTCATAATTAAGAAAATATTCTTCTAACTATGACACAAATCGATAAAAGTGAAGAATTAATATTTTTGTAATACCACTGGGTCAATGTCAAAAACTTATCTCCATGATAACCTACAAGTTAGCTAATTTGAACAAAATATGTTACATTGATACGTTGTTACACAAGTAAATTTACAATACCTGTTTTAATTTTCTTCAATTCTGGTGGGGAATTAGCAGCAGTGATTGATCTTCTCTTTCCTCTGACCTTCAGAGTGGTGTGTGGTAATGTCAATGAATCTGGTGCTTTCTTTGTAGTGTCATGCCAGTTTTGAATTATATCTGAACCTGGTGAAATATCGCTCCCTTTCTCTTGGTGCATTTCACTAATAGCCTGTGCAATATATTCCCCAATTATGGAGAACTGAAACAAATTTGGGCAATAATTTCTTAATGCTGTTGTGGTGACAATACTATACCAAAAATGTATTTCTCTATGACATAGCTTAAAGATGCTGCCAACATAAGATCAGCAACAAAATGAACTTACTTTACATCTAATGGTAACTTTCTTACAATGCTATAAATATAGGTCATGCAGTTATCTGTGTCTGTGCACAACCATGCATGCATGCACACACACAACACAGCTAATATATATATATAGAGAAGGAGACCTTTTTAGCATATCTATACAGATGAAGCAGAATATGAAGTAGAAGATTAACAATATTCTGATGTTTGTCAACAATGTTCATTCCAAACTTTACATATCCCTCAAGTCGAGCAAACAAAATGCAAATATCATCGTGTGGGCAGCTGAAAAGAGAATATGTAATATTATTTCAATTTCATTATCATCATATTTTGTTAAATAATCTATTCAGAAGAAACATCTAACATATAAAATTTAAGGAGACAATCAAGATAGAAGTTATGCTTTATCCAGATTTGTTACTTTAAGTTTTATCATTCAGGGTCAAATTCTAAGAGTATGTTATTCTGTAAATCTTCAACAATCCAACACACCTCTAAACTCAGAGTTATTCATTGAGTGGGTGAGTGAGTGAGTGAGTGTGATTTATTTAGCCTCAACATTGGTCATGCCTGAACCATATGTCCAAAAGGCAACTTTCTAGAAAACATCCCACAAATACAGGTACGAGTCAAATTTAAACCCACAGCCTGGATGTTTGCAGCGCAATGTTCTAACCACTGTGCTATCATCAAGTGAAAAGACAAAATATTTATTTAGGTATTGACCTCTGTCATATATTTACATTAAATAACTACAATGACTCAGTTATCTCTACTTTTGTACACTGCATGATATTTTTCATTATTTATTAACGATGAACGGACAGGAACAAAATTTGACAACAGGAAAAAACATAGAAGATGCAGGGGCCATGGGTCATTTTCAATAAAAACAAGGAAGCTGTGGTAGATAAAAAGAGTGAAGACTATTTCAGTTACTCATTTGATGAGCAACTGCATTTTAATGAAATATGAATACAGCACATTCAACTTTACTTTTATATAATACATGTATTACTTAAATAAGTAGTTCATAAAAAAATTACAAAAATTACCAATAAGGCCATTGTTTTTTGAACACTTGTTTTACAGAAAAAGGGTCATTCAGGCGGGGGAAAATATTGTTGTATGTGAAAACATACAACATTAAAAATCAAAATGTCAACTACAGTGTTCTTTTGGGAAAGTGCATCACATGGAATTTTACATGCACATAAAGTTATTCAAGATGGCCTTAATCCAAAAAGAAGAAAAAATTATTCAAAAGTCTGAATTACCAATCAACAGATGTGGGCTGATGCTCAAACATCTTATTGAATACTGAAGTAGCTGGCTGTAGCTTACAAGCAGCAACAGGTTCATAAAACAATAAATCTTCTTCCTGAAACATGACAGTAAATATTAAGAGATTTATAACCAAATATATCATTACCATCTTAGAAAGTGGCTTAATATTCAGCTATGTTAGCTTAAGGATGTAATATCCATTCACTACAATTATTATTTCTGTTATACTATAATAAAAAATAGTATTATACAAACCAATTAATTTTTTTAAACCTAAACATAACATTGATATTCCTCCATTCAGCAGTTAACACTTGTTAAATACAATAGCCTTTTTTTACAGAAAACAACTTTACCAGCTTAGGAAAGCAACTAGCAAGAGATGGCAGCTCTGCCCAGTGACTGGTCTTCAATTTATATATGTCTGGAAAAGGTATTCTGTTTAAAAAAAGTTAATACAGCAAATGATCAAAAATGGTCAGACAATGCACATATATTCAGTATCATCTAATTTTCTTTACTTCAGGAGTTTAAAATTTGCTAATTTAATATTTATACAAAGAATTACAGTCACCTGTTCAATTCCTCTGTAGAGTTACACAACAGTTTCCATGCTTTTGGATCTTTATCCTGGATGTAAACCATAACTATGGCATAGAACCGACACAGGTCATGAAAATAGTACTTCAGACTGTCATGAATAATTGAATTATTCATCTCTGAAATCAAAAATAACTCATTAAAATAATATGATTCCAAGAATAATAAAAATATGCATCTCAAACAGTCACCTGTTTCACAATTGATCATTTTTTATGTGTAAGTAAAAAGTAAAACTTAGTGTTTAAAAAACACAAATGATGCCTACATGCCAGAGGCAGTCTACATAAATCTTACCTTCTTCTAAGTTCTATGGTTTGATTATGTTCCTCTAATCTGTTTTATTAAATCAATTTATCAATACAAAGAAACAAAACTGAACCAAAAATCTATTTAATGGCATGTATCACTCAACAGAAACAGTGGTATCATGCAACCTTTATAGACAGAATGCCTTGTATTATGTTAAAAATTTGCTTTTAACCTGACCTTTAACCACATTGTTCATAATGAGGACCAACACTCTCGCCGCACCTCTGTACTCTTCAGATCTAATCAGCTCTGTAACACATTGATTAAACCAGCTCAGGTAGGACTTCTGCTTTTTCACCTTATCATATGATGCTGGGTAATATCTGTCCCTGAAAAAGACAATTGATATCAGTCGGTTTCAATAAAGATCACAAATTGTTGATATCTTACTGGAGATATCCGTCAATAAATACCGTATATACTCGCATACGAGTCACACCTGTTTTTAGGACCAAAAAAAACCCCTGGAGTCGAACTCACATATAAGACACACTAAAATCAGCAATATTGATTCAAAACCAAAAAATTCATCATCATCACTCTTGATCTTCACTGAACATCTGTTGTATCTGTTTGTGTGTCATCATACATGTCATCTTTGTCAGTATCGGATTTGTCATACTGTTCAGCCCATAATATACCATCTTCCATGCCATATAAATCTTTGCTGATAGAGGGCTTCTTGAACGATTTGGTAATGATAACTGGGTCTATTTAATCCTAGGCCATTTCACCTGGTGTGTGATGATAGGTAATGATGACTGCTTCAGATTGTCTGCTGCTCTGCATTTGTTTCCATAATGCTGTTTGAAGTAGTTTATTAATAATTCCCGTGGGCCAGCTTTGGAAGTAATTAACATATTGTTTGCTGTAATAATTTTCTTTTGATGTAGCTTCTATGGTCTCTCTTTGCGTGGCCTCATTTACCATTCTGTTCAATTACACACGCTCACATATCTTGATAGTAATGACGTCTTTGTGATCACATCACTAATTAGAGCATAAAATTAAATAATCATGGCGGATATCACAATTAAGTTTCGATTTGAAAGACAACAGAGAAAACACACCTAATAAATTTGTTTACTGTTCATATATTCATTATTAATGTTGAAAAACATTATTATTGTTTTTCCCCTAAATTATGCCAAATATTACCTTCCATTTTAGTATGACCTGCATATAAGACTCATTCGATTTTGGAGTACAAAGGTGCGACTTATACTCGAGTATATATGGTAGATATTTGTTTTGTTAAATCTTTATTCCAAAAATTTGCATATCATTCATATGACACTAACTACAGGAAAAAGGTATCTATAATAACATTGTTTATGAATACTTGTAGCAAATATTCTTTATACAAGCCATCATCTGGTATGAATTGATTAATTATTTAGTAATGCTAGACCAAAGGATAGGCTAATGTTATTAAACAATCTCACATATCATCACATAGCTGACTGTCTGTAAGCGCTGCCAGGTTTTTGGTAAGACGTTCCTGAAACACATCCAGTGACATCTGCCAATCAGAGTTGGCAAACTCCATCCTACCAAACGTTGGATCTGGTATGCCAGCTTCTGTATTTACATCTGATGTGTGATCTCTCACAGCATCTTCAACAAATATATACACTTAAGAATTATAAAATGTCTATACATTTCAAATATCCAAACAGTTAATACTAACAGGAAGTTCTTGGAACCAATTCATAAAGTCAGTAAGCAAAAATAAAAAATTTATGATTGATTGTTCATTGAATATTTTGGAATTTCAAGAACTGGTTTGGCTAATATCAACTTATCTAATTTTTGAAAATTTAGCAAAAGAGATAATAATAATACTAATTACAAAACTTCTATAGCGCCAATATCATCAAAAAGAATCGAGCTCAGTGGCACATCTAGTACAGGTTTTGGACAATCTCATAGTCCGGGTACGATGCAAAGTTCATCAAGAATGATCACATGGAAAGGAAACTTAGGAAGGATAACAAGTCTGAAAAGGTGAATTTGATGACTTAACATGTTCAGAGAGTGAATTCCAAAGAGTAGAGATAGCAATTGAAAAAGCACAAGTCCAAGCATGAGTTTTAACCCTGGGAACAGACAATAAGTGAAAACCAGATGAACGGAGCCCCCTGGGCTTGAGTGCTAAAGAAAGCATAGAAAATAGACAGAAGGTTCTCCAGAAGAAAGAGTTTGATAGGCAATAGTGCAGAGTTTGAAATGGGCAATAGTGCCAGCTTGAAAATGATGCGAAATTGAATAGGGAGTCAGTGAAGAGATTTCAGAAGTGGAACAGTATGACAACCCTAGCTAAGCAGTTTTGAACACACTGATGTTTTAGAATATCCTTAGATGCAATGTTATAAAGAAGAGAGTTGCAGTAATCAAGCCTACTAGTAATGGGTGCTGTAGCAATGGTTTTGGCGACTGAAAGAGAAACATAACAACAAATAAGGTGAAGGTCACCAATATGACAGAAGCAGGAGCAACATGTCAAGAAACATGTTTTCTGAAATTAAAATTGCTATCAAATGTAACACCAAGATTACGTACAGTGTCTGATGGTGTGATCCTATGACTAAGGATGTTCATAGGGAAGAAATGAGTAAGTTTGCTGCATTGTCTGAATGTACCTATAATGATGAAATCTGTTTTGTTGGCATTAAGCCTACGTTTATTGTTTGTCATCCAGCCAGAGATATCACTGAGACAGTCACCAAGTTGTTTAAGGGATAGATCAGCTGCTGTAGATAAAGATATGTATACTTGGGTGTCATCTGCATATAAATGATGATCTAATTTGTGGCTGTGAATAAGAGCTTAGTGGTGTAGTATACAGAGTAAACAACAGCAGTCCAAGAACAGAGCCTTGGGGAACACCGGAAAACAAAGACACTGCCTTTGAAAAACAGTTTCTTATTTTTATTGATTGAAACCTATTTATTAAGAATGAGCAGATCCAGGTAAATGCTGTGCCCGATATGCCATCCCAATCAAAGAAGCGATCTAGAAGAACAGAATAATCAATGGTATCAAAAGCTGTAGATAAATCTAAGTGTTAGTGCTGTGACCTTTCCTGTGTCCATGTTTACTGCTATGTTGTTATGAACTTTTAGTGGAGCAGTTTCTGTAGAGTGGAATTGTTTGTAAGCAGGCTGAAAAACATTAGATAAGTGATTACAGTTTAAGTGAATGTTCAAACGACAGGATACGGCTTTTTCTAATACTCTAGCTATGAATGATAGATTAGAAATAGGTCTATAACTGTTTAGGTTATTGGCTGGTAAAGATGTTTTCTTAAGAGGGATTACATGGGCATTTTAAAATGAGAATGGAACACTCCAGAGCTAAGTTATAAATTTATTATCTTAGTAATTGGAACAATTAGTGTGTGAAAACAAGATTTATCAGAAATGTAGGGCTAGGATAAAGTTCACAGGGGATGATAAGATCAGTTTAGAAACTTCAGTAAGTGAGGATGGTTTAAACACTGTGCAAGGGTAATGTACAACTGGAAAAACAATATTACAACTAGAAGCAGAACCTGGGAAAGAAGCATCTTATCCTAGAAATGTTTGGAAAAAGCATAATCACAGCAAAATAAAATATTAATCCAATTATAAGTGCTGACCTACTAATATTCTAAATTTAACTTTAAACTAAGAATACTCTTGTACAAATTTAATATTAAATTCAAAATTCCCTATCAAATAACCATTGTTAAGCAATTAATTAAATACTTAATATTCCAAGAGTTTATACCCTTTCAGTGTTAATCACTCAGCATAATTTAATTTCATTGAATTATCATGTAATTATCACTGAGCACTTGCTGATTATGAAACTTCCTAAAAGATTATCATCATAAATGATACTAGAATCTAAATGTTCCCTATAGATTTGCCCTCAACCATATGATCCAGATGTGACCAGTACCAAGACTAAACAGCCACTCACTCACATTAAGGGTACTTCCATAATTTTTTTATTTTTATAAGTCATCTTTAATACCACTGCACTGGGTATAAAAAAGCAAGCAAGTTATGGAAATATAAATAAAATATGACAATATGTATAGATGAAAGAACAAATGTGAGGACATTATAATACACAAGGTAATGTTATGAAAATAAATGTAACAAAATTGGCACATCTTTTGAAGACAATATAAATACAACAAGTAGAATACACAGAATTTCCAGATACGCTATTTTCATGACACAATATCACATAATTATCTTATTTGTGACTGTATGAGGTGCATGCAGACGTTTTATAAAGAATCATACCGATATGCTTGAAGACTTTGCCAAGAATGCCTGCAGGGTCTTCATACACAGCATACTGCAGAATCTTCTGCAGCTGATCTCGGCTCAGTGTTGATAATGTCTCTGTCATTGGTGCATGAACACGAACTCTGTCTGGATAATGCATGCGGTAAATGACAGCAGCAACAACATGAGCACACCATATGTCAGACTTACACTCAGAGCATGTGCTAGATAGAATATGCTGTCTTTCAAATGCAAGTGAAACACGTACATCATTTACAGCAGAGTCTTCATCCTTGGAATATTTCACTATATATGCAGTTGCCATAAAGCCTGAAATTATCAATTTAATACTAATGTCATCCAATGGCATTGAAAAAGTAACAGAAATATATACAGTTTCCACAGCCAAAGAAATATTATTTTCCAGGACTTTTCCAGGACAAAATTATGATTTTCCAGGACAAAGAATATAACATTTAAATATTATAAATCAAGATATGTGTGAAAAGTATACATTTAATCAATTGACATTTTTATGGTACAGCCTCCTCCTCACTCCTTCTAGCTGTCTGATCCACCCACTTTTATTTAAATTTTAACTGACATGGGATATCAAGACTCTGTACCAGCAGGGCCAGAAAAATATTTTTTCAATTCAGTTCCCCCTAGGCAAGTAGATTGGAAATGCACTTGCCCAACAAATATTTTCACTTGCACAACAAATTTTTACCCGATCCAAAATTACTATTTATTTTTAAATCTGCTATATTTCACCTGCCTACATAGTCATTTTCACTCTCACTATATAAATAAAATTTCAAATAACCAAGAACGCATAGCCAGTAAACTGCAATGAATACAGCTTTTAATCGGCAACACCATTTAAATAGACTGTGTTGTCTTAAGCCGAGATACCATATATGTGGTATGTATTATGCAAATCCTACAAAAAATGGAAAACATGTAAATGTACGAGTCCGATTACATATGTGCGACTGCATATATGATTTCCGAATGCAACAAACCAAATCCCTCCATGTAGCAATTGGTACAAATGCGAATCGGACGGTTGAATCCATATTTTTACAACCCATCTGATTCGAGTGTCCAGACAGGCTTTCCCAAGAAAAATAGGTCACAAGGTGAGAAGGGTGTCCGAAATAATACATGGATATACCACAATATAACATATACATTCACTATGCAAATCCGACCAAAAAATGGAAAACATGTAATCATATGAGCATGATTTTATATGTGCAATTGCATATGCAATAAAACGGACTGGATTCAACCATCCAATTTGAGAGTCCAGGCAGGCTTTCCACCCAAAAATAGGTAAGAAGGTAAGAGGGGTGTCTGAAAAACATGGATACAACAATGTTGTATACGCTACCGCAATGTTGCACATGCATTCCGCATATATGGAATCTTGACTTTAAGCATAGCTGGCACTCACAAGCAGCTTTGCATCGTGGATTATAAGTATAGGTACGCAGCAGGAATATATTTTTATTAATTGGCTTGCTCATCAGGCATGTGCACACACACATCTAAAAAGGCACTTGCCCGAACAGGCAAGTGATTAGCAATCAGCACAGGCCAGCATGAAAATATACTTGCCCCGGGCAACTGATTTTTCAGGCCCTGTATACCAGTACACTTTTTCTTCTACAATCAAAGTTTTCTTCTACAGGCATAATATTTATTTGCCCGATTTTTGTTTCAATTGAATTTTATTTACAGGCAATATTTTTTCAAGACATATTCTGATTTTGTAAAATTCCAGGACTTTTCTAGGACACTGATTATAACATACTCAAATTTCTCATTTATTACTGACCAACTTGCCACATTTCTCTAACTCTGTCATCTTCAACCATATTTTTCCCTCTTAACCAGATTCTAAAAAGATCTGATAAGCGAACATAAGCTTTCACTTTAGCTTCATCAGTAGGAAATGCCCAAAATGCCACCTGGTGGAACAAAAATAAAGGAACAATGTTAACAATCAGCACACAATTTTTTTCGGATTTTGTGTCATTATCTGTAATGGATCACTGACTGCAAGCTCTGCATAAGATGCACACAAAGACATTATCAAAGTAAGTGAATTGTAATGCACTACTGTAAAATTATGATGTTTTCTTATTTATTCAAAGCAACAGACAATTAATAGATGATTCAATACCTTTCACAAATAAATCATATATATATATATATATATATATATATATATATATATATATATATATATATATATATATGGGCAGGATAATGAAGCTTGTCTGCTTGTCTGGGACAAGTGGTTTTCAGTACCAGACAAGCAAATTAAATTATTTTAACAGCTTGTCTGACCAGAAAAACAAACCAAAATATAAGAAAACAACTACTGAATACTCTTATTCTTAAACGTTTTAATATGTCTGCTGGTGTGACATTTCTGGAGACATCACCTAAACTGCCAACTATTTATGGCTGGAGGGTGATGATAGGTTAATTGTCATTAGACTCTCAACTTTACTGTTAGAATACTGATGTGTATTTTTACACCTTGTACATATGCCTGTGATAGATGATGATTGATGTTTTATGGCCACCTTTGTGCACATGGTAGTCTAAATGGGCCGAGCAACCTCAAAAGGTAATGAAGTGAAGAAAAGATGAAACACCCTTCAGATAAGCCCACACCGAGATTCGAACTCAAGTTGTAGTGATCTGTGGTCCAATGCACTACCAACTAGACCACAGAGGCACCCATGCCTGTGATAGTATTTGCCTTCTAAAGATTAAGTAATGTGCTCCCTGGATGGAGAAATCACACACACAAATACAGATTGAGAGATAGGGAGGGTGAACTTCACAGTGCACAAAATATTCAGTTACAAAATATTTGGGTGAAAGGCTAGATAACTATCAGAATCATCCCCTGTAACCATTTAGAATTAGTTGGGGGTTTTCATTCTGAAACCCTCTGTACTCTGAGGATACACATATCTACCTGTTAATGAATCAGATTCTTCACAAGCATGGGACAAGCTGGGTTTGAATTTATTGTGTGAAATCTTTGTTGATTAATTAATTTAATATTATGTCTCGTTTGGGTATAACAAACAAGGGCAACCACTCTGGGCCAAGAGCTGTGGAGATTCCAGTTTTGTAAATCTAATTGGAGACTACAAAAGCTGCAGTTATTCCCAAAAAGGGTGTTTTATATCAGGTCTGGAACTACTTCCTGTTTTCAGATTAGGCCAGACTTCACTTAAAGTTAAATATAGACAGACATCATCACCAGCTTCTTATAACATACTTCAAATGCAGTCAGTTCTGATTTTGACACTAAAAATCTGACGGCTCTCCGGGGTTAGTAAACATTTAGGTTAGAAACACCCAGATATAGGCGGCTATGAATATCAGCAGTTACCACCAAGTGATGTAAGAATGACTGTTTTTGTAAAAGTAAAGCAATTTATTAAACATCTAATCTGTCATACCAGGATTGTACATTTTATTATTTACATGGGTTCATACAATATTAAGACCTAAGGAAATTCAGAAGCAGTCTTGTAAAAGGGATTCCCAAATATTAAATTGGCAATGTAAAAAACTTTTGAAGACACTGTATAATTAACTAAAATATTAATTTCGGATTTAAATATATTATTAAATAATTTGAGTGTTCAGTTTATTAGGCCTTTACATTTTTGGTTTACATATTATTATCTAGATCTAAATTAAGATAAATACTTCCATGTTTTAAGAGGTTAGCCTGTACATAAAATATACTTATTCTGTAATTTAACTGTTTTTATATGTGTTAATTATAATTATAGACAATTATTTTCATTCTAGATCCAAGTCAAATCATATTGTGCTTGTCTAAAATCTCTAAGAAGTATTTTTTGTAAAATTGCCAGTAAGATATACAGGAAATTAATTTTTACAAAAATATACATGGAAATAATGCTAATAATCTTTCAATGACAATATTATTGAGAGAAAAATTTAAACAATTGACCACAGTGTGTATGTATGTGTGTGTCTATGTATATCCTATATATATATATATATATATATATATATATATATATAAAAGGCAGAAGTTATAGAATAGACAGTATAATTGTAATGAAAGAATGAACTTGTAATGATATACTTTACTTGGATATTAATCAAGATCAAATAAACCCCCAAGAGTGATTTTAATAGATCTGCCATAAATATAAAATTAATTAATTTTCAGATTAATAGGAAGTATCTGTTCTTTTCTTCAAGTAGATCCTGTGAAAACTAACAAAAATAATGAATTGTGTGTGTTTGTATATATATATATATATATATATATATATAATCGCAACAGAGAACATGGTAAGCAACCCATATACATCACCTAATCAGATCAGATATGAAATAAAAGCAGAACAAGTTCAAAATAAAATTGTCTGGTATAAAACAAAAACTATGTGACATGAAACTGAGCTTACAAAAGATAAAAAGACAATAAGCATCTAAACCTTTCTCAGCAGGGCCTCATCCAATGGTGGGCTGCAGTGTTCTAATACTTCACATGTACATGTCTTGCCTACTTCCCGCGCTGTAAGGTCTAACAGTGATGGTATAGGTGAGAGGTGGCTTTGATGAAATAGTCCCAAGCTTTGCCGGTTCCAAGGTGAAGTAATATTCCTAATTAAATGTTGTCTTCTGGTTAGGTCACCCAACGAGTTAAAAGCTATAAAAAAATACAGTCTAGAATTAAATTTAAATCATCATGGAATAAAACTTGTTCCTCAACTTATTTCAAAGAACAAACTGACTTGTTTTCCAGAACCGAGTTTTTTAAGTGTTTAACCCAAATACTTCTTACATCTTTAACATATGGCTAAGGGAAAATTGCTACTGAACAACAGCAGCTTTGGTAAAATCGGTACCCCGGGAGTTGTGAATTTTGTCTTCCAGCTAGTGAGTAGTCTAAAATACTATCCCGCCAGGGCTATTGCCATTTTGAGGCAAAATATACGGCACTCTTGGAATAATTGCACAGAAATTCTATGGCATGATCAATTTAGTCACATGGAGAACTTTATAAAAATGTGCTAATAACAGACAAGGGGTCAATTCAATTCTGGAATTAATGGACAATTCCAATTCCAAAATTGGAACTTGCCAATGTCTCAACTTTTTGGGGGACCTACCTCAAAGACTGGCCTTTGGTCTCGTGCTTCGTATCAGACATTAAATTACATCGGTATCTAGGATCAAAATACCAAAACACCGACAGGGTTGAATATTTTAACTCTGGGTTAAATACACAGATGGGAAATATCAAAATTACTACATTTGTGTGGGAAGGTCCTTTATTGAATGTTAGCATTTAAATAATCTTTCTTGTACATATTTCCCTGATTAACCAGCCATACTTCACATATTAATTTCTTAATATTTGAAATAAATATTTGTTGATCTAACTGATGCACTACTATGTTTTTTTCTTGGGGTGAGCTAGTTTGGACAACTTGGTCCACAGGCCAAGCTATCTTGGACAACTAGGTTCGGGGACCAAGCTATCTTGGACAACTAGGTTTGGGGACCAAGCTATCTTGGACAACGCAGCCTGGGAGCGGGTTACCACTTATACCAAGTTGTGTCAGTGTGTCAAACAGAAAATGGATGTTAACTGCTACTGTTGTGTATTATTGCTAAGTACAGTTACCCACAATTTATCACACACACCTCACTGCTGTGGGAGAGATGGAGATTACACAGCTCACAGAATCAGCTTGCTGATGTCACACAAAAGTCAAATCAGGACAAGGTCAAGGAAGGCAATATGGCAGCATTTAATTTCTGTTTTAGCGTTCATACCTTGTTATAGCAATTTGTGTGAAAATACAGACATAACTAGATGTAATAATAAATAACAGGAAGTCATTATTCACCCGGCTGCTGGTTACCCAGTGAAGATTTTGTCTCCTGCCCACCCAGCAAAGAATCGGTTCCCCAGTGAAGACTTAGGCACTTGCGCACCCGGCTAAGATAGCCAGCACTCCTGCTTGGACACACACATTCCCTGTTTTACTAACAACTGCCAGGAGACAGAAAAATTTTGATATCTGAAATACGGTTACATCATGTTCTTGTATAAACAAAAAAAAGGGCGAACACAGCTCCAGTGGGATACACCATGCAAGTGTTGTAATCAAAAGCTGCAGTCTCCGGTGATCAATATCAACCCAATACTGGCAATAGTCAAACCCAATGGCCATGAGCAAAATGAGTAATAAAAGCATGATAAAAACTGAAATTAGGGGTCACCTGAATGAGTACAACTCAGTGAAGGCTTATGTGGTAATAAAATGCTGGACCAGGATATACCAGCATCAGGTTCCATGAGAATGATTACCCTCAGCTCTGTTCGGAAAATGCTAAACACTTCCGAAGACGAGTCCTATGCCTCTAGCACGTGCCATTTGCCGGAAGAATTAATGCGTCCTCATTTTCCGATGACCCGGCTGGGCTTGCCAGCCACCAAGTGAAGAGATTTATATTGTTGGGCACCAGGCAATGCCGGCTGAACAAGAACAGAAATTAGTGTGGTATACCTGGCTGCCAGGTAAGCTCTTGCCAATACTTTTCTTCGGGATCCGGCTGCCAGATAAATAAGACCGTTTTCTATCGTTTGGGACCCGCCTGCCGGGTAAATAATAGACTACCATCCTAAATAATATACTTATAGTATTAGTTATAATCATAATTAAATATAGACTCTAATCTCTATGCTAGATAGTAGATTATAATTCATTAATTGTTATTGTCGGTACTATTTGAACTGCTACAAATACCCTTTAACTAGTATTGATTTGTTTCAAATAAAATATTAACGCACCAGTAGCACTCCCACTTATGTCAGTCCGGACTTTCTTCGCCGTGAATATTTTAGGGATCTCGAAATCCAGATCGGAGTCCGATTCATCTACCAAATCGTGAATTCCTCGTCTATGCAGTGGGCCATGAAAATTAGAATGTCCCGACATGTTCGAACTGCCAGCAAAAATATGCAGCTGTTAACCAAACATTATCATGAAGCATAAATAATCTGACAAATATTAAGAGTGATTAACATTTAATGGATATAATTAAAGATAATAACTCGAATCCACATATCACACTACTCACGCGCCAACCACACAATTGGCAACCATCCGATAGGTGGCGACATCAGCGAACGATCATATATTTAAAAGCCGTTCGTTAGAGTGTATGTAATATTTTTATATATACTCACATCTATGATATGTTGAGTTTATTTTCGAATCAGTCATGTGTATAAACTTATAGGTGTATTTAAAAGGTTAATCATTTTTTACTTGCATGACCGTGCCAAAAGATCGTTTGTCAAAGCTATGCCCTAATATTAAAAAACTCAACTACAATCTACATGCACCTTGCGATTTGACTTCGATCAAACGTTCTGAAAAGTACCTAACACACACACACACACACACACACACACACACACACACACACACACACACACACACACACACATATATATATATATATATATATATATATATATATATATATAGAGAGAGAGAGAGAGAGAGAGAGAGAGAGGGTGGAAAATATACCTCAAGCGTAGATCTAAGGGGGTAGAATATTGTGGGATATGTCGCTAGTGAACTCTTAGCTATATATACGTGCAGTATATTTTCATAAACTGAATGCTATATATATCTTTAGTGGTATATGTTCATTATAAAGTTGAAGGTATAAAGAGTATCGAAGAATAGTGTAATATAATCAATATACTTCAGCTAAAATTAAAGGACCTAATCAGTTCTATGTCATGGATGTATAATAAAGAGACCATGTAAAAACATTCGCAATAAAGAAAATACGGTACTCAATGTACTGGCTTCAATTCGTGTTATTTGCACACTTTATTTAATAAGTGCGTATATATATATATATATATATATATATATATATATATATATATATATATATATATATATATATATATATATATATATATAATAATAAAATGTCTTCACTCAGTTTGTTAAAGTTCTTTTATAAACGATGATTATAACTGACTCTATGAACGACTCTACCAAAGGATTTGTGCATGCATACCCTAATCTCTTCCCATCTTTACTAATGGTACGATTTGTGTGCGGTTGGGATAACTGTACTGATGCCAATAAATTAACGAATGGAATGCACAATGCATGACAAAAATGGGGGTGATAGATAACAATAGCGCAAACGTATCTAAGTATGTCATAGTAGAATGTATTTTATTTTCCTTGCCTCGTGCTATTTAACACCCAGAACTTAATAACAAATACCTGGCTGTGCCCAATAGGCGACAGCCAGGGGTTTCTATCCCAAACTTCAACAAGACAATCTATCCTTGGTTTTCCCACGATGATCTATACTGAGTATAGATATAACCATAGGTGTTTGTAGTTCGCAATTCTGTTTAAAAATTTAAATATCAATTCATAGTAGTTCGCCTATCAAACAGTTCAATTCTTATTAATGTACTTCATCTGAGGTTTTTAATTGTTCCCTTTTTTTAAATGTGTTAATAAAAGTTGAGTTTGTGTATGTGTGTGTGCGCGCGCTTGCGTGCGTGTGTGCGTGCGCGAACGCATCTGACTAAAAAGTAATAAAATATAAAAGTGCAAGTAATAAAATATAAAATAAAAAGTAATGAACATTTCTATGAAGGAGATATATTTTTAAACTGGAAACGATCGAGATTGCAGTTTTTTTAATCTGTACTATACAAAATGTTACTTGTGTTGTAAAAAAGAAAAACATGCGTCTTTTCCTCAAGATATAATTTCTCTAAATCGACCCGAAGCACAGGCAAGCAAGCAAGCAAGCTAATAATAATAATAATAATAATAATAATAAACATTAAGAATTAATAAATATTTTTTTAACAAAGTATAATTTATTAATATCTAAAGTAAATTAATCAACTACTCTAATACTGTTATGAGAATGAAGACAATACGTGATACCCAACGACTCGATTCACTCAAAGTTAAACCCAATATCTGACTTTGACTTCTTCAAGTCTTCAGCAGATCCCATCAGATGTTTCTGGATTTCCTGTATTAGATGTTTAGGTTGGGGCACATCTCTTTCTAAACGAACAAGTGAACAGCGGAAACCATCTTTAATTAATTAATAATCCAAAGCTAATTATGTGGTCGTTGACATTAAAGTAATAGTCAAGTTAATGGCCAGTTAAGAAATTAATCCAGAATCCAAGAGAGGTTATCTGCCATAGGATTTGACACCTATATGTGGTGTCAAATACTTTATAATATATTGACATCGAAATTGATATAATAATATATTACAATAATGTGCAGTACCACTGTTACTATATAGTATATACTATATTATGCGGACATTGCTATAATCCCACTTTAAGTGTTATTAACTTTTTTAGAGAAGAGCTAGTTCAGCTCTACACAGCTCCAGTATCCGTCAAAAAAATGCTTTTATGCGTTTTAGAATATCCAAATTAGTCATATTTTATTGTACAGCAAATAATTTTTTTCAGCTTCATTTCCTGGTTTTTTTTCTAATTATTTTTAATTCGAGTTAATCCCGATTCACGAGCGATAAGAAATTCTAATCAGACAGCAGAACTACGTCGCAGGCTTCTTTGGTCCAATGTTAGAAAACTAGGTTGGCCCAACGTCGTTTTGTCTGTTGGGTCAATGATGGCCCAGCTAGTGTATCAAACACAACCATATTTGCCAACAGTTTGTTAACCATTTGCCAACAAATTGTTTTTATTATGGTTGAATCATGATTAATAACATAACACGTTTTGCGTTGATATATTAGTTTATTTCACACTGTACACTATTCTTGTAAATTGGAATCATCCGAATTATCTTTCTAAGTTTAAAATTCTAGTCCAAGCATAAAAGACACTATACGTAACCAATTTGCTGTGTCCCAATTAAGATATATGAACTTTGTTAGTTCCAAAGATTTTGATTATATATATATATATATATTCCAAATCCTTGGAACTAACAAACAGATATGATGTTTTACTTATGCAGCGCCCAGTAATGTAAAACTGCTTCTGGGTATTTGGTAATGAAAATAGACTGTGCAATATTGCACATATGAAAAAGTACGATACTCAATAATTGTAAATATAAGTATTAAATTAATGCATGAATCAAAATGTGATCATATGAAATTCGTATAATCTATTTTCCTGTCTCTTTCCAAAGTTACAGTTCTAGTTTAACCCGCCCTGGTTTGATTCACTATATTTAGTTTCATTTTTTTAAATTGTTGTATTGTTTTAGTTGTGAATTTTACTAAATTCAAATATTAATTTATTGCTGTAGTTAATTGTCTTCTGACGCACGTATGGAGCTTTTCACAATCACTACGCGCCAGTAGGATGAAAGCAAATATACCATACGTCATCACAAAGTCCCAGTAAGCAAGGCTCAGTTGGTCTTGAATTACGTTTTGAAAAATCTTAAGTAACCGAGCAATTCAATAATTTCTACATAACCATTGCCTCGACACTAAAGTTGACCATTTGCCACCAGGTAAAGGGGAATATGGGTATGGAGTCATGTACAGAAATTCTATCAGTCTATGCATACCATGACAAGTTTTAAAATAACAGAGGAATTATCCCCCATACTTATTAAAGATGGTGCCGATATCATTATGTCACCCCTAACACATATTCTAAATTGATCTTTGGTAACTGGAAATATTCCTGATGATTAAAAATATGCGAGGGTGACTATATAGCTCGTATGTATGTATTTTAAAAAATAAACTGAAGCCGGCAGCTATCCTCCAGTCTCAATTCTTAGCACCATTTTAAAATTATTTGAGGGGGTCGTCTACGATCAGCTAGATCGATTAATACCCCCAGGACCATAAACTCCTATATGATTGTCTGTCCGGATTTCGATCTACCTTTTAAACTGATAGCTGTTGGGTACATCTTACCGATTATATAAAGCAGGAACAAGACAAATGTGTGATTTTATATATATATATATATATATATATATATATATATATATATATATATATATATATATATATATATATATATATATGATTCTTATCGACTTACAAATTAAAGGCCTTTGACACTGTTGATCGTGGCATTCTAATCCAGAAACTAAAAGCTTTAGAACTCAATGACTCGATCGGCACTAAACTGGATTCGATCCTGTTTACATGAGCGGCATCAATCAGTAGAAATCAGTGGTGTTACTTCTACCGATACCACAATTATATGCGGCGTACCCCAAATAATCCATTTTGGGTCCGATGTTGTTTCTCATCTATGTGAACATCCTATAGGTGATAAGTGTAAATTATTACTCTATGCCGATGACTCTGTACTTAGTAATTAACACAACTAAAATTCAACAAGAACTTTCCAACGAACTTGAATCAATCAGGGAATGGCTGATTGATAATAAATTGTCTCTCCACCTTGGAAAGACTGCATGAGTTAATTCTCTTTGCGTCAAAGAGGAATCTTATTCCAACCCAAATGTGCAGGCAATGTACGTATACTGTCATGTCGGACGGAGGTCAAATATTTAAGTGTCGAACTTTCTCTTGCCGGAGACTGTATTGCGGATAAATCATTAGCAAATAAAATTCAAAATTAACGTTTCTATATAGGCAGACCTATAGTTGGGATGTTAATCTAGAAACAAAACAAAATGCTAACTGAAGCACTAATTATCCAATGCCACTTTGACTCTACCAGCTCATCATGGTATTCTGGACTGACCAAGAAGTATAAAGCTAGGATACAATTAATGTACCCAAAACAAAATTATTCGATATCTTTTGAAAGCAACGCAGCGGACACATATATTGGGGAAAATGATCGAGTTTAGATTGATAAATATGTTTTCGGTGGAACTCTGTGCCAAACAACTCAAACTAAACAAAGTACATAATATTATAAACGGCACAGCCTCAGATTATTTAAGTACTGCTTTCAAATTAACATCCCAACATAATATCAATACAAGATCCAGTACAATATATATATATAATCTTAATGACCATGCAGGAAGCAAGTTCTTATACATTCTTTTTTAAACTGGTCTTATATTATTAAATTATATATATATATATATATATATATATATATATATATATATATATATATATATATAAGTTTTTGAGTTCACAGGTATTTATCTAGTTTCAAAATTATTACAGGAACATCATTTCAATTTTGTCTAGTCCATCATCTGCCATATATATATATATATATATATATATATATGTGTGTGTGTGTGTGTGTGTGTGTGTGTGATCTTTCTCATCAGGACCACAATGAAAATAAGTGTTTTCACTTTCTTGTGTTGTCCTGGTATTTTATTGTATCTGTATTTTAGTGTTATTATTTGTATTTACATTAGTGTACAAAATAAATCAAATTAAAAATATCAAAATACGGGTCTTCCAATATACATAATTTATATCGTTATTATGATTTTTACACTTGAAAGTGTAAACAAATCTAATTATAACACACACACACACACACACACAGGTACATGTTTTAAAAACTAGTCTAGTCTTATTTTGAATCCTGTAAAAGTTTGAAGACTATTAAAACAGATCTAGTGAATGACCATTTTCTAACTTAGTTACAGGTCAATTCGTACATATATTATTTCGTAACATTGCTCTTCGTAACTGTTGTTCACAACCACCGGAAGTTTCCTACATGTAAGCGTTATTCATCTTTCGGTTTAAATTTGAACAAGTTTTATTATTTAAGTGTAAAGTGTATTTATTATATATTTGATCATAATCCGGAATAGATGTAGCTGGTCTGTAATCCACAGCCAAAGGTATTTTACATAGTAATTAGACAGTTAACTTGTGTCTTGTATTTGTTTGAGCAAATAAAGTAATTATTTGTCTTCTAGTTGAGTAGTTCTAGATCAGTAGATCTAGATCTATCATCTAGAGTCTACTAGTCTAGACTTAGACTAGAGGCTAGATCTACTAGTACTCTAGTACATCTGCTGATCTAGAGTAGAGGATGATCTAGAAGACTAGATTATAGATAAATCACTAACTCAGTAACTGTCTTATGTGTCTATACTGTTCTGACCTAATCTTCTCTATTCACCAGTAGACACCTTGGCTCTGGTCTAGATGAAGTTGATTTAGATCACTAACTTAGTAACTAAGTTAATGTAAAGTAAGACATTACTCGGTTATAGATTTAGATCTAGTAATTAACTTATTATCAGATGTCTAAGTAGTTATGTAGGCAGTCTACCTCTGGCCTAGTATCAGTACTAGAGGTCTAGTCTAGTGTAGGCATAAATATCATAATCATGGAAACTGGTGATATTCATAATGATTTAGCTTTCAAGTTGATATTCACTGTCAGCTTTGCTGCAATGAACAATAAACCTGTCAGCTGCCTATCCAGTTACCTTAGACCAAATCAATAGGTATATTCAACTTACACATATGGACTTGGGGTTGAAGACCCCTTATCAGTACATCTAACCCCACTGATCACATATTACCCAGCTCCTTCACATTAAAACCATTTGTAAAATACCCCCAGTAGATCTACATTGACAAATAAAGTGAATAAAAACAACATACCTTCATTGAACAATTAACATATCAGCCTCGCTGAACGTCATCAAAGTGACAAGATATTGCTGATGCCAGCCAAAATCTAGACCAGTGTTGTAACGCACCATCCTGACAACCGGGCCGTTTTGAAATGTGACCATCCCATTTCACCACTGGTATGATTTTAAGAATGCTTGCCTGTTTAGCAATCATGTAGCAACAACATGTTGTGCTATTATTTCAAAATTTTTGGTATTATTGGTCAGTTATCTAGCAGAATGATGTTATAAAAATTAAATTGAATATGAATTATATAGATATATGAACAAATAAATTCTGAAAACAGTAAATTATTTAGAGTTGTTGAAACAGTCCTCTTCCCATTTCAAAACTGGATGGGCAGTTTTAAAATGTACAGTTTTGAGGAATTATTTTAAAGGCATAAATTATATATAATTATACATATAATTATAAATGCATACAAACACATGAAAAAATAATAAATTCATATTTTACAAAATGGTGTACCATCAAGTTTATCATGATCTGATCATGCCAATGCTGCACTGAACGCCCATGTTATAACCACAAGCCTTGCGGTGTGGTTGTGAAATGGGAAGATCCCATTTTAATGGTGGGCACAATTAAGGAGCTTCCCTGAACAGCAGTGGTCACACACCTGTAATGGGGCAACAACATACAATCATGGCCAGCTGCGTGCAGTCAACAACACACCAGACCATAAAAATAAAACACTCCCCACCATAAATATGTGGGCATGCTAAACGCATAACACTACACACTGTCACACAAGTTTAATTTAAGTTATATCAGAATAACTTCAATAAGATAAGATTTTTGTCCAGGTCGCAGAGCATGTAAGTTATAGTATAAATTTTATATGTCAAATTGGGAGCCTCCATGGTCTAGTTGGTAGCGTGTTTGGCCACCGATCACTATCACCTGAGTTTAAATCTTGGCATGGGCATATCTGAAGGGTGTTTCAACTTTGTCTTTGCTTTGGAGGTCGCTAGGCCCGTTTAGCCTACCACTTGCACAAAAATGGCTGTAAAACACCAATCAACTTTATATGCCAAATCATCTTTATCATGCCAGACCTGCAAAATCTTTGACAGCCGAGAAATTTGTAAGATCTAATTTCATTAGTTCTGTGTCATAATTAAGGCAACAATTTTAGGTGTAAAAATTGCTGATAGAATTTTCCCAACAAATAATATTTGTACAATGAAAAAAAATTGTTTATCAGATAAAAGTTCTCTTTGCATTATTTATGTCGATATTTGTGGTTTAAACTATTTTGTTGTGTCATGATATTTGAGGACATCTTAATAGTCCAAAAATTGTCTGGTATAGTAGTTTTATATTGTTTGTGTGTGTGTGTGTGTGTCATCACATATTTACTCAGATTTTCATATTTATTATCATATATATTCAACACCCACATGTAAATATTTGTTTACATCCCTGGGAGATCATAGTAACCTATAAAAGGGGTATGGCCCCTGGGCATGTAGTAAACTCAGCAATCCTCATTGTCATATGTATGACCAATTAGTATTTTGTCTTTCAGTTTACACATGGGTGGCAGCAACTAGAGCAAGCCACTTTATAATTATATATTTAAATATAACAAAATTAAATTGTAGATAACTACATAAACAATGCTTTTAACACATTTCACCATTTAATATTGAACTAAAGTTTTCTGTTAACCCACAGCAAAAAGCAACTTGATTGTTTGATATATTGCATCATATATAAAAATAATCTAGATCCGTCTTACTTTTCAACTATAATGTTTTATAAAGACATTATACAAAATATTTTTCTGAGAGCATGCCTTGGCTTTCTCCAGAACCTTATTCACCCTAACCTGGAAAATGTATATGGAACAATCTTTTATAATTTAAGAACCTGAGAATTCTTTGTAGATTAGAAACTGTAACACAGCAAGAATATGATTGACATGAATATGTCTTCCCTGGAATCTCATTCAGCCTATTCTTAACCTTGAAAGGTTTTATCAATAGACTCCTGACCATTGGGTTCACAGGCCCTATGTATATAAAAATATAATGGACATCTGTTGTTCACTTCACTGTGCCTGCTAGATGTTTACCTCTTGGACTTAACCTAGTTTGACAGAAAATGTACAGCTCTTCTGGTTTAATAACATAAGACCTTTCAAAATCATTATAATATGTGTGTTACTGTTAGTATTAATGCCTGTAATGAGGCAGCCACAAATGTAGGCTGATGTTACGAAGTGTAGTATTAACTGACTGTTTTTATGACTGTTCATGTTAGTTTTTACATAACTAATAATTTGATCACAAATTCAGTCTTTCAGTTGTTGGTTATTACTTACATGTTTACACGGATACATTAATTATCATGTTGTACAAGTAGCTGGGTGTTGGTTAATATAGTAGTTCATGATCGTCGGACTAATTATTTTAAAACTTATCTGTGAATGACTGAAATCCATAATAGGATTGATATGAATGTTAGGGGTCTTCTCTTGAGCAACGGTGTGGATTCATGGTGAATGGGTTCGGCTTCTTCAACTGTCCTCTATTTTGAAAACAAATATTTGTTATTTACCTTTTTTTACATTCTTTTATATATTATTTCATGTATAAATATTCTAGGTAGAGATTGTAGGCAATTTCACAGTCCAGGTGTCAGTATTACTTATGCTATTTGGTCTAATCTGTTTATTGTTATTGTGTTACAGACAAAATGTGGTCAATCAGGTGTCAGCATAGTATTCTGTTTGGCGATTTTCATCTGATATTGCTCTTGTTCAGGATGGAGGCCTCTTTTATGTTACTGATCTTAGCTTAAGAAGCTTGTCAGACCATAAAAAAGTCAAGCAAAAATCCATATTATGTGTGTGGCGTAAACGATCTATTGCACAAATTGAACACGGTATAAACAGGATAGATTTATATTACCATGCTATGTAATGTTAGAATCTAAGATATTATAAATGGACTGTAGATAGCTGTATATATTTAGTGTGTGTGTGTGTGTTTTTCTTTGTGCTCTTACTAGTCTTAGCTTATTTTGATAACTCAGTCCGAGTATTTATCATGGCTGTTGTGACATACTTGTATTTTGAGGTCAATCTGTTTAGTTGTAGAAGGCCCATAATAACGTATGATAAAAGGCTCAGATGTTGTGTTATATTTAGTAACTACTGTGAGTAGAACGATTTGGATTATAACAAAAGGAATCACACCAGGCTTGGCATTGATATTATTGGTGTTTTCTTTGTTTATTGTCTTACTAAGTAGTTTGTGTTTCTGGTGTATGTGACTTGTAGGTTAATGTGGTAGGCGGGAAATATGTAGATGTCTAGCTACAAAAATAGAATTTCAAGAACTACCACGTTGTTGGCTCTTTATATTTCTAATAGATTACAATGCCGTGTAGGATGTTTTAGCCTGTTAATGTTATTTAACAACGAGCACAAGTGGGGATATATTCATATGTGAACAGTATTGAATTTAGTTATTTTATTTTCAAGTCATCGTCCTTTTTAATTCAGATTCATTATACTTATATGCACACAAAATGTGACATGCTCATTCACCACCTAATTAATTACTGCAATGTTTAAATATTCATAGGAACACATCTCTGTGTAGATGAACCATACCTAATAGAAACTAGTTTATTAATAGATGTCAGGATTGATAAAACAGAAGTTCACTAGTTTGCCTTGAACTTTGCTCGTCCTAGAAACCCAGACATGTTTATATGGCTAGTTTTAGTATTTTCCAAGCCAATAATTGATCTATTTATAAGATACTAAGATTAATAAAATCTGTGCTGTTTTTTTTTCTCAGAAAGCTTACAATGGATGGCATGAGTGACTTTCTGGTGAGGTACATGTCACACAGTGACTCACCTGTGTCATCTTACAGAAATCCACAGCAAGCAAGTTCATTGTTTTCACCTGATGTATGTGATGGATCAGGTGGTGATTCTTTTAATATGGTGAACGAATTTAACAGTGATCCTATTATGAATGGAAACTTATTCTGTCATAAGAAAAATCTAGACGAATGTCTGCATCACTTGAATCAGGTAACTAATCAATTGTGTGTGTAATTTATACAAATGCATCATTGTGTGTGTGCTTCTTATGAGCTTCTCTCTTTATGAAATACTTTATCATAATAGCAAGTCTGTGTTTTTATACACATCAGCTTCTTAATCCGATTATGTTTATCTTTGCTGAAGTACTCTTCATAAGAACAACAAGTTGAGATATTATTTTTATAAGTTTTGTGTACCATAATCGATTACCTCTCAGGAAGTCAATCATAAACTAATTTATTGTACTAGTTCTCTAGCATTAAAGAAGACTAACTCTTGTCATATTTAGATAGCTGAAGAAGGCCTAGTAACTTGCATCATTGATTGATTTCTTCTGTGGTTTGGTTGTTTTCCAGGAATTGACATCAATTGGATTACACTCGTTGTTTAAACCAGATTCACAGGTGTTTGATCCAGTACAGTTAGTTAACTGCACATATCATCTACTTGAGCAGTTTCAACAAAGTAAACGTGTACGAGAAGAGCTAGAAAATAGGTTTGTTGTAGATGGCATTGATAATTACATAATTATGCATGTCGTTGAATGTTGTGCTTTGTATGATTTTCAGAGCGAATGTTCTAAATTTTCTTTCAGTCCATCAGCAAATGTCTTTTCCTTAGTCAAAGCTGATATCTGCTGTGCTTAGGATGTTGACGTTTTTTCATATATATATATATATATATATATATATATGTGTGTGTGTGTGTGTGTTTAATTTAAGAAATTAATATATTGGTTCCAAATCTGCATCGATGTAGAACACATTATTGTCATCTTTTGCATCCATATGATTTTGACAAAATTATTATTTGTAAGTAATCTCAATAATGACAATTTCTCAATTAAGTCAACTTATTTTAAATGATTTAGCACACACAATTCCTGTGTATGCTATATTTTTACAGCGTAGTGCATCTCAGCTTTTAAAAGTTGGAAAAATATGCTTATATGATATGTTTATGTCTCTGGCACAGACTTTTAGTCAGAAAGCTACCCAGCTCTTCAGATAGATGGGTAAAAACCTGATAAAGAAATAAAAGATGGATGGTGGGCATATTAGTTCAGGAACAATTTAGAAACAGATGTCTTCTTAGAATGCCACTTTCAAAAACAAAAGCTATGTCAAACGTTTTCCTTCTGGGAGAACTTTAGCTTTCCTCTGCTTATCAGTGCATTTGCTTTGCAGATCTTTGGGTTGGGTAATCAAAATATCATTTGTGGCTAAAACACTGATAATGCTGAAAGTTTTGTTGGTGGAAATAAAATAAACACCTTTTTATATATGTCATCTATCTGTCTTCAGTATGTTGACTAATTAATTTCTTACGGCTCACTACTGATATTAATATCAGTTCATTCTATAGTTCAGTTGTTAGAGCACTGTGCTAGAAACCTCCAATTTTGGCTTTCAATCCATTGTTCTCTGTGTTTGCAAGACATTTTTCTGCTGAGACGTATTTGTTACAGCCTTTACAGGTATGCTGAGGTTAAGTAAAGCTCCCTGATCATGATGCATAAAATTTTGTTTAAATGCATTTCTCACTCTAACCAGATCTAATAGATATCTGCTCGTCTAGCCACTGTGTATTATTCTTTAACAGGATACATCTCCTCGAATGTGATCTGTCTCGCTGTAAAGAACTCGAACAAAATTTGTCAAGACAACTGAACCAGTCCCAGCAAGAGACGGCCCAAGTCCAAGAACGTGAACGACAGCTGTTAGTTAAAAACAAGATACTCACTGCCAAACTGAAATCAGAGAAGGAAGAGGTAACATAATCCAGTAAAACCTGCAATATTGCAAATGATCACAGAATGATGCCTCCTCTATGTTATTGTTAACCATCTTCTTTTGTCATATACTGAGAATTAACCAAGTTGATGAAATGCATGCACAACACTTCTAACTCACCTGAAGTCAAAATAATGGTATCAGCAGGTCACGAGAGCAGTAAGATACTCTGTTTGAATGGTTTTTCTAGTTAGCCAGCTATATGGTATGTAAAACCCTGTAGTTGCTAATTTCAATATTCTATATGTCAACTCGTTTCAAATCCTGGTCCGGCTGCATTTCAAGGGTGTTTCACCTTTGACTTATTCTCATCACCACTGGAGGTTAACCAGCCTATTTATCCTACCACATACACACAGGTTGCCATAAAACAGCAAGATTTAACATTTTTCTTTAAGTGGACCATTTGAGACCCATCATAGCAGACCATTTAGAGGATTTTTGCTGTATATGTTAACTAATATCTCAGTAGTGTGACACAGCAAAGTATGATGGCTTAGTGACAACGATGTTAATCAGACAGGCCAGACTACTACTGGTTATTTATATGCTCAATGGTTGATCTAGTTATAAAATGAGAATCTGGTGTTGAACAATAGTGGAATACTGTAACTAGTTGGAAATAATATACTTCTTCCTGGTCATTTAAAAATAGTGGAACACTTTGCAAGTCTACATTATTAAATCTTGTATAGACTATTGTAACTCCCTGTTATGTGGCGTATCAGATTATAACATCAATCGCCTTCAGCAAGTTCAGAATAGTGCAGCTCACATAGTGACAAATACTCAAAGATATGATCATGTCGCCCCAATTCTTCAAAAACTATATTGGCTACCTGTTAAACAATGTATCGATTTCAAGATTTTATTAATAACTAATAATCTATCAATGATATGGCACCTGAATACCTGTGTGAATTGGTATCCATTAGAAATCTCAGGTCATCCAGTCAGATATTATTGCAGGTGCCTGTGTCTCAGCTCAACTCGTTTGCCAATTGTGGGTTTAGTATTGCAACCCCCACTTTGTGGAATAGGCTGCCAGCAGATATTAGAAATGTGTCATCTCTTCTTCTAATAACACACCTGTTCAAGGTTGCTTTCACAGATAGATAATTATTATTATTTAAATCTCTTATAGGATTTTTACAGACATATTATTTGGAGTATTATTATATTACATATTATTTGTACAGTGCCTTTGAATGGCTGCTGCTAGTAAGGGCGCTCTATTAAATATACATTATTATTATTATTATTGCTATGGGGGTGGAATATCAGCCACATTGGTAAAACTGTTGACAGTTGGTAATAGTTAAACGTTATCAACTTTAAATCCTTAGCAAATTTCTCTTAGAATGAAACCAGATTTGTTTAATTTGATCTCTTTGTTGCGAAGAATGCTTTAACTCATTTTATTATCCAATCTTGATTCTTTTCACAAACACAACAGCTGTCACATACATTTGATAATGTATTTTGGAGGCTTCTGTAAAATAATTTATTGCTATTATTTGTAGGTCCTGAATACTAACAATATTCTGGCTTTTTATCATAAGAATTGTATTTTGTCATAGTATATTGCACATTGTTCTGTTATTTGTTTTTTTAACAATAAATTATATAAGAAATAAAACAAATTTAAGTTAATAGTAGCAAAATCTTTGATTTGATATCAATATCTCAAAATAGTTTCCTATGACCTTTAACTTATAGTCTAAGTGATTTTAAAACAGATTTTTTATTGAATTGCAATTATATTTCAGCACCATGTCATCTTTAATTAATAGTTTATTGATACATGTTATTTTCTGGTGTTTTTGACATATTTCAGTAAAAATCTGACCAATGCTTTAACACTTCTTAGCCAAAATATGACGTTTTTGCTACTATGACATATGAAGCACATCTGTTACTTGGAGTCTAACTGAGGTTTCCTACTCTGATTTCAGGTGAGACGCCTGCAGTCAGTTTTGCAACACAGGGATATCCAGCACAAACATGAATTGAAGAAAAAGGAGAGAGAACATCATAAACTAAAGGAACGACTGCACCAGATGCTGACTGATAAGAAGGGCACTAAAATAGGTTAGTCATGGATACGTGAATGTTAATGCCATTATTAATGTATAACTGTTTAAGCCTCTTCTTTTTTTAATAAGATCCATTGTGATGACATTTCTTTTGTAAAATAGTATAGTGTACTGTCTTCTTTTACAAGGTATGACAATATCTGGTGTGCTACAGCGGCCAGGCGGAAGCAGAGGAACCTGGTCAGGTTCAAAGTAAGTATTGTAGTAGCCCTTATGGATTAAGTTTAAAAAATCATTTCATTAAAAGCTAATTTGCCATAATACTATTATTTCAGAGCAGTATGGAGGTTTTGTACAGTTGTGTTTTGTGTGTGTGTGTGTGTGTGTGTGTGTGTGAGTGATTACAGTAGAGATTATTTCACAAAGATATTTTCTTGTTTGTGAGCTGTTGAAGATGAAAGTAATTGAACTAAGATTTATGTATGATATCTCCAGTGTGTATAGATTTTCAAACACTCAAAACCTGTTGCCGAATTCCAGCAATAAGTCTTTCTAAGGAATCTATGAGACCATCCATAAATATCATAATTTTCACAAGTATACAAGACATATACCTTTCTGCCCTACCCTCCTCCTTGAAAGTGTACAGATGTAAGTTTTCAAATTTACTTGTTAAATGTTTCGAAGTTGCTGTATTTTGCTAAAAGATGACTACTGGTGCCATCAGTTGATTACTAATAGTACAGTTTGATAATTATGGATAGCCCCTTATCAGTGTGAGAGTAACATTTGATAAATATATATTAGCTACAGATTAAGATTACATTTACACTCAGAAGATTATGAATCAATACTTCAGTAATTTGGTGATCACTACAAACCATTTCCATTCAGTATGTCATTTTAATGATGTAGTATTTAATTTTATTCAGACAAGAAGAAGAATTATTCCGTAGTGTGGTCAGTAATTATGAAGCAAAAACCAAGGAACTTATGGTGGAGAACAGTGGATTAAGGAAGTGTCTCATTGATATACAGACAGAATTACTTGCTGATAATGTATCAAGTGCAGATGAAACAAATCTGACTAACATTTCTCTGGTTAGTTTGTTAATGAAGCATTTTAACACTTTTATCAGTGATATTTTGTCAGGCATAACATCAAGAGTATTTTGTTTTGCGAATGTGTTTACTGTTTCCATGTCATATTATGCATCTGTCAGATAATGTATTACTGCTTGGAATGTTTTTGAAATTGGGATTTCTTTATGGTCCATTCCTTGCAGTAGAAATTTCATGAAGTGTTGTTTTTCTTCAGGATGATTTACCTCAAGATACAGGACAAGGAGAAAACTTTAAAAATGAATCTGATTCCACTGTGGCACCTGGTAATATTAGTAAAATTTGTTAGATGGAAATATTTGTGTAATGGAATTATTTAGAATATTTGTGTAATGGAAATATTTAGAATAGACTGCATTCCACACATTTTAATAAGACAGTTATTGTTTATTCTGATGTTACCATTTTAGCACATTGTCAGTTACCATTGGAGTTTTTAGAGGGAACATTACTTAAATCAATAAATGATAAATGTCGACATCTGAAGAAATACATTAAAAATTTGGAGAAGCAGAAATCAGAAGGTGAGAGTATTTGCTTTGCACTTATTTCGTCTTATTGATACTGATTGAAATTAGTATGCGTTTCAAAGATAATCTTTTAAAAAAAAGATTCAATTAAATCTAAAGAAAACAAAACAATCATGACTTTTGATTGAGTATTATATCTTTTCACAAAATAAATCTTAGTGTCCTGGAAATGTATATTTCTACTGTTAACAGTGCTAGATGTTGTGAGAATTTCCTTCTTTATGGCATTCGTCTAACAAACTGAAATGTGTCTCTGGATTAAACTATTTCAGGTCTGAAATTAGTCGACAAGAAGTTATCACCATCCAAAGAGGATTGTAAAAAAACACACGATATTGATAAACTGATGAGGGATGTAAAAAGATACAAAGATATAATTGAGGAACAAGAACAGTTCATTCAGGTATGTAATAGTAACAGTGATGTCGGTGCTCGTGGCAGTAGTACTATGGGAACACTAAAATGCATGTAGTCTGAATCCTGTAGTAAAATTTCATGGTCTCAAATGTGGCTGTTAGAAAGACATGGCAGGGCAGCCAAAGTTGGAGTAGGATGAGTTATTATCTCGGTGACTGGCTTATTAAATGGATGTAGTTTACTAATAATATCCTCCTCTGAACAATTTTTTGGGGGCACATTCCACTTTTCTGCATGTTATAAATTTCACTTATTACCATGACGTGTGAAAGAAAGATTCTGTAAAATTCTTTACAAGTCTATGTTACATTTCACTGTATGCCAAAAACAAGCAAGATATTGATATTGCTCTTTTAAGTTTAGCCACAATACTGCCATGTTAACATCAGTATATTGGCAATTTTCTTTAATATTTCTGTAAACCAACTATGACTGTGAAGAATTGCTGTAAGATATATGTAACACAGAATTATAATAATAATCTTAATAATAATAAACTCAATAATAACTTAATAATTATTATAGGACCTCATTCAACTGGGCTTTTTATGGGTTCATTGGAAATAATGAGTTGAAAATTTTGTATATTAAAGAGATGCTTTTTAACTTAGACTTTTATGTTATATAACAGGATTACAATATTCATGCAAGTGTCGTTATTTTAGGATTCCATGGCAAAGAAGAACACAGATAGTCATGTCTCATTTCTGAATGAATCTGAGCTGGAAGAAGAAAAAGAAAACCTGGAAATACAGAAGAAACTGTTTGAAGAACAACGGGCAAACTTCTGGAAGGAAAGAAATGCTTTTACTGAAGCTGCCATCAGATTACACAAGGAGGTAATCTATGTGGTCTTGATTCGGACAGTTTTTATTAAATATGCAACTGACATAGATATGTTTTTTAACGGATTAAATAATTTCATATTAGTATTAATACACACTATCAATTCTCGTGTTAGCATTTTATGAAATAATGGTTGTTGTATATTGAGCAGCTGTGACACTGATCATATTATTTAAATTAAACAGAGAAAGGTGTTTGAAGATACGAAGGCCTTATTTTTGAAGGACCAGTTTCTCCAGATTACGCCATTTAACAACAAATCTCACCAAGAAGAAACAGGTTAGCGGTATAATTTGTACATTCTTGAAAGCAAATAATTAAGATTTGTCACAATAATTCAGAATTCATGTGATCTGTGACATTCTGCCTCTTGAGTAAAGTTGTGAACTTCTCTATATTGCACTAATGTTTGTTTAATATTATGGGATGTTTCTGGAATTTTGTCTAAAATAATTTCATACATATAATGTCTCGTTATAGACTCCTACACATAACAGTTGTTTCTTTACAGTCTTGTGACACATTTGTAACAGTTAATATGTAATGATAATGATAGTTTTTCAATAAAACATCTGTTTATAGGTATGGCTCAATAATGGCTACTGCCTGAATAGTAGTCATAATCTGTAGACCTATACATCCTTTCATATAATTCAAAGCTGATGATAGATTGTCTTGTATTAAGACCACTATTCAGTGGGAGACTACAGCAAACAACTGTTCATGTTATTTATAGGTTAGAAGACAGATTGTGCTGAGACTGGCTGCTACTTTTTTTGTTTTGAGATAGAGCAATGCCTCTCTTTCTCAAGTAACAAAAATAGCATCAACTACTGCTTCTAGCACATTCTCTATATCTAATGAATGAAATATTTGTAAGATAATACAGTGGACATTAGTTGTTTGTTTCACCATGTCAGCTACGTGTGTACTCCAAAACCAGTTTGACAGAACAGATTTTCTATCGCGTCATATTTTGTATATGACCTTTGGTGCTTTAAAACAAATCAAAGTCCATTTTGATGGCTTCTGAATGGACTTCATCCTTTTGTCAAGTTCATTATTATCTATGCATGGGGTTGTTCTCATAATACAAGCCTCTACTGATTCACCATGATTCATGGGTACATAATGCTGCATATGTATATATATATATATATATATATGTATGTGTGTGTCACATGATCAGTATATCATAAGAATTATATTTGAATCAGATTGACAGGTATTTTATACAGATTTATTTTGGCATTATTTTATTAATGAATATTTAGATCAGGGAAAAGAGGAAATGAACAAATGTTTGGGACAACTGTTTCCATGATAAATGATGGTTTATAATTAAATTGCAAATTTGGAATAGATGGTATTTTATGGCTAAAAACAAACATTCTGTCTACTAGCATGGCTGGGGGATCAAACCTTAAAATGTCTGACCCATGTACCATGACCATAAGCAGAGAATCCCATGCTTTAGTTTACCCAGCAGCAACAGTTCTTGGATAGGTTTACCATCTAAACAGTTATGAGTCAGTGATGTGTTCTCTTATACAGGAGAACAAGGAGAAGAGCCATCACATGTTTTACCAGAGACATCTAGACAGTCACCGTGTTCTATTGGCAAACAAATGCAGACACCGTCTACTGGAGAGCTCTTTCGTATACTTAAGTTGACTCCAAGGAAGAGGTGGCCATCAGTTTATTTCACAGCATGATCTAGTCTTCTTGGTCTTAGATAGTCTGTGCATGAAACTCCAAAATATAGATGCATTTTTGAACGCATGTCATGTGAAGTTATCTATCTATCTATCTATATATGCAATAATCAATGAAACATTTAGGTATGGCTTTGATGAAAGCAACACAAAACGTTCATATACATTACTACAGTCAACTCTCTATTAATTATATTGCTGGGACAAGGTTGTAAGCTAGTTAATTGAGAATCAATAATATTAATCCAGAATTGACTGTAGTTTCGTTCTTGGAGTATGGATAGATTCTCTTCTCATCATCTGATAAAAAAAATTTTTTAGGTTTATTGTCTACATAACGATGTTATCCTGATGGCAGAGCTGATCTTGATTTACACCAAAAGTTCTCCATTTTTCTGTTGTTGGTTAGAAACTGTCTTGTGCTGCATGCTTATAAGAAACCTGATGATTATTCCCAATAGGAAAACCATCCTCAGTGTCAAGTGAACCAGCAATGAATGAATCCCCAGATCATGATCAGTCCTTGTCACCTGTTTCGGAGGGGTGCGAAACTCCTGAAAACCAAAAACTGGGACATGCCACCACGCCTACCACTGTAGATCTGTACCAGTTTCTTGGCATCAAAAATGATAAGAAACTGTAAGGATAAATTATTCGGTTTGATTGTTTCTTTATTTCTTTGCCGACATCTCTAGGTGCTAAACTAGCTGCTTGTTTTATATAAGTTGCATGCATGCATGTATGATAATTTAGCTTTGCATGATTTTATAAATTATTATTGATTACTATGTACACACTCCGGGTGTGTGTGTGTATGTGTGTGTGCAAAAGTACTTGCATAATAAAATGTACATTGATGTAGCTAGTGTTAATTACTCAGTTAGTTGCATTTCAGTATTAATATTTTGAAGTATTCACTGCTCTGTTTTTATATTTTAAAACTTAGGAAGGAGAATCGACCAAAAAGTGCTGATCCAAATATAGGTGTGACTCCTAGTGGCTTTCTGTCAAAACGTAACTGCAGTCCATCCTGGGCTAGCAGTGGGACACGCCGATGTACATCCGCTGTCAATCATACACGCACACCTCAACAGAGAGCGCAAGACACGCTGAGTCAGCCATCGAACATTAAAATGTTATTGTTTCAGCACCGAAACAGAGTGCTTGATCTTAGTGATGGAGAAGATGCAGATCAATAAAGGTTATTACTGTTGCTGCTGCTATGTACATTTTTTATACTTAGTTTACAGTTGGTCAAGTGAAAATGATTGTAAAATATATTTATACGTGCATGACAACAACAAATACTGTGGTACAGTTGGTGATGCTTCTCATGAAATGTAATGGCTCAATTAGGTATCATTCTGATGTTTGATATTAGGGCTCCTCAGTGATATTATACATGTTCTAGATACAAAACAATGTGTTCATTTGTGTATTAAAAGTATACAAACTCATGGTGTCTGAATTTCCTTATAGACGTCACTTTAAACAATACATTATAATAGCACCTTATTGTTCATCAAATTGATGCATTACATTTAATATGAAGACTTAATTAATATGAACACTATCAGTTTTTCCCCATTATATATATATATATATGTATGTGTGTGTGAGTAAATGTATTGGGACTTCTTTCCAAGAAACATTTAATACTTGAACTATTTCGTACAATCAGTCAGTTTGGTGTTTTCATCTGTATAGATGTTTGTACTTTGGCTAATGTGTAGTGTGGTACCTGTTAAGGTGGATAGTTAGCATCATTAAACACGTGATCTGTGTGGTTGTCCGATTTATTTTATATCTGACGTGCATTATTCTAACATTGTGTAAAGTGACCAGCATTACACGATGGATTATCAGTGTCTGCAAAAATGGCATACTCTTTCTTGCAGTAATTTTATGCAAATCTGATGCCTGCTATCCACATTATTTAAAGCGGTATTCCATGGATAACATCAGGAACATTTAACTGATCACAATAACATTCGCTAGTTGTCACCATATATCTCATTGTATAATTTACATACATGGCATGTTGCTCATTGTGAAAAGTGTCTTCATTTGGTAGGACGTTTGATGAAACCACTATTCTTTCATGTCCAACAGATCTAGTTTTTTTTGCTAGCATTTGTAGTTTTTTTTATGCATATAGTACAGTTTAACAGATAATCTGAGTTTGTGATGTATACATAATTTTAACATCGGTATTGGTTCGAGTATTTCTGCGACAATTATCTCCAATGAAGTATTAAAATTTGCAAGGCATGGATGCTAGAAACTTCTAGGTCTACCTGAGCTGATCTTTAGAAGTCGTCATTATTTGTGTTAATTAGAAAAATATATTCATAAAACTGTTATTAGATAATGATGACATTCTGTCAGCTGTTATTTCGTTCGCAATACTCCTGGCAATTGTGGAGGAGACTGAGGTATATACACTTGCTAAAAGTTGTGTACTGTCTCTTGTGAAATATTTTACTCGTTAAGTAATGTAGCGGACATTGCATCTGTATATCTTCCAACCCTGCAGCTAACTGTACTGCATGTGGGATGTGTTAATAAAGTGAACTGGCCTTGCTGAGTCTGCTCATGCATGCAATGATGTGATATGGGTTTTGTTTGGGAGTAGGAGAGCTTGACCAAATGCTTACAACTTATTTTCAATGTGAAAAAGGTTCTTGATACTATGTAAATCCAAAATATATAAATCAAGGTTTTTTTTCTCCAATGCTTCATCAACATTCTGTTGATGTTTGGAAATGAGAACTAATTGTGATATACGCAATGCATTTCTTTGTATTTGTTCTCCATTTATATATCTGGAATAAAGCTGTTTTTTTTTTAACTCTGCATACATGAATACATACTCATTTTTTATTTAGTCATATACATGTTTCAACATGTAGCTTGGTACAGATATTTACAACTAATGCTAACAGCTCAACATAAATGTACAACAGTCTTTCGATTCTGTATACACAGTATACAGCGATGCATCATAAGCACAAACAGTATACAGGTAAAATGAAGTGAAATTTACGTGGATCCAGAATGGAAAGTGACTGGTGTAAAATAATGAAATGAACATCAACGGTGGCAATATCTTGCACACACACACACACACACGATCCAAAATGATTTAATATGCAACATGATTTCAGCTGTATCCATGGCTACAGTTCTGCAAATAATTTCCATGAAAATGAACTTGTTCATACGAAGCCTTGCATTTCACATCTTCACTCCTTAAGCATAATATTGAAATAAATAACATCCATATTACAACCACAGACATAACAAAGGTGGCAATAAGTTATAAAAAAAAGATAACAAGAGGCTAATAACAAACTACGTAGAAAAAATCCATAAATTGCACAGTATGCAACAACTGAGATGATAATGATAAACTTATAGTACAACTGCTGTTTCGTGGACTTTGTTGTTTATGTCTAAGCCAAAATGAGGAGAAACATGTCTAATATACTAAAACTACACAACGGTGATTATTGTAGTACATAATCACAAACGGAAGCTAATCCTTATTACAGAAATGAAGCACGAGGCAGGCATGTTTCACATAATATACATAGCAGACGTGTCAACAAATGATCTGATCCAACAAAACTAAGACCAATATAAATGCATTTAAAATGTCTATCAAACCATTATTTTTAAAATAACTGTGCCACGGATTCAAACCTCTAAACACAACTTTCCTCTAATAATTATTAAGCATAAACATATCTTTTTTTAAATACTAGAATCATACGCCACTTATTTATAAAAATAATTTCAGGTATTCTATTCACACACTTGTACACTCATACACAGATTTGACAAATGCTGTATCTTTTCCTACTGGTTGTCAATAAGCTATTTCTGTTTCCATTTCACTATTATCCTATTCCTGGCATAATATAAGCAATATTGTCCAGATTTCTAGAGTGTGTTTTATTAAGACCTGTGCCTACTTCTGGTAGCTGATTTGTCAGACACATAACTGATGCCATTGCACAGAGTGAAGAGTCGAGAAGTACTGATAAACTGCCCTGCACAGCAATGGGACCCTGTGAATGATATAAATATGCCTTAAGTATAGCTCTCTCTCTCTGGTTTTGTGTGTGTGTGTTAGCCTTGCGTAAAGGCACTGGTACATTTTGCACCTGTGTGAGTGTGTGTATTAAAAGACACTGGATAATTAATCAGGGTATGGAAAATAAAGTATGTACTTCTAACAGGTCTGCTGGGTTTGTGGTGTCAGTGCAAAACCTAAGACTGGCCATGCCAACATCCAGTTAAACCATCATATACGCTAATATACTTACTAGAACAACATTTTTTATTTTACAGCATCAACCAAATTTATACAGAAATTATAACCCCCTTTTCAACAAAATTCAGAAGGATTCAAATCGCAATATGTAGATACCAAAATAATAAAAATAGTTATTCACACTAAATTATTCATGGTGAAGAGAATTCAATACCTGAATAATCTACAGAATCACACATAACCCAATTCATAACAAGATAATAATTATTATTCTAATTATTATTTATTACTGATTATCAGTAATGCTACTACAGGCAAACCTGTATTCTAGATATAAAAATTTCACACATTTTCTAGAATAAAAAAGACGTGAAGAATGTTAAACAAATATTCTCATCAGTATAAATGCTAAGTAAAGATGTACTGACAGCAATAAATGCTTTGTCGTCCTCGACACTGTAGTCATGACACAGTATAGCTTGATGTGTAGCGATATATAATTTTGGGGCAATCTTGCATATAAACATGCATATAAACATTTACTGTTGATATTTTCACAGGATATGGTTGTGGAGCAAGTTCCTAATGAAACATTTCACATAGTTGCAAGTCCGATTCGAACCCACAACCAGGAGGTTTGCAATGGAGTGCTCTAACCACTACACCATGAGAGCACCCCTATACAGTTAGGGAAGAGTAAGGGAAACAGGGAGCTGGGAACTCCAGCAGTACTCTGACAACAGCTAGTCAGGATCGTGTCCAGCCAGATGATATAGTGGAATAGCAGGTGTTTGATAACGCTGATGAGAACGAACAAGTGAGAAAGGAATGGTGGCCTTCACTAAGAGGATTAGCTCAAAGATCCTGACCGATTAATCAGGTTGCATTTTCCATTTTGCCTAAAATAAAAACAATCAACTACAATACAAAAAATGACACGAGGTATTTAAAAATGTTTCACCCTTCAAACATCTTGTATGGCTGGCATGATCGCAAGTAGTTTATCCATGCTTGCTTCATCCCCTGCATGCAGTTATAATTTTAGATGACACACACCTTTGATGGCCCCTAAAAGGTGATTAATTTATGAATGATGTGAGATATTTCCCCGAAAAACTTCCCCAAGCAACTTCGGTTGCTCCACTGCATTTTTTCACTGCAAAATTCTCTTAACACTCATCTTGATTATGTCTTAATTTAAAAAGTAAATCAATGGATCAATGCATCCAGCTTCTAACACAGATCAACGCATAAGGTTTAGGTTTTTAACCACTAAGCTTTAGAACATTCACAACTTAATAAACAGGAGCTGTGCACCTGTCTGTGTTAAAAGAAGCAAGGGTTTAATGTGCTGTACAATTTCAGGCAAACAAAATCATTATCTTAACTGCAGTAACTACCCAACAGCTAAAGACAATATGCAGGAAATCTTAACAGGGAGTATTAAATGTATGACAAACAAAGACTGCACAATGGCCATATTTTCATATACTTATACTTGAACATATACTTCACAACATTTATATTCTGGCACTGGGCTTGACAAAATAAATTAAGAATAATCCCACATGTCACCTTATATAACATGCATGATCCAGTGGCCTAAAGATCTTATAGGCTTTTTACATACAATGTATTTGGGGTATCACTGTACAACACATTGAACTTTATTAAATATACATTATTATTGTTTTATAATTACAAAACTTCTATTATGCTAATATCCTCGAAAAGAATTGAACTCAGTGGCACACCTAGTACAGGGGTTGGGCAAACTCATAGTCCAGGTATGATGCAAAGTTGATCAATAAATGATCAGATGGAGTGGAAACTTAAGAAGGATAAGCAAGTCTGCAAAGGTGAGCTTTCAAATGGTGATGGAAAGAAACTATGCTCTTTGATAACGTAACATGTTCAGAGAGTAGGGACAGCAACCGAAAAAGCATGCGTTCCAGCATGAGTTTTCACCCTGGGAACAGACAACAAGTGAAAACCAGATGAACGGAGCTATCTGGGCTTGGGTGTTAGAGAAAACATGGAAAGTAGATATGAAGGTTCTCCAGAAGAAAGAGTTTGATAGGCAATAGTGCAGAGTTTGAAAATTATTATTATTATAATATGTACATGTGTGTGTGTGTGTGTGTGTGTGTGTGTGTGTGTGTGTGTGTGTGTGTGTGTGTGTGTGTGTGTGTGTGTGTGTGTGTGTGTGTGTGTGGCCATATCAATGTGTATGCTTTAGTTACCTTATGTTCTTGTAGCCTGAAGCCAATAGTCTGTAATGAATCACCCAACAATTTGAGATGAGCTGCAACATCAATGGGATTACATGGGACCTGAAACAAAACAGATAACATAATCACAGAGTAAAACCACCATGGTACTGATGGCCATTACAAGATGTCAGTGTTACAATAATCAAGCTATGCTAATACTCGATAAAGACGGATATTGTTTTTCAGTGAATGTAGGACGTCCAAACATTAAAACCTATGAAAAGCAATTTAGAGTCCATTGAAATTAATCAGCAGATGTTAAAATTATAGGTGGTTCTGAAAAGATGAGGCAAGGATTAAATGCGTATAAAGCTGAACCGTGAAAGAACAAATCTTGGAATTCCAAGGTGCCAATATATAGGAATAGCCTCACACAACAGAACTTTCTTCTGCCAAGAAATGTTGAGAATGTTTTTGATGGTTCTATGCTTCAGTAAATCTGTGTGTAATCCTGCATACAGACATGTATCACTTAACTAGTTCACAACACGAAAACTCTTGAATAGTGTCAGATAGTCATGCATCATTCTGTCACTACTGTGGATTAACATCGTATTACAATATCACAAGAGCACTCTCATTATATACATTCTTCCCGGTACAAAAAAAGTAAGTTCCCATCAAATGCAGATTTTCTGCTACTGTTTGGAAACTGTCATATGGTATATTCTACAGCGTTTTGTGGCTCACTTTCACGGCATTCAAACAGAATCAGGAAAGCTTTTCATCTGTTGCCTTCTAATGGGGGGGGGGTAATCTGCGGATACTGTCATAGAAGCCTGATCTACAACAGACTGCTTAGTATTTTCTGTGATAGTTTGTGCTGAGCAATTACACATAAGAACATTACATGAAATAAGATTATCTATTATAAAAATAAAAAAATGAATTTTTGGTAAAAATGATAAAAATGAATAATAATAGTATTTTACATAGTGCCTTATTCCACTTGCATTGCTCTAAGGCACTTTACATTTAAAATATAGTTAAAACATGTTCTAAGTAAATTAAATTGATCAATTGAATATACATATACCAGCAATAAAAAGAGACACTTATAAGTGTCAGCGAACAACTGGCAGAGTTATAAACATCAGGATATATCTCCTTGTACTAGTCTATGCTCTACAGTACAATATGTGACTAATTATTAATGTAGATTAGGAATCCCATTTTCATGCCAGATATATTTTTGTTCTTTTATTTGTTCAGTGTAGTAATTTGTTTTCTTAAAGCAACAGTCCACCGTCATTTCAAATTTTCAGGACTAATACAGCTATGCTCACAAATATCATAAATGATGTAAAAATGTGTAAATGATCACCCACATATTAAATACTCCAGTACAAAGTGCACTTTTAATGGCCCCTGGGCACCGCCATTCTAAAGCTAGACAGAGACCGGAAGCTCTTGAATGCTGACATCACAGCAAAGCAGCAGTTTGGCCGGAAGTCTGTAGAGCCCGTACAAAAGCATGTAAACAAGTGTAAGCAAACAATTATTCCAGAACATAACGCAATTATCTTGTTAAAATTACATCATGAATGACATACAACCATATCAGTTTGAGCCAGAAGGAACTTTATAAGAGCAAGATGATTCTGATTGTTTTGAAGAAAGTGGAATTGTCGAAGAAATCTCGAGGAGAACCGGGAACATTGACTAGTGACTATGTGAACTCTGTGAACCAATGGATTCTGAGAAGGAATCTTTTTGCTGCCATTCTGTGCAAACTTTGAACTGTATTTTAGCTAATTCAAATGTGAAATATATATATCACAACATCCCGAATGGCTGAGATACTAATGCTCAAGAGCAACTATAATCCATGTCAGTCTAGAGAGTACTCATATGACATCAGAACATTTGCGTTTTCTCACTCCCGCCTTTGAATCTGGTTTCTGGTGCACCCACAATGGCAGCCCTGCTAGTAATTTGGATTATTTCCCTATATCTACAATATCAGGTATATTTTGTGATTATTATTGTGGAATTTTTGGTTACTGTTCTAAGCATTACATATTTAAGAACCTTTTTATGAGGGTGAACTATTCCCTTTAAACTGATCAGAGTACTTTAAGTATAAAAAGAATTACAAGGCTTTGTCAAGCCGTGATGGCACAGTTAGTTAGAGCATAGGACTAATAACTGAAGGGACATGGGTTTGAGGCTTTGGAGCTGCAATACTGTCATGTGGCAACCCAAAGAAACATGATGGCTATGTGTCTGAGTAATACTTTGTGCCTATAATGGCAGCATGCATTGTAGAATCCCTTGGCAGTTGAGGTGTGTGCTGGATTGAAACAGATCTGAGTCAGGGATAATAATACTGTAATAAATATCATGTATTATTATTATTACAAAATCTGATTCAGCTGGATTTTTAAGGATGATTTATCATAGAAATGATAATTTAACACTCATATTAGAATTAAGACAAGGGCATGTCTAGGCAACAGCCACAAATCCCTTAAAAGTACATTCATATTACGGTTCACTTACATTTTCATCAGCTTTGTGCATAGTGACATGATCGGACTCTGATGTATTCTTCTCCTGAGTGTGACTAGTTAACAACTGACCCAATAATGATGATGATGAGGCTGCTGCTGCTGACAATGATGATGATGACGATGACGATGTGGTTATGTCTGGACTTTTAACTGAAGACAACTTAATAGGCTGCTTAGCCTGTGGTTTTGATATTGTCTTTGTCTTGCTAGACGCTGATGTGCCATGCCGTTTGAACACGCTGGGCACCTTTGAGGTGAACACCATATCACCAGCAGAATCCGTTGGACCACCATTGTTCAGTTTCTTGATTTTGTTAACACGCTGCCTTGCTTTCCTCTTCCACATCTGGTTGATAAGAACAGTAGCAAACAATGTTAGATCAGGTATGCATCTGGACAACAGCGTATGGAAAATTCTAGTAATGATTCCGACTTAACAAGATTATCAACTTTTGGTGATCTTCAAGGTGTGTGTGAATTTCTTTACTGCATAATGACTCAATCTATCATAACGTGTTCAACAAATTGTCAATAAACAGCAACAGCATATATAGTGAAATGTGTTATTAAAGGAACAGTTCATCGTCATTTCAAATTTTCAGGAGTAACACAACTATGTTGACAAATATCATACATTATGTAAAATTATGAACACAATCAACCACATATTAAATAATCCAGTTCAAAGTGCTGATAAATTCATTAGAACTCATCTGTGTACAATGCAATTTTTAAGCTAGACAGAGACCGGAAGTTTGGATAACCCGTTTAAAAAATGTACACAAATGTTAGCCAATAATAATTCCAGAACAAAAACCCAGTAATCTTGTTAAAATTATACCATGAATGACACAGCCATATTAGTTTGAGCCAGAAGGAACATTAAAAGATGAAGTTAATTCTGATTGTATCGAAGATAATGCAATCATCGAAGATAGAGCAAGGAAAACCCGGAACATTGACTGGTATCTATCAGTCTACATGAACTCTCTGTGCCAATGGACCTGTGCCAATTGGAACTGTATTTTAGCTGAATTAGATGTGAAACGTGTATCACAATATCCTGATTTTTCGGCTGTGCATTTAAATAGTGGCATTTTACAAATAACAGATTTCCAGCACCACAGAATTTGACACCAGTTCTGATGGAAGAACGAGTATATCATTCCTGTGAATTAAATCTTGTTTCATTATTGGTAGTGACTAGTGTGTGGGTTGTGCTCAATTTCCATTGTGGCCTGACATAAGTACGTTTACAACTACACACACACACACACACACACACACACACACACACACACATGAAAATTGTTCAGTAGTGCATAACATGCCTGAGATATTAATGTATGTACTTGATAGCCAAGCCAGAGCAACTGTGACCCGAGTCAGTCTGGAGAAAGCTGCAGAATCCTTGTACCAGGTGCTATAAGAGCTTTCACCTTTTCTCCTTAACACTCAAATGAGGCATCCGGTGAAAACATGATGGTGGTCTTCCAGTAATTTGAACTGTTTAATTATATCTATATCGGGTATAATTCATGATTATTATTGGCGAATTTGAGTTACATTTATAAGCTTTACATATTTAAGTTATATTATCCGAGGGTGAACTGTTCCTTTAAATATAAGTCTCAAACAAATACACACCATTTTTTCCTTGGCTGGTAAACACTGCCATATTTCACCAAGTCTTTTACTGATCTGAGCAAAATCTATCACAGAAATGGTCAACAACATTAAAGCACATGGAAGGCTAAAACGTATTTTAAAATTCAGGTAATATTTTTTTAATTTGGGAGCCAGTACAATGTAAAAACAATATTTAGCTGTCTACCTGTGTATCTATCCAAACACAAGTTAAAAAGATTCAGAATATTATGTCAATACAACGTCATTTACCAATGCCCGGATTTTCTGCAAGCACTTTTGTTCGATAGTTATTGCTAAACATGGTGTATGCTGTTGGACCACGTCGGCGGAATCTCTGAAAGCAAGCATAACACATTTCTGTTTACTAGGCACTTAACACTTGCATAAAAGGATTGGTGACCAAACGTGATAATGGAAGGAAAGAGCTTAATGAAAGCCCATAATTATGATGCAAGATTCCTATAAATTTATCTCAATCCGGCAGATTTCCAGTGACAAGCACTTTTAAATTAAATCCGTACATAAAATTATTTTCACAAAAACACATTAAATAGTGAGTTTTTATTTATTGTTTTAGCACTAAGCCCTCTTTCCAAGGACATAGTTCTTCGTAGATTAACTGCTTAGCCATATGTTTCTGATGTGACCATTGCTGAGACACACCAGACCACTCATCCACTCTACAGAAAAACACACCAAAGCAACATGAACCAATCCACTTTCTTTGATTGATCACAGAATGCTGCTGTCATCTCTTAGATAGTTTCTTACCTTCTCTTTCATTTTTGTTGAACTGCCAGATGCCTTTTTTTCTGATGAGGTTTTTAATTTCATGGCCATGACCTCTGTATTGGAGTATACACTTGCTTGCTGTGTTCCTATTTTACAGATATAATTTAACAGATATGACAGATGTTGCTCCCAAACAGACAAAACAGAACAGACATTTACACAAACCCATACAAATTTACTTTCTAAGTTTCTAAATGGATGAAAAGCTCATTTATGTTCATAGTTAATAATAATCTTAACAACAAGATTTATGACGCCTACCCTACATGCATTAGAATTAAAGCGATTTTGACCTGTTGAGTTTACCATATTTGGGAACCCTTTCCCATAGAAGTTACTTGCCTGAAAACTTGGAAGTTGAAGAACTGGACTAGATAACCTTAATACTGGCCAAACTGATATATATATATATATATATAAAATATTTCTTAAATGTTTGACAAAAATATTTAAAAAGTTAACCCTCAAGACAATTTTCTGGCCAAAGTACACCGGAAACGGTGTGGCATATATTACATGAAGCAGAGTATTACAAACCCAATTTGATCAGTGAAGTTATTTTCTATCTCACCTGAATTATATCCTTCCTCCTCAATCTCTTCTTTCATCTCTCGATCATTTAAAGTATGTTCAGTCAAGTCTGACTGCTCTTCATTGTGTTTCTTTGGCCTCTTCTTTTTTGCAGATTTTCCTTCATGTTTCCTATCCAGATCAATCTCTAGTCGTCCTTCCTGGGCAGTCAAACCATCAGTGACACTGGAATATTTGGCCATATCATTGTCCAAGCCATCCCCAATGCCTTCCTTTTTTACACCCTGTCTATCAAGTTCCAGTTTGTTTTTCTTCACTTTCTTCTTTTTTAACTTCACCAATATGTGATCGGTGGTCTCTTCCTTTATCTGTGATGGCCATATAGCGGGTTGGTCCTCATCGGATTTGAAGTCCGAGTCTTGCTGCTCAGGTTTCGCATCTAGCACACACGCTGAAGATTTCTGCTTCAAGATCTCCTGTCCATTAACAATGTTTTCACCCGCAGACTCATTGCTGTTCGCATGCTTATCTTTTGCTGGTTTCACCTTTTTTACTTTCTTAATTTTGGGTTTGTTGTGCACCGCAATAGTATCTGGCCCTATGAGTTGGTCTTCAAAAGACTGCTTTGGCTTCGGTGGCTTCAGCTTTGGCGCATCAGGTTTTAAGAAAACTGGTGATGGGTTTGTGACTGGTGATGGTGAAATTGGTTTTAACTTAATTGGTTTTACTTTAGGCTGTTTTTCAGTGTTGCCAGATAGCTCAGATGCCGTGCTAGCTGGTGGCTTAACCATGCTAGGTGACAGTGGAGAACTTTGTTCTGAAACTAAAAGGAAACAATTCCATCAGTATACATGCATGCATGCACACACACACACACACACACACACACACACACACACAGATCTACATACATGTAGGAGCCACCATGAGATATGGTATAATAACTGGAAAATTACAAACACCTGCACAAATCATCCATGATTACTAAAACACAGAGTTACATCTAGGATTCAGCTACTGATCAGGAGATTCAAGTGAACTCTCCAGAAAATATCGGATGCTGTTAATAAATGGCAGGGAGAATGGTAGAGTCAACTAGTGTAACATATAACATAACATAGCACTTATTATGATGCCACATATCCTAATGCTTAGTTCAAGGGCGCTTAACAATATGAAATAAACACATTTACATTATATAAACGTTAACAATAATGCCTATGGTCAGCCATATGTCTGTGTGAACAAGTGAAGCTTTAGCATAGATTTAAAGTTATTTATAATTTGTCCGTGCTCCTGGTATGAAGTGGCAGATCGTTCCACATCCATGTGGTAAAGTGGGAAAATGTGCTGTCGCCATCCGTTTTAATCTGGTACGAGGAATAGTCAGCAGAGATGAGTCGCACGATCTTATTCTTAGTTGGCGTTGGGATTTATATGTGTCCAATAGTAGTGTTAGATAGTCTGGTGCCAAATTGTTGAGGGCTTTAAATGTTAGAAGGAGAACCTTAAATATAATCCTGTGTCTGACTGGAAACCAGAGGAGTGCTCTGAGTATGGGGGTAATGTGGTCTCTCTTTCTAGTTTTTGTTACAAGTCGAGCTGCCACATTTTGTACTCGTTGGAGCTTGGCTGGAGATGTTTCTGTTATGCCAACTATTAGGCTTCACGGATTTTAAAAATAAATCATGGCTGACATTCCAATTGATCTGGATGCATAATTATAAATGATTTGTAGTTTGTAGTTAACTAATGCCACACAAATACACGTATATAAACATGTCTTTTGAGGACCACCTGGAACTACATTTCAAAAGAGTTTTTCTTGGAGATATTCTGACCATGTCCTAAGGAGGGTTATTGTTTTAAAGCTGGCATATTAGTAGCTCTCATGTGTAAGTTGGCTACACAATTTCCTAGATATATAACATAAGAAATAGAATAAAATAAATAACATGATTTAAGTGTGCACATCACTCATAACTTAGTGAGTATGCTTGAACAGTCATTGATGAAAAAGTACTTGGGTATTTTTATATCTACTCATATTTGAATACACTGTCAACTGCTCATACTTGTACCCATAAAAACTTGTCCTTGTAATTATACTTGAATACTTTTCCATTTACTCAGTCTCGATCCCAATACAGATGTCACAGAAACAGGGTTCTGTTAAAGATGACAAATTTGTCAAGGCTCACTAAATACAATCATGCATAATGTGTCGGCTATTTCCCAGAAAACAAACAACCAGTGAGTTGATATGCCTTTCTTTTAATTTTCAACATGAACTCATCTTGCTACACATTACCATATATACTCGCGTATAACTATAAGTCGACCCGGCATATGCTCACCGTATAAGTCAAGGTCAAGTTTTGGCCTAAAATCCCTCAAAATCCAAATCATTATGATCATCCGTGAAAAAGCTGGCCCAGACGTTTCAAATTCATGGTGTTGGCAAGTGCATTGTAAATATATCAATATCAATTTCTTCACTGGCAGCGATATATATATATATATATATATATATATATACACACATTTCACTTTGATGTTATAACTAACAAACAAACTTGTCACACCAAACATGCTTGATAGTAACTTCAACTGGCAAGTGTTATTAATTAATTGTTTTTAATTTGTGAGATCCAAATAACAGTTTGATGAAAATTAATTGTTATTTATTGAATAAAACTAGTAGGCAGAGATGTGGGGGTACTGATAGGTAAAAGCACGTAACTATCAAGTATTATTACATAAAGACTGGCATGTTTGCGAGATCCAAATAACAGTTTGGTGAAAATTAATTGTTATTAATTGAATAATAATGCTTTAGTAGGCAGAGATATAACGATTTTGTTCTGATTCTGGCTCTTATTAGGTTGAATCTTATTGTGTTGTGCGTCAAGGATGGATGAAAACACCTTTCCTTCAGCTGGTAGGAAATATGACGTGCATATAAGTCAGGGTGCTTCTTGGAACTCCCTTTTCCCTACCCAAAAAATTGACTTATATGCGAGTATATCTGGTAAATGAACCCTTGATCCTGGAATATATCTGGACTTCGAATGTGGCTTTTTAATAAACATAAATCAACAGATGAAGACCTCCAAATGGACTCTTTTCAACTATTGATTCCTCACTCTCAGACTAATAATAAGCCCTAAAAGAAAGTGAACAGGGCACAAGTGCAGAGTGATCTATCATAAACATGACACTGTTGAGAGAATTGCTGGATGATTGCACTGCTTGTGTCATATCACCTACACCATATTCCTGTTTTGGTATCAATCTCATAACATCTTGTTCAAGGTTTCCACTGCAAATTGCATTCTAGAACCATCCATGAAACACCAGATACTGTGTGATCTCAGTTATTATTTCATTCATACTGTGCTGAATTATCAAAATCAAACAAAACATATGGCCTCATACTCTTCCACTTGAACAAGTAAACAGTCTATTCATCAGTTTCTCACCCATCGGCATTTGATACATGTTGATGTAACGTACCTTTCATGTCATCAGAAAGCAGTGGTTTATGATCTTCTGTAGTAAGCTCAGCAGTTGCCACATCAGCAAGACTGTCTAAACCAGAGCCAGACAAAACATCTGCAGGTTTTGTTTTTGTTTTTTTCAATGATGGTTTAGTTGAATTGGCTGAGGTAACTCCTTTTGAAGGATTCTTAAATATTTTCTTCTCAAACACCTCATACTCTTCCATCTCTAGCAGTTTGGCCGATTTCTTACGAACCTGGAATTACAAGATGCCATGGTCACGCATTGTCCCATAAACAATAATTGTTCCCGGACTGAAATTTTGTTCTTTCCTGTAAAATGTTTGCACAGCATGCACAGATAGCCATAATTAAAATATCCAGACTGCAGATGGTAAGTATAGCTACAGTGCTCACCCTTTTACTCTTTCCATCATTGGCTGCATTCTGCTCAGGCAATTCACATTCTGCAAAGAACATAACAGAACAGAGCACAGGCATATATAGTCATACTGGAACACATACTCTATTAATGGCAACATATGGCTTTCTAAAGAGTTCAATTTTACATCATATCTATTTAAACGTACCTTCTGTTCTAATTACTTTTGGCTCAAACAGATCTTCATCATCAGCCCTTCTCTTTGCCATTTTGTGAGGCGCTACAAATGAATATGATTACCAATATATTATGGACTGAGTAAAATTAAGAGTAGAAATCAGGAACACTAATAATATTAAAATGGATAGTATACAAGGACCCAAATATATACATTCTGGAATAAATAGTAAAGTCAGCTAATGTCCGAAGGAGCTTAGATAGCACAACTAGTGCATGCCAGTAATTATCAGACATTACAGCCACAAAGACAACTCACCCCTAGGGCAAGGTGTCTTAGCCTGGACCAAGTAGTCTCTGCCCAGACAACTCAGCTTGGGGCTGGGTCTGAACAACTCAGCCACCACTTCTTGAAATGCTAGGTTATTGTACGCTGTTTATTATTCAATAAATAACTATTCAGGAACATTCCATCCATATAAAAAAGGTAAAACTAAACTATTATTAATAACTATATACAGAAAGCAGAGTGGTGAAGTCTACAGAGTATCACTACTCATGCTACTCTGTAATATTGCATTGCCCAATCTAGCCATGCATGTAAAAAATTTTCATATTAACATTTTATATGTGGCCAAGCCTCTTTACACAAACATATAACTCATACTACAATCTCAAGGTTCATTGCATACCAATCTAAACACATTATTGTAGGCTACACACAGCTTTCCAATTGACTCTGCTCTATAGTAACACCACAGCTGGCATGTACATGTATAATGAAATACAGCAGGATTTAATCAAGTACATTTTACAGATTCTGTACACATGTAAAACTTTCAGATCAAGGCATTACCCTGAGCATAAATTCTTTTATATTGCCTAGCTGATGACTGATGTTTTACGGCCACTTCTGTGCATCTGGTAGGCTAAATGGGCGGAGCAACCTCCAAAGGTAATGAAGCGAAGTCAAAGATGAAACACCCTTCAGATATGCCAAGTATTTGAACACAGGCCATATTGATCTGAGGTCCAACACGGAAGTGCCCCAGGCCGTAGTGATCTGAGGTCCAACACAGAAGTGCCCCTTTATATTGCCTAGACGTGTCATCATTGAGACTGAGTTATTCTGTGATAATACGCCCAAGATATTTACACTTACTAACTCTTGGTAATGTTTTACTTTGTGCTAAATGGTAAAACTTTTACCATTTAGCACAAAGTTTGGAATGCATATACCTTTGAACCATTTACAACAAAATATCATAGCGTTACTTTTGGCACTATTGTATTTAATAACCAATATTCAGAACACAGATAATAACATTTATAAATCCATAGATGGAGCCATGAGCACTAAGCCATCATCATACATCAAATAGTTAATTAACATGGAATGTATTATACATCCAGCATTTACCTTGTTTAATTTGTTACTGAGACCATCCATATAAACACCCAAAAGATAAAGACAAATAACTCCTCCTTGATGCACCCCATTACTAACAGAAAAATTGTAGGACATGATATTTTTCCAACGTACATACATTTTTTTAGTAGTATACAAATATATTAAAATCCTAACTATATACAAAGGTATGCCCCACTTTATAAATTTCTCAAATAGACCATAATTGTAATGTTGTGAAACGTCATTTACTGTACATGATGATTGTATTAGTTCGATCATATCATAATGCTCCATGCATTGCAAGGTATTTCTTCCCTTCCCATGGGAAGAAATGGGCTTGTAGCAGGAAGAAAACCCCACTAACAGCTGAGAAAATAATTGTGACTTTTAAATGGTGGTGCTATTGTTTAAGTATTGTCTCCCCCTAATGTATTAGCTATTACCTAGGAAGTGTCCCTTTCAATGATTGAAATTATTTGACTTAATTCAACCAACCCTGCAAGGTCTATTTAATATATATATATATATATATATATATATATATATATATATATAACGTGTATTGTGAGCATATTTATTTTAAGTAAATTGCCAATCTTGATAACATGGTTAACAAAGTTCAACCTCCTATATTATTCAATAGTGGTCTAGTAGTCCAAATCGAGGTTTCCTCTGAGCATCTTACAACAGAACACTAACTTAGCCGTCTTCTCATTGCCTATAGTCTGTTCCTTATTTTAGTATGGATGACACCAAAACTAGAGAATATTCTCTCATTAGATGCAGATGATGGTGGAGTTCCTAGTAGTAGAGATGCAAGAGAGATAAATGATGATGGAACACAAGTGAATTTCAATGATTCAAGCAGATTAACCAATTAGCAGCTTAGCAATTACATGTATCTGTCTTAATTTGCTGACATATTAACCGTCAAATGATCCAAGCAGATTAATCGATTAGCAGTTATCTGTTCATTTGTTCACATATTAACTGTCAAATGATCTTCTTGATTTCAACAGTAGAGTTTAATGTTGAATTGTAATCATAATCATCCTCAATAATAACTAAAATTATTTTCAATATATTGTTCAAAACTAATTAATTTTAGTTTCCTTCATTTATCCCCCAACGATTTGTTGCAAACCAACAGATGTGAGGACTACATCCTATTCTAATTTTAAAAAGTACATATGTGTACGAATACCATGAACAATATATTAATATTTATCAAATTTGAAAATGGCAAATCTAAATTTGAATGATGATTTTCCTCCACTTCTTCCCAAAATGGAAGGGAAGAAAGTATTTCTTCCACAACAAAAATAACCTGGTTTTTACCATGGTTATTACCATCCAGGGAAGAAACATCCCAAACCCTGATGCATTGTACACGTGTCTGTACTATATTTAGTCTTGAAGTCAGACTGATTATTACATGTAGTTAGGCTGTATGCAATACAGTCATAAAATATTTTTTCATATACTTTGTACACAATGCTGGCTGAAGCAATAGGTCTGTAATTACTCTTGCTAAATATTCTAGCAGTTTTGTTTTTAACATTGGGCACAAGCACAACAGACATCATGGATTTAGGCAAATTCCAAGGACAAATAAGTTTGTAAAGCACACAGACAACAGTGGAATTATAACATTATTGCAAGGTTTCAGGTATTCTGCAGATATATCATCTAAACCACAACTCTTGTTGTCTTTCAAATGTTTGCTAAACAGCTCAGCCCAAGTGACAACTCAGCCCGGGCAGAGATGCCTTGGACAACTCAGCCCCCTTATGAGACAGCTCGGCCCTACTGACAAGACAGGTCTGCCCAATGATATGACAAGGGTGTGTTGTAGTAATGCGCAACATCAAATCAGTTGGGCGGAGCTAACATCAAATGTATGTTTTGAGTGCTAAATGTGTTTTGATCTCAATTAAATTTTTATAAGTCAGCATTCTGTTATCGTTTGTATCTTAATAATATGTACATTGTGTTAAAAGTTCAGGATGATATTCTGAAAATTAAAAAAATTAAAACACATTTTGTATTTTCATGGTTTGACAACCTTCGGACATTTGTGATAACTACACATGTTGTTGTTTTCAAACAACTGCACAATCTTTAATATTGATCAAAGGGTAGTGAAATTAAATAACCATATTGTATATAATAATGGCTAACAGAAAATGTAAATATATGGACAATATTTATAATCCTTATATAATTATGGTTTATGAGACATGGTACTTCATGCTATTTTGCAAGGTTATAAAAGATAAATTTTGGATAATGTACCGATCTGATCATTAGATTTGTCATGCTTGAAATGAACTGGTGTATATAATATAGCATTTAATAATATAGAGAAGTGTAACTCCCAGGGAATTAATATATATGAGGCTTCAAAGATGTCTTTCATTTAAGCATAAAAATGCATGGCATAAATTATTTTTAAATAAGTACTACAAATGGTCAGTAAAATAAATCTACTGGAACGATTTTGTTCCAATTTTTTTTTTTTACTTCAGCACTAAGTCTCTTTCTCATAAGCTCAATTTTAATATCATTAAACAAGTTTTAATTTTTTAGTTGGGATACCTAGTTACAGTAATAGGAAACACCCAATGAATTATAATCCTTATATAATTATGGTTTATGAGACATGGTACTTCATGCTATGCCAAAGGTTTAAAGATAATATAAGTTCTGATCATTAATATGCTTGAAACTTACTTAGTATATAATATAGCATAATATCTATTTATAATAGATAGATGATACATAGATAGATACATATACTTCATCCAATAGATTCTACTGGATGAAGTCTATGCCATTCCTATTAAATGCCGAATTATGATCTGAATATCATATACTCTTGATGGAATATAAATAAAATCCAAATATAGCTGGTAAATAGTGTAAATACAGCTTTTCAGTAAGACATTTATCAGTGACTACACACGTAAATCGCTATGCAACAGAGTGATTCTCAAACTTCTAACCCAAAACTGTAGTGTGAAATTCAGCTGTGTGGTGGTGCCAGGGTAATTGAATTGGTTTACTGATATAATAGATCTTCATATAGAGGACAAGAGGTATATATATATATATAATATATATATAATAAATAATATATTCATATGATAATGGAAAGTTCACATATTTATCATTTAAATCTACAATGTTGTGTGATCCAGTTACACGATCAATAACATTTGGAAGAGTATTATATTTCTTTAATTTGTTTATATTTCATTATTATCATGTACGTGGCATTTCAAACACTAAATAAGTTTATTAAATGAATACGCAATTATGCAACGAATGAAAATATATTAAAATATAATGTCCCATCCAAGTATTCCATAATATTTATTCGAGCGATATTTCGAGGATGCATAAGTAAACAGAGGGACCAGCTTTTAAAACAATATCGTCCAAACATCACAGTTAACTAAAACAAATTATGGTCTCTGATGTTTTATGTCATATTTAACATGTCATGCAGTACTTAAAAATAAGTGCAAATGCTCACTTTACTCGTTTTGCCTCCAAAATTGAACTCGAAGCGAAGCTAATTCCAAAATGGCGACCAAATTTAACCACTAGATGTCGCTCTACAATATTTAGACTTCAAGAAAGGTCAAGGTTTCTCATTCGTTATGTACACATAAGTTGATGACGTCAAACGCATTGATTCGATCAGGAAGTTGAAATGTGTGGTTGTACTTGTAGCTGTTTAATATTTCAAAGAAGATCCTCATTTACAAATTGATCGATGTTTTAAGAGTATAAGGCTATCTAGGTAATTTGGTATTGTTTTAATTAATTTTTGTATTAAATGAAGAAAGATTTCCACAATTCAGCTATCACCCTCTTATCATTTATGGCAAACTTTAAAAAACATGATCATGACATTATGATTATCACCAATCATCATTCTAGATCTAGTCCATAGTCTACATTTCTGTCGAGTGTTGTTATTATTAGACTATTACTTTAGATCTGGATTTAGTTACTTTTGCTTTCAAGCAACTAAGCTTAAGACCGGTGTTAAGAAACGGAATATGACGTATCCGCAAGTGAATTTATTTCCTTATCAAATATTTTAACCTCGTCTTATAGACTTATTACATATATTATTTTTTAACTTGGGTTTAACACTAGATCTATAAATGAAATGAATAATCCTCAGTCTGTTAATTTCAATATGTGCATATCTGAATCATTATTTTTAATGTATTTAATTTATAAGACTAAGTCTAACATTAACCGTAATCCAATAACTGTGATGGATGTTGATCAGTAAGCAGTCATGAATTTAACATAGCTTGGGTTAAAGTAATTTTTAGACAAACTCAAGTTCATCATTACTTGATAGAATAAAAGGTCTCCGTCCATTTCGGCCGCACCATGACCAATTTGCCCACCAACATAAACCTTTAGTCTTAGAGGCAACTGATTTTATTCAGTGAATGAAGAATCCGTGAATAGATATTTTGGTCTTCAATCTCCTGATATATATAAACCTGCCCTGACATGATACGCATTTGAGTGGACCGAGACAAGCAGGTTTGCAAGTAGATTTGATGTGTCACAACTCACATGGATGTGTATTCATAAGGATTGCAATATAGCTGCATTTGCATTGACCTTTATTTAAGTTCGATCAAGTTTATCATAATTTAAGCAAACCTAAGGCTAAGACCGGCATTGCTCTGCTATCTCTAAAGGTGTATGTTGGCAGCTGATTTGGTCATGGTGCAGCTGATTTCATAGTGCAGCCGAAATAGGCCTACATCAAATAAAAAATCAAAGTGTGATTTATACATTTATTATCAATATAAATAACATTATGTGTGTTGCAATAATTGTATGTACAAGACACTAACCAATATTGAAAATGTTCAGGTATTCAGCAGTCTAACTCTGTAGCACCAGGCATGAAGGTTAGTTACTTTCTCTAGACCCAGTCAGGGCACGCCGATAATATAGAAATTAGAGCACTTGTACTGCAAACCCCCCAAATTAGAATTCAAATCAATTATTGTGTTTGTGTAATACTTCTCTTGGAATTTGAATCTACCACATATCCAGGTGTAGCGAGTGCTGAGCACAAACAAACAACTCACTCTAGATCCAACCTGTTACATAGCTTCTTAGTATGGATGGCACCAAAGTTAGAAGAAAAAAATTCAATAATAACACTGTTGACACTAGCAAATTTTATTCAGAACAGGTTCTCTTCATAGTTTTGTAGCATGGTATTGTGTACATAATTTGGATAACTGAGGTCTCTAGATAATTAAACACTGCATAATATCTAATTCCAATCATTGTATGGATTCCTTAACTGTTTGAATTATAGCTTAATTCTTATTTTACTTTAGTTATGGCTTGTTAAAGAAAGATGATTACAAAAGAAAATCATGAATTTGTATACTGAAATAATTACTTGGAAGTAACAATGAATCTATAAAATAGAGCTTCATATACTAGGTCTTTGTCCAACAACAGACTGATCTAGCTATGACTGCAACACTAAGCAGAAATTGACCAAAGGTCGATGTTAGGTTAGAAAACTATGACTGCTTATCCACAATCTCAGATTACAAGGATCCATCGCATGACCACCACATATTTTTTCAACAACAAAAGCAAATGGACATTTTGTTCCATTCGATCTTGGATATTTCCTAGAACTAACTTTGGTTACTTTGTTGTCTTGCAAAGGTAAGAAAAGCCTTATTGTTCCCTCATGTTTGCATTCAATATTAAACATGTGCAACATATCAGCCAGCTCATTTACATGTAGCTGTATAAAGGCAGACTTTATTAAGCTGTGCTGCCATCTCATTTTGCCCAGTGACTTGACGTAGGCAGCAGCAGTGATCACGTGATACTGAATATTCATAGTTTTTACACAGCCGCCATGCTGACAGAGTTGTTTCTTCAGTAGATTTGTTTACTTTTTAACTGACACAAATTTCAGTATAAAATACACTATTATTTTGACAAATATGAAAGAAATATAAAACAGTCACATCTCTAGTTTACATTATTTGTGTCCTGGATCAATAAATGCCAGATTCATGGCTTAATTCACATAAAATGGTGTGCCTGTTGGGCAGTACAAAAACGTGGCCAGTTGTTTTAACAATACCTTCAATGAGATCATATTTTAGGGCACTCTTTACATATATCTGTATATCAAAACATGCTGTCTACATTCAGAATAGATTCACTTATCCAAATAAGTGAGTTTGTTCTGGATTGACCATGCCCTTGACTCAGTCCGAGTGTTTAAATCCATTTTGTTTCAAACAGTCCCATTCACTTTCATGTTATCAGCCAGTTGGCAATTATTTTCTGACCTAACAACTCACCCAGGATCCAAATGCACATGCTTAGTGGGATCAGTCTATTTACTTGTTGAGAATCATATTATAGACAGTACAATCCTTAGAGAAGGTCACTGAATGAAGGGAAGCAGACATTTTCAGAAACTATATAGCTATTTAATGGTGCAATTTGAGTACTTTGTATTAAAATACTGTAATTTTAATAAATAACTTGCCACAATATATACTTGTAATTGGAGAAGTTTAAAACATCTCTGAATTTCATTAAGATATTTTACATGGAACCATATGTGGCTTTCTGATATTAGGAACTATGTTATGTTTTACAAGGTTCCTGATCCTGTGTCTTGAGATGAACCAGCAATTATATTCGTTTGCAATATGTTAATTTATTAACCCTGACATTTGCAAGTGAATTTAGTGATACATATCAAACATGGACAATTAAGCATTCCTAAGCACATAGGAAAAAACATGCTAATTAATCCTTGACCTCTAGGAAAATCCTTAAATACCAGTGGGTTTCTCCATCTGCAGCAGAAATATTTCATTTGCAATGGGGTTATTGACAGTGTCCAGAACTCATCATTTGGTCATTTCCGGAAAACATAATGTACTTCCCAGCAGGCCTCGTCCTCTGATGTATTTGCTAAATAACTGTTAAGTATCATCAGTTATGGTTGTACAGATGTATCTCGGTGGGCTTTTCCATTGGACCAATATGAAAATAACTAGTAACAATTAGTTTCTCATATAGCTTGGGGTAATTTAATTGTCACATACTTCTGAGCACTGGGACACTCCAACAAAGACCACCATATTTATTGTTATAATGTTAACCAGTTGACGTATGAAATAAGAACTAGTTGTTCCAATCCAGGAGTCATATGGGTCATATTATATGTATTTATTATGAACCAATTTAATAGCCTTATTCATCAAAGCATATTAATCTTATTATTAGGTTGTGTTTGTGTGCTCTGTTTGTTGATCCAACTGCACCCAAAGAGATAATATGATGTCCTGAACTTAAAATTGAGTGCAGGAAACACATTTATATTATTTACCAATCAGGTGCAATCAAATATTAAAGGATATTTGCAAATGTGAGACAAACTGATATGATACAAAAATTCTAATAAATTTTCTAACCAAGAGCACAGTTGTATAGAATACCATGCTGTAAGCCCATAAACCTTGAGACACAATGAGATTATGATTCAACCCCAGTTTTGCTCTACCTTATATTGAAGTCACTCATACAAATTGTATAATTATTACTTCATGTTAAAACAATATTTTAGTGCCAAGATAAAAAGTTTAATTAGTTGGACCTCCTAGGGTACAGAAGTAAATTAACAGACACAATCAACTGATCACAGAAGATATTAATTGGATTAGACCACCACCAAACCAAATCAGTACATTTTATGTGTGATAATGTGTAATTAATTCTACCAATAGCAGATAGTCTCAAGTGTTGGATGGTGCATTTATACTTTTATTATAACATGTATATGCTTATTATTATAACAATAACTACATCTTAAAAATGTATACCATTCTAAATTTTTCATGTGTATCTGAGTTAAACATTAAAATGTTTGAACTAATACAACCTTTCCTAAGAATAATCAGGTTTAACTAGTAAAACTAAAGTTTAAAGGAACTGTGTACTTTCATTCTAAATTTTCAGGACTAATACACATATGTTCACTCAATATGAATAATTGCATAATTAAAAAGTCAATTTAATGTGCTGATGAACTGACTATAACCCACTTGTGGTCAGACATTTGGTCAATTCCACATCAAATTTTTCAATTCTAATTCACTTCCAAATTGATCAATTCCAATTCCATTATTTTCTGACTCATTTTTTGCCTAATACTTTTTACCATGATTAGGTACTATGAGTACCTACTTGGAATACCTACTCTGAGTAGGATTGACATGGATGAATTATTTTTTTGCCCATTCTAAACATTGAATGGGGGTAAATTCCTAAATATCTATATAGATTACAGGCATGCTATGAGGTGGTGTTACAGTGTTATGTGAAGAGCCCATGGTATCCAGACCAGTTTAAATGGTTAAATGCCCATGTGGGCTGTCAAAGTCACAATTTTTATTGATTTATTGTGACTAATTTGATTTTTATGATTATTGCATTTATTTTTACCAATTATTTTGTAAACATACATTTATCAATTAACTTGCAGTACAAAATGAAATGCTATTTAAATTATATTTCAACACTATGTAGTCTAACAAATCATAGTAATCGATGAGAGTTCTCCCAAATCTATAGTTGGGATGATCTTGAGAGATCAGTACAATAGAAGGTGGCAAGTAAAACCATGCTGCTCCAATGTGGTAAATTGGATGAATTTGTGGATGCATTTAGAAGATCATTAAGTTAATATTAAGCACTTGGTATTTAGCCAGGCTGGGTATATAACAGACAGTGGATGGGGTCAATTCAATTTTGGAGTTGTTGGGCAATTCCAATTTTGGAATTGATAAATTTGATATGGAATTGACAAAATGGAATCTGGTATATAAAATGAACATTCACGTAGATTCACTATTGATAGTTATCACGTGCTGAATACATACCAGAAGCAAATCCTGGTTCTGCAACTTTTGAGGCTATGATATTGTGTAATTTATAGTTGGTAAGTTATCATTTTATATTGATACTTGTCAGCCTCAAAATGTCTGGCAGAAAACAGAACTGTGTCCAGCTATACTTTGATAAGACTAAAGTTGTGGAAAACAGGATGTGAGGCAACATGCAAGAAATGTGGCAAAAAATCCCAGGGACTCACTAGAATATAAAAAAAATTAGTTAAATTGAAAAAAACTTACTTAAAATTCAGATTTTTAAGTGTTTAAAAATCATATTTTTTTACAACCATGCTTTTAACTGGTAATTCCTATCTTGGAATTTACCAAGCAACCCTGCATTGTTATAGCATTATTTTTTATAACCTTGTCTGCAATGTTTATTACATTTTTTGTATCAATCCAGATGTGGTACGATTATCATGAAGTTTATAATATATTTTGATACCAAATTAATTATTCTTGTGTTGTATCTCTTGAGGGTTAAAGTTTTTTTTTAACTATGCTTATTTGATTTTAAGAAGAACAATCTACAAAAACATAGAATTTGTGTGACTGAGGTTATGACAAAACATTAATCGAGACATGTTTAAAAATGCTAAATTTGTTGCAAAATGAATGAAGTTTCTCAGATAACTTCATTGCTACCAGCCAGAATGGATGGACCATTTATCATGAGCTGATCACAACTGACATTTATAATTTGCTCCACATGATGTACTTACTACGTATGGATATTATCTGTTCCCCATAAAATTCCAATTGTAAATCTCTCTGAATAGAGTAATGGTTTTTCATTTTTGGAATTTATCAGTTCTTTTGCGGATTTGACTACAAATATAATTTTCAGATATAACATGGCAGTAGATAGATTAGCAGTTTGTATGATTTTCGCATAATTACAATATAGTTACAAGCACAAATTTTAAAATACAAATACAAACTTAGATTGGTAGCATATTTTATAGATGTGGAACATTTACACCATGAGTATCATTAGTAATTTGGTCTGGATTAAATTAAATTTACTTGGAATTAATATTTTTTCATTCCTTTAAATAATGTTTTTTATTTACTTGTAGACTTAAAATGCTTGCTCATGTAAGGTGTGACATAAACAAAATATTTCTTCACTAATTTTGATATTATAGATGTCAAATATTATATGCTTTTAGTTTTACAGTGATTTTTATAAACACATCTGTGTTTTGTTTGATTTACTATTTCGGAGGGTAGTTTTATCCATTAATAATAATAGTTTCATATATTTATGTGTTTCTGCATTAATTAATATTTTTGATGAAACTAGGTTCCAATGAGTTTTGGAGACAATTTCCAGCAGCTGTCTTCTCACAGGGCTTTACTCCACCTACAAGATGCTGAGATTCAGCTTCTAGAATCAATGAAAAAATGCATTGATCAGCGCATCAAGAGTGACAGACAGTATGCAAGTGCTCTGACTCTAGTTGTGAGCCATGCACAGAAACTTGATTCCGGCATATCAAATCCACTATTTCAGGTAATATCAGTGAAATTTATTTCACATATTATCTGTTGTTGTTCTACATTATGCGAACTTAGAAAGACCATTCTGACTGGATGCCGTTAATGTGACTCCCATATTGAACATAGATATCAAAATACTGACAAAGATTTCACTATTTTTTAAATAAGTCAACAATTGGCATGTTATATTTTTATGTGAAATATGGTTTATTTTTCTTTAAATAGTTTTATTATCTATCACATGGTAGACTTATTTGATATATCATATCGGTACCTATGCTTTCATAACAATAGTGGTTTATTTAATTGTTATCTCAGGGTTGAAAATTAGTGGTCGCCAACTTGCCCCTGGTGACTATTTTTGGGGGAAGGGCAACCATTTCCCTTCAAAATACTGACTGTCAAACAATTTGTGGTAAAGCCCAGATTCCATATACGCGATATATTTAATGCGGCATGCAAATCCGAATGTGACATTGCACTAACGTGTATGCGCCATTGCTGTATCCATCAGTCATGTGTTTTATACACCCCTCTCACCTTCCAACCTATTTTTATTGGGAAAATCTGCCTGGAAACTGAATCAGATAGTTGAATCCAGAATTTTAAGACCAGGGCCATAAAATTCAGGATTCTTGGCTATGTAGAAAGCTGGAAGACCCTGGTTATCCTATAATGACCGTGGTTTGAAGTTGGATGTTGATTTGTATTTGAAGGCGGAATTAATTGATACTTTTGAAAATTTATATGTAGGCTGTATTATTATTGTTCCTTTTTTCAATCTGACAGTCAGATATGTATATTTTCTCTATTTGAGCTAAATAAAGTTTTGTTCTCGTTAGGGTGTAGACTGTGTTATTTTACCACCAGTCAGTGTGGTGGTTGGTTCACAAATTCCCCCTTGAAAAAATCTCATATACCTGAGAAGTTCTCTCAAAAGGTCCAGTCCCAAAATTTATTGGTGGGGCTTATAGCACCCCAGCAGTGTTTGGCTCACTGGCCGCACCACTCCCCTTTCAGGGCCACTAACATCAGATAAGGGCCACTAACTTTTGAAAGCCCTGTGAATTGTCTACAAGAACTGAATTTAAAACTATATTATAAAATATATAGGTACATACAGTGGCGTAGTGTGAGGTATGTGGCCCACATAGGGTGGCCATTTGGGGGGGGGGATAGACCAATACTATAAGTTTTACTTTCCTGTGATTTTGAGATACCTTTCTGGCATTGATTGGTTTTCCAAATGGCTGAATTTTAAACTTGGCACAGTTTTTAGTTGCGCTGTTCCCCCAGTAAATCTTTTAATATGTGTGTTTGCTACAGTTAAAGGTGTGTTACTTTAATGAAGGAGGTGGCTAATTTGGCTACCACACATGGTGGCCTAAACCCACGCTACTCCACTGGGTACATACAGTTGGATATAATTTGTAATTTCAGCAAATTTCACTGCTGAAAGTGAATATATTTACCTTTAAGTAACATAGTTCTCATAATTTGTATACAAAGATATTGATACTCTAACTAATATAATCCTAGTAACTCAGTCAGAGAAAATCAGCTTTCTTTTGATTTTTTCTACATAAACTTACTGATCGTTCTTTGATTTGTCTCTGACATATTAGGATGTCTTCCTATCTGATAGTGAGAACTGAAAACAAAAGCTACATAATTTTCTTGCATGCTTTGATTTTCTAGGTTTGGAGTAATATAGTGAAAGAGACTCAGAACTGGATTGGATTGCTGCGTGATCATGCAGAAAAATTATCATTCAGAACATTGGAAAGACTTAACAGCCTTATAACTGAGAAGAAGGCAGCAAGAAAGTTTTACCTTGATGAAAAGCTCAGACTTGATGCTGAGTTACGAAAGGTAATTGCTATTTTACATCAGCCTCTTAACCCTTTAAGTACTTATTAAAATATACATTCTCTAATTTTGTCACCATATTTCACCAATAAACTACCTGTGGCCCAGTTAAATAATGACTAAATGGGTCAAATAAAAGAAACCAATAAATTAGTTGATATTTATCACATATGAATAATAAATATATCATTAGAAAGGTCTGAACATGACTACAGGTATATTGAAACTAATTTTTATGAGTAAAATGAACACAAATACCATATTATGTTGTTAAAACCATACAGGTGGTCATAATTAAGAATATTTAGCAAAATGATAGATCTGTGATAGAATTAAATTTACACACCAGAGACACCATAAATATATCACTAAAATAAAAGGTCAGAACTCTTGTTTAGTAAAATGAACACAAATGTCATATGTAGTTAAAAAGCATTACAGTTCGTTTTACAGTCTAGGTTTTAATTGATAGACTTTTGAAAATTTATATGTAATCTGTATTATTATTGTTCCTTTTTTAATCTGACAGTCAGGCATGTATATTTTCTCTATTTGAGCTAAATAAAGTTTCGTTCTTGTTGGGGTGTAGACTGTTTTATTTTGCCACCAGTTAGGGCTTGTAGCACCACTGCAGCATTTAGCTCACTGGCCGCACCACTTCCCTTTCAGGGCTACTAACATCAGTTAAGGGCCTTTTGAAAGTTAGTGGCTCTTTGGGCCACTAACTTATTTGTCCCAATCTGTGCCCATGATGTTTTGCCATGCCAGTAAGCATTGTACGGCCTGTATTAGGCAATGCCTGTAGGCATTGTGTGACCTTAAAGGGTTAATTAACAGGTGTGTGTTATGGGGTATAATGCAGAAAGGCTTCATAAAAATAATATTATTAGACTGCCTTTGTTAGATCTCAGCAATTTAATTGTATCTTTAAAAAATTCATTGTGTTTATTTTTCATGTATTTCCAGTTTAATTTAAGCACTCGGAAATAACCTTTCTTATTTAAATTAAACTACATCAGAGGAATACAAGTATTGTTTGAAGACATTTTCAAGACTTTCCTTTGATAAAGATTTATTTTAAAATATGATATTAGACATATGGTGTTGGCTATACTCAACTCACTAAAGTGCAGTGACTCAGGATATTAATTTTGATATTTTGTGAAAGTGGTGGCTGATACATTAGGTTCAAGAGTCCAGTAATTATATCTTGTGTCAACAACAAACCTGACATCATCATCACACCATACAACTGACCAAAGTCTCTGATCAAACAATAAAAGTGTCTTACTCATGCACAAACACACACATTATATATCCCAGCATGAAAAGTTGAAGCTGTGTATTTAGTCCATAACCCAGGGTTTTTTTACTGTAAAAAAACTAGTTTTACATTACAATGTAAAAAACTGTTAATAACCGTAAAACACCGTAAAAAACTAGAATACTGTAAAAAAATTAAAAACATCATTCATTATAACTATAAGCCAATTCCACTAGTCTTAATGGATTTCATTCAGCACATTCATGCGATAGTGTCTTTTAAATACATTAATTTTTATTAACAAACCACTCAATTTTTAACACATGAATTTGTACATGAATACTAAGAATATAGCAAAATAATGAAATTTATTGTTCTGCACACAAATAAATATTGTCCATCTGAAGAGTTAACAGTCTAATTCAAAAATGACTCTGAGAATGGTATAACAGAATACCAGCTTAAAAGCTTTGCTGTTGCCTAGACAGTTGCACTCATTTAATGTGAATATTTCCAAAGTTGGACATCTTACGGTGTCTAGACTCTAGATCTAGATGCAAACAGACATCAATCATCATTTTGATTTAAGCTCATGTAGTCATGGAGTGAAAATAGAAGTGAAACAAGTTGATGATAATTATACCTGGATTTATAATGAAAATCAATATTTATATGTAGGATTATCTGATTTTTGTAATTATGGATAAATGTTGTTTGAACAAGACAACTCATAGTCATACCCAAAAGCATCATATCTCATTTGTTTGGTGGCATAGACATTAGGATGCCCCTATATACATATTTTTTATTCGGGCATATTTATACTAATAACGGGATAATTACTGTTTAATTAATTTATTTACAATAGAGAGTTAGTTACTAACTGACTGCATATACCAGTAATTTACCTTGTCTTGGTTATTGCTGCGTTAGTGACCAAAACGTGCCATCAAGCTCAAAGGCTCAGTAGTAATTGACAATATGTCTAATTATTTCTTGACTTCATATGCAGTTCATTGAATGTTTAATCACGCTGTTAATTTAAGTTTTAGGTCCGACATATGCGATAACAGTTTGTGTAAATGATCGTTATAATTATGAAAACCTGGAAATACTGCAAAAAAAAGGGCCCTCCATCTGCCAACTGCACCCTGTACTTTTCAAAACCTAGCTGGAACACTGATGTGGGTAATTACTACTTTTATGTACTGCAGATAATCTACTAGTCTCAGAATAAACCTCTATCTAATCTTGACACATACATTTATCCCCTATTAACAGTGGCCGCCATACCTTTTTCTAACCCAAGACCACAGTTGGGAACCGATGCAATGCATTTCATCTGGATCAGTCTATTGAAGCTTGCATTGAAGACATAAGTATTTGAATGAACAACCACACACTGAAATTGGATAAGTCCAAATTCATTGTTTTCTTTATCCAAGCAACATGTGAAGACAATAGAGAATCTTTGCTTTAAAGAATGATCCAGTTATATAAATTCTTCCATGTCTGTAAGATTTAAGGCTTATATTGGATGATACTCTAGAAATGGAGAAGGAGGTGAATTATATATATAAATTATGTTATTATCAAATAAGAACTATATGTCTTATTCATATATATATATATATATGATGATGATGAAACATGCAGCACTAATTCAAACCCTTGTAATTTCTCCACTGAACTATGGCAGTGCATTGTTATATAATATCCCCCTCCCTGAGAAACTGTCTACAGTGAGGGAAGAACTTTGATGCACAGTCTGATGACATGCACTCACAAAAGGGAACCTAAAACACTGTATAAGATCCTGTTTCACACATTGGCAGTGCTGAGTGCATTCTGTCATATTTATGTAAGTGTTGTGCTTTTGCCATTTTTCAGGTTAAAGATGATGTTGCCAAAGTGAAGCAAGATTATGAGAAGAATGTTACAAAACATATTCAGGACAGATTGAAACTCGAGGACCTTATATCAAAGGGTAAGAAGACTTAAGAACCTTTTTGAGTCAAATCTGTTTTAGCAAATATTACTAGGATAATGTCTCATGAAATGATTTAATCTACAAAGGGGCAATAATAATTTACACAGTTTCCCAACCAATATCAGTTGCTCTAATGTACTTTAAACTGAAACCAAAAAAAAAAAAACATTCGACAGAAATATTTACGTAGTGAGAATTTTATGATCAGAGTAACTGTTATACATCCTCAAATCTTTGATTCACTGTTTGTACAAAATATAAATATTCATAATTATGGAACTAGACATGCTGAGTTATACTGTACTTCCCTAGCCAAGACAAGCTTGATTAGTCAGTAAGTAAACAGCCTTACAATATCATGTTTTCACATGTTAAAAGTCTTTTGAAAAGGTGTCGCTCTTACATGAGAACTCCTCAAGGTCAATGTTTGAATTGACCTCAGTTACCTGTGTTTGTCAGATGTTTCTGTGAGGAGGCGTGTTCCAGACTGGTACTGAGGATAAACAAATTACTCTTGTGAGAGAACTAATCTCAGCACCTGAAATTGTTCTGTAAAGAAAACCAGTACAGCTAAAAGTAAAACAGGGCTGTTATTGTTTGTTCCTTCTGGACAACACATCACTGTTTGCAAGCTGTTTAAGAAACACGTGGGACTACAGAATTACAATCTTAACCAAGAAATACAAAGACTTCAACCGGAATCTGACATGTTTCATCATTAGTTTACTTACCAATAATAAGACATGCACTTCATTTTTGTTTGTAGTAGATATTACATATTTCTCCACTGTTGAGAACAATTATGATTTTACGTAAAACTTTAAACCCTATTTGTGTCTTTTTATCGTCTGTGTTTCAGCATATTCACATACTAATGCTGGTACTGATATCGGCAACTTGAGCTTAACTTTTAAAAGAATGTCTGAATTATATAGTAGCTGTAAAAGTTTGTTCAGTTGAGTGCCATTAGTATTGGACCTAATACATGTACAGTGAGGCTCTCCTGTAGTGCACTGTAGTAGATTTAATCTGAAAGTGCTTGATTTCTAATTATTTTAACCAAAGATATAAAAATGTTTGCTGATTTTTATGGTAAATTCACTGAGTATCCATGCATATCATAGACCCAACAGTTTACACCAGAGTTTAAACACGTGTTTGTTCTAATATGCAGTTCAGCCCAAAGAAATGTTCACTGCTTTAGCTTGTATTGATTCCTTAACAGACTAGGTAATTAATAACTGTTGGTAGTATTTTGAGTTTTGACCAAAATAAAGTGTTATGGTCATTGTCAGTGATGGATGTTGATTCACATCGTCAAAAGTTATAAAGCCTTTATTAGTGGAAGCTGGAAGGAATACTAATGTTTGTAGTTTATTATGATGCTGCTGGGATGACCTAATAATATAACCTTTTTTTTGTGTTTGCTTGTCCTTTCCAAATTTGCTATCTTCACCAAGGAAAGGGATTGGTACAGGTCCTATTTTATAGTGATGGTATATCACAGAAAATGAATTGATTTAGTTGAAATGACTTGTTTTATAGGTGTACCCCCAAAGAAATTAGAGGATGCCCGCGTGAGATTAACAAAGTCATCATTGAAGCTGCATAGGACACACAACAATTATGTGGCTGCTTTGCTTGAAGCTTCTGAGCATGAACGACATTACATAAAAACTGTGCTCCCAAATCTCCTAAATTACCAGGAAGAGATTGAAAAGTTGATGGTGTCACAATGGTAAGAATGGTGAATCAATATTCGACATATAGTAAGTGAGAAAGTACCATTTCTGGTTGCAGTTTTTATTGATCGGATTCAGCAGATTTCTTGAAAGCTGGTCAGAAACAGCCATATTTGGTCTAGTAATAAACTTGCATGATTCAGGAAATATTCATCTTTCGGGGTTTTGCTGTAGCTACTTTAAAGAAAATTGTTCAATAGCTTCTTATGCAACTGCATTTATAGGCATGTCTCACTTTTTTGACTAAATGTAATTTTATTTGTTTGTTTAGACAAGCCTTACTCAATCACCCACATGCATCAGTCATCTTTTTACATGTGATTCGGGGTAATTTACTAACTGTTATACGCATGGACTTATTTATTGGATTTATTATGATGTTGGAATCAGGCTATTTTTGGTGTGGATGTTTTACTGATTAACTCCCTTCATTTCAAATACAATCGATGCAGTAAGTGGTCATCGTTATGTTTATGGACATTTTTACATGTGAACATTTACCACCAGTTGCATCTGTTTGTTACATTGAAACTGTATCATCTTAATGCCAAGCCAAGACAGAATTATTTCGTTTTGTCCTACATTCAGGGCACTCCTGTAGTACGATTGCTAATGTACTATAGATAATTGTCTTCTGTCTGTTTATTGTAATTTTTAAACAGATACTTTCTGTTATCAGCTTTAATTAGTATGCACATGCCACATGTTTAAATGCATTTAATTTGTTGTTAATATCTTATGCTGACTAGCCAGAGATATAATTTTTCCTGCCAATTCGATTGTAAATGGATGTGTCTGAATTATTGAGGCATGCCTTTTGTTTAAGTTAAATGTTAGACATAATCCTATAAACTATTTATATACCTTTTTTTGCATCAAAGTTCAGCCTGAATTTGGTGGCTCAGAATCAAGGAACACAAGAGCACAATCTAAAAAAAAAATTTGTAATACTGCTCAAGAGTTTGTATAACAGATTCACCTCAGTAATTGTTCTGGTTTTTGAACCATGAAGATTTGTTGTTTAAATTTAATACAAATAATTTTTTCTTATTAATTTTAGTGCCAAATGTAATATGTTACTCTAATACCAGTATGCAATGCTATTCTGTTCATTACTTTAGTGAACTTGTGTGTGTGTGTGTGTGTGTTTTTCATACTTTTGCTCATATACTATTATTAATTCAATCTTATGCATACACACTTTTGTGTTTCTCTTGCAGTAAGTCAATACTAAAAGATTATGCAGATTTGACTGATTTTTCTACACCAGAACATATAGAGATTTATAAAAGGATACATGACCAGGCCAGTTCTCTGTCACCAGTGACTGAGTACAAAGTATTCGTGGATCAAAATAAGTGAGCACACAACTTAGAATTAATGTTTGGATTGCATAATTTCTGTCACTTGAGGGAAATTGCCATAGAAATGTGCAAACACATTCTGCTTATGTGCTTACCCATTTGATATAAATGGTCTGCTTTCAGAAGTGACAAACTAACATCATCAAATGTTGAGTTTGATAGCCAGTTGCTAATGGGTTACAATGGCACCCTGAAAGAAAATCAGTTGGCTTTAGACACATTCACTTTAGAACACATACAACAGAGGTTAGTAACTTGGATTTTAAATAGTCTGATTGATGTTAGGCAAGCTTAAAATGTGCACATGCTGTAATTATGTCCTGTGATTTCTCTATTCAGCTGTGCCAAGGTTACAGAACAGCTACAAGAATATCATCAAAAGGTATTAAGTAAAGAATCTGACTTAGCTGTTGCACAAGAACAGTTGAATAGCGTAACTAGCAAAGAAGACATAAACAAGTAAGTTATATACCTCACTTTTAATATGTGGGTGGAGAGAGAGAGAGAGAGAGAGAGAGAGTGAGTGAGTGAGTGAGCATGACTCATCCTAAAATATGCAAGAAGTGATATAGTAACTGATCTTTATTAAACATTGATACCAAGTATTTATGGAACACTAATTTCACGAAGAAAACATTACCAAAGATTACTTTCAGGCATGTTGATTATTTATCATTACACTATTTAGTTCGAACTTGATTTAGAGGAAGACTGATGTTCACCATTTTATTGCTAAGGGAACAGGTGGTTCGATGCATACAATTATCAAATAATACATGTCCACTCACTCGCCTAACAGTTACGACATACATAAGCGGACAGTATTGAAACTGGAAAGGGAATTAGGCGAACTCAGATGTAAGAAAGAAGTCTTGAAAGAAGTACAAGACCTATACAACAAACAGCTAAACAGACTCGGTGACAGAGCACCTCCAGCAGGTGTTGACCTTTTAGAGAATTCTTCCTTACCAACCAGTAATTATGAAGGGGTAAGTAGACGATGATTCTTTTCACAAGGTTATATATGTTTCATAAAGCAAAATTATTGATTATTAAATTATTATTACATTTGATCTTTTTTTATGTTTAATTTTGTGTACTCAGTTTCAGCGTGTAATTAAAATTTATATTTTGCTTTATGGGTTTTTGGCCAGTTGTTTCTGATATTAGCAGGTTTCGGCAGATGGAATTTCAGTTAGATGTAAAACTGCATTAAGTAATATTGATTGTACACATGTGGGAACCATTTAAAGGCAGTTAATAATGGCTACACAGTAGCCAAGTTTGGATAGATCAAAAGAATTTATAGGCATGTCAATGTCCACAAATAATATTGATATATTACAACTGTTCTGCAGTTTTAGCCTGATATAATACTACTAAATGGTAACAAACTTTTATTTATACTACATATTATTTGATAATTAGTTCAGTGGCGTTGATGAGATGTCTGAAGCGGTATTCATGACTGACGTGGTGTGTACTCTATGATAGTCAGTAGCTTAAGGGAGATAGTTACACTTACAGTTACAAGTAATCGACGGGCTTCTGCTTGTCCCGTTGTTGGTTATTATGTTAATTTAATCCCCAGGCCTAACCCTCCCATTTCATTCCTCGTACATACGGTCACCATTTATCTATAATTGGATTATTTAATATCAAATGAAAATTTGTTTTATGTGGCACTTATTCGTATTTCCAATTTTGAATATACATTCAAAATCCCTTTAAGTTTCACCAGCTTGGCACTTCACATGCATATTTAGTCACATTAGCAGTTTATACACACACACACACACACACACATATATATATATATATATATATATATACATGGCTGTTGCATATGTACCATAAATCATGTGAATAGTTTTAATCAAATGTGACCCCTTTGCTTTATAGTAGTTAGCAATTACTCCTTTAATGCTGTTCTGATTAAATTATCAACTATAATTAAACTTGTTCTGTGCAAATTCTGTATATGATATTGACAGTTTAGTTATGTGACCATTGTTGACTATTATTTTGCCAGAGATAAATGATTCACCCAGTTAGGTTGACTCTTTAATCAGATGATAGTGTTTACATTATCTAACCATTGAACACCAGCAATAATGATTATATCTTGAGCAACATCACACAAGTTTTTTTATATACATATACATATATATACATATATATATATATATATATATATATATATATATAATCCTGTGTCATGTTGCTCAAGATCAGGCATGTGGCAATTACAGAACCAATGTAATCAGTTACGATTACTTTGGAATACGATGATGACGATTATAACTACATTAATATTCAATGAAATCAATTATGATTGCGATTACATTTTATGTAATCATGATTACAATCATAAATACTATGTATATCACACAAACATAAATGTGATACTTCATCTTTCTTCACTGAGGTACATATATTTAATAGCAATATAACTACTAAATGAAAACTCTGGACATTTATAGAAGTAAATTTTATTGTTCTGGTGATTTGATATGTATAAAGATATTATACTGATTACAGTCACATCACACCACCATATGGTTTAACCAATTCAGCCACTGGCCAGAGAAATACGTTTTTTTTATTATACGTCTATTATAGCAGACAATGGTGAACACCAATAATTAAACCACCAACCTTGTAGCTGTAATTGCTACTCTATGAACCAGCGGCTGGCTGGCTGGCTGGCTGCCTTTACAACATGATCACAGCTGGACAGACTTATGATATAGATAAACAGCCATATGCACAAGCACGCTGATGCACTACCATTCCATTTACATCTGTTAACTTACAATTAACATTGTTTGAATATTTGGGAAATATACATTCACCAACAAGACACATAATGTATGACATAACTGTAGTCAGGTAAGTTCTATGTAATATGTAGGATAATTATAATATATACAAGGAATACAGTTAAAACTTACTCCAGGTTGGGATGGGGTTGAAAACCATATAATATTGCCTTCTCGAAGCTTGTGTAATACCTTGCGTAAACATGATAGTAATCAGTGATTATAATTACATTTACGATGTAATCAGTTTTGATTACATTGCATCTGAAAACAACGTTTAGGATTACAATTACTTGAGTTCACATAATTGATTACATTTACCAATAACAATTACCCCATGCCTGCTCAAGATATCATCATTATTGGTCGTGTTAGATCGTTATAAAGGATACAGTATTTTGATTCTATGTACTGTTTTCAGATTTTAGTTTTTAACTGAATGGTAATGATGCTAATATTAATTCAATTGTTTTTATTATTTTCGCCATGAAGACAACAGCACACTCCAGTCAGTGTATATTTGCTGTGGTCATTCATGCCACGCCGTTGTTGTGGCTTTCCTGATTCAGTTCTATCCTCCCACTTCAGGCCGATGCAGTAGCTATATCAGATGGTGCAAGGGGTCAGTTTAAATTAAATATGGTCCTCCATAAACTGAAAAAATCTGGTCCAGTTCCACCACCGCCGCCAGAAAAGGATTTCATTCCAAACTCCAGCAACGGGAATGATGGTGAAGTGAAACCGCCTCGAACATCATTAACTAATAGTTCATCACATCCTCCAATGGGTGTAATGAAGTCAGCTGCTCTACCAGCATGTGACAGCTATCAGCAGGTAATAATGTGTGTGTGTGTGGGGTGTGTGTGTGTGTGTGTGTGTGTGATTCTTCAAAAAAAATTAAACACCATTATTAGTAGAGAGAAAAAACTTTATTTCTAGAAATTGGTTAATTAAGCACCAGTCTCATATGTCCCCAAACTTGTACGTGTGAACCCATCCAGTACAGTCAGTTTCACCATAAAGTAACTCCATCATGTCGATCTACTTATAACGTGGTCTGGAACAGTTTTCCATTAGTACATATTATCAGAGCTTATTTGCTCACCTGAATGTCTGATTATTGTCATTCATTTTTGTCTGCCGCCTATTTATGAATATGGCAAAGATTATCAGCTGAAGTGTGTCAAACATTAGTATGGTAGATGTCTAAAAGGCATTTGATATTAAATATGATTTCAGGTAGCTGTTGGTCAGGAATCAAGAACCTTACGCCAGGTAGCATAATTATATGTAGTATTTACTGTAACGCGTACACACACACATACACTCAGAGAGACACACGCACACAAACAGACATAGACACATACAGAAACAGATACACACATGCACACGTACAAATAGACACACACATGTACACACACTCATACATGTACATAGACACATATATGGATCTGTTTAGTATTTTACTTGGTGTTGGATGTGCTTCTGTCAAAGAAACGTATTTACTAGCTTTCTGTTTCCCTTTGGGCTTTGTATATTTTGAGGTAGTTAAATGTTATTTATTCAGATTCCGTCTTTCGCTTCATTCCTGTAATTGATCAATAAGGCGTTGCCTATCTTAGGGTGAGACATATTTGTTTCTGTTTAGACGCTGATGATTTATCAAGATAATTCAACACTGTTTGAATGTTCCGGTTATTCTTTCTATTTGAGATTACAATTATCAGGAAGACAGATAGAACAGAAATTACAGTCAATTTATAAAATATTACTATTTTTTATGTGTCTTATTGCTTCTGCTTATTTTACTGAATTGTATTGCTTAAGGTGAATACTGGATCAGCTTATCCAAGTTTACTCTCTTTAGGTAAATTCTTATCAATATCAAGGCCTTCTTTATTGTTAATTATTTATTATTTATTAACTACTGAGATTCAGATATTAAAATATTTCTGATCTGCACCCGAATACATTAATGTTAACATAATCTTCACAATGTCACATTTGATTGTTTGTGTATTTAATTTAAAACTAATTTTTAAGGAAATTATTGGATCATGTTGTGATCATGTCTGAGAATTACCAGGAATTTCATGTGACGAATTACATATATAGTATGCTATTAATAGTGAATCAGTTGCCAGATTAAGGATCTTACTGTTAGCTTATTACTGTTAACAATATTTAGTTATCTCTTTCATTGTTTTACTGTGTTCTTGTATATAGAATTTTTGCTTCTGGTACCTTTAAGTATTTTGTGTATTGTGTATGATTCTCCGTAGGTTTTAGTTTATGAACATAAGAACTTAACAAGAGTTTTGTTTGTACTAATGAGAAACCTGTATGTCTTATTTTGTTAGTCATTTTCTAGGTTTGAAAATATATTATGAAACAAGTGGCTCTATTTTAATGTACCATATTCTGAATGAGTCTTCGTCAGTTATAATACATTATGTTGAAGCAAGTCAGGTGCATGTTCTCATTATTGTGCTAACAAATTCACATATTTAATGCAGAGAACGCTATGGAATAGTCATTATTCTATTACATCCTTTTGTATGTATGGCCTATTTTGTCTTTTAGATTATCGGTACTATTTCGCCTTTCTAATTAACAATGTACCTTTTTTGCTGATTGTTTTACTTTCGCTTACAGATTGGTACTAATTCCGGTAAGAAATTGGACGATGAAGACTGGTTTCATGGCGTGTTGCCACGTGAAGAAGTCCAAAGATTGCTGGTCAATGATGGTGACTACTTGGTTCGGGTTAGCACGAATCGTAAGACAGGAGAAAACCAATATGTGTTGTCGGTGATGTGGAAGGATCACAAGCACTTCATCATCCAAGGACAGGAGGTGAATTTGGATAATTATGTAGCGAAATTAACCGGTTATATTTTATAGAGAATAGAATGCTAGGCTGTTTGTGTTTTTTTAGTTTAATCATATTAATTTTAATCATCGGATTTACAAACTGACCAGACAAATTCTTAGATGGTGATATTTTTTGGGAGGGTGGCTTTTTAAACCTTTGCTGTTGGGTAAAAACTTTAAACTGTCTGCAGTGTTTTGTTTTTCTCGAGTTATCATCAGACTTCACTTAGGTATTTCATATGTTTGAATGAAGCTAAGAATTTGTTTTTGGAGAACTGAAAAGTGGCATATTTACTTTTAACAACTTTCACAAAATATTTAAGAGAGTAAAATAATACTTTCAAACATAGCTTTGCCTTTGTTTATGAAATTATTAGTCTGATAGATCAATCTAATTAATAATATTTTAATTACTGCATAATCCCAAACTTGTGACTTGGATAATATTGTGGATAACACAATAAGATGTGGGAAATGAAGCCACATGCAAATGCTAAAGAAGACACAAAATTGTCAATATAGGGTCATGGCCTTAATTGGCTTAAGATTGATTAGATGGATGAGCTAATATGATATATGTAAAACTGTAATTTCATAATATATTTTTTAATACTATAACTGGAAATATTTATTTCAAAAGTTAGCGATTAGTAAACTACTCTTTGGGTTATTTAAGATGTAGAACAAAACACTTTTAATTTATGTATAGTTCAAACTGAAGAGTGAAAATTTGGATAACAGAGAGACTTATTTAATAGCAGTAGTTCTTAAAAAACTGTAACACAGCCTATCCATTTCAAGATTTTACTAATAACTTATAAATTTATCAGTGATATGGCACCTGAATACCAGTGTGAACTGGTGTCCATTAAAAAGTCATATTGAAAGCTCAGGTCATCCAGTCAGATACTATTGCAGTTGCCTGTGTCTCGGCTCAAGTCATATGCTGATTGTGCATTTAGAGTTGCAGCCCCCACTTGGTGGAATAGGTTGCCGGCAGATATTAGAAATGTGTCATCTCTTCAAAATTTTAAATCCATTCTAAAAACGCCTGTTCAAGGTTGCATTCACAGATAAATAATAGCTATCATTTAAATCTCTTATAGGGTTTTTACATGCATATTATTTGGGATATTATTATATTACATGTTATTTGTACATTGCCGTTAAATGGCTCCTGCTAGTAAGGGCGCTTTATTAAATATACATTACTTAATAAAAAATATATCTCAAGACCATAACTGAATTTTAACTTTCCACTGGTAATGAATTGTATTTTTTATAGAAAATTTTCAGGTGCTCTGATCTTTGATTGGTCTCTTCTTGGTTATTTTCAATTTAAATGTTATTTAGTCATTCCCCAGTCAGTTTTCCATATTTGGCAGTTAATCTAGGTGACAACAGACAAATATAATCTGACATCAAATTTTGTAATTGCAATGTTTTTGTGGATGACACTTCACTTTTGTTTTTGCAGTCCAATCTTTTAACCCTAAGGCCCACTAAATGACTAATTTGTTCTTATATGTCTTCAGTGTCTTATATGTTGTGTAATGTTTTAAAGGGAGCATGGCGTTTTGAGGCAGAACAGTACCCAACCATTCAGGAGTTGATTTTTAATCAACATAACAGTGGCAATCATGTCACCAAAAAGTCTGGTGCAATCCTCAAAAATCCGGTGTTAAGAGAAACTTGGGAGCTGAAGAATGATGACATCCTGCTCGGCCAAAAGATTGGCAATGTGAGTTTTGACTGATGTCTATATATAACATCTAACCTTAGATATAAGGCACCACACAATCTAACTAGGAATGGTTCAATAAGTTATTCTCTGACAAAGGTTATCCTTTAAATTATAAATGATGGATAAGAAAAATTGTCTGAGCTGTTTTGTTGTTGTTGTTGTTCTGCCTTAGTTTTAAATAATTCATTCATTATATACTAATGCAGGTTGTGGGTTTGAATCTGACTCTGTGTTTGAGGAATGTTTCATTAGGGTATCACCCCTCAGCTTTATGTCTTGAGTGTGACCAGTGCTGAGCTTAAACAGTTCAACTCCACTCATTCATAAATGTGGTCTAACTGGTAGCATGTTGGACCACAGATCACCACCACCTGAGTTTCGAACATCAGTGTGGGCATATCTGATGGGTGTTTCATCTTTGACTTCGCTTTATTACCTTTGGAGGTCGCTCGGCCCATTTAGCCTACCATGTGCACAAAAGTGGCCATAAAACATCAATCATCATCATTCGTAAATGACTCTAATATACTTTATAAATTGACTTAATTGATTTTTCAGGGCAACTTTGGCGATGTCTTCAAGGGAACCTACAAACCAACAAACTCAGAAGTTGCCGTTAAAACGTGTCGAGAGACACTGTCCGAAGATGCTAAGAAGAAGTTCCTACAAGAAGGTCGCATACTAAAGCAATATGAGCATTCAAATATTGTAAGATTTATAGGAATAGCTGCCCACAGACATCCTGTTATGATTGTCATGGAATATGTTCCAGGTATGGCCGTCATTTAAATATGTACTTGTTGTTTTGTTAGTTTTACCATGAATACAATGCTTACAAGTTTTGGCTTACAACTGAAGAGTGATGGCTGAAACAATTTGAAATGCTGGCTTATATGTAGGTAATAGTGTGTTTTAATATTGTTTTCCTTATTAGGTGGTTCATTGTTAAACTTTCTGAAAAAACAAGGACAACACCAGTCAAAGAAACAGTTGGTTAAAATGTGTCAAGGTGCCGCAGCCGGTATGGCGTACTTGGAGAGTCATAACTGCATCCATAGGTTGGTACAACTGTGTTGAATCAGAAGTGTAGAGATGAAATAATTCATCATATAATGCTGGCATAGATGTCATATCTGGAAGCTGATTGCTTTTAACTAGGCTTTGTTTCTATTTATTTATTTATCTGTAAACTCCCATTGAGAAATTGCACCTAAATGTCGCATTAATAATGTTTTAGAGATTTAGCTGCTCGTAACTGTCTTGTTGGAAAGAAGAATATTGTGAAGATTTCTGACTTTGGCATGTCACGGGAAGAGGAAGAGTACACAGTGTCAGGTGGTCTTAAACAGATACCAATCAAGTGGACAGCCCCTGAAGCACTTAATTATGGTAAGTTAGATCGGTTTGTATTGTTTTTATACAAAATGATATTTTTGTTTTGCACTGACAGTGAGGTAGCCTAGTGAGTACCATGTTCTGTATTTTTATGTCAGCCATATATTGGAATGGTAAGACATTCATAATGATACATGGCAAAAGATTGGTTTAAAAAAAAATGTATCCATATTAGATTTCTTTTTTATCTAATGGCACCAGTTTACTTCAGTTTACATCAAAATGCCCTTAAATATCATCTACAATGTTGAATTTCACCAATGGAGGGAAGGAGTCTTGCTTCATAAATCTTGATTGGATGTCAGCATTTTTCCTTGATAAAAGCCTGGTGATAATCACTTACCTAAATTATTTGGATTCAAATATTATAATCCCAGTCCTTGCCGTAAAGGGGCAAAGTGAATGCCAGTGCGTGAGATAAAACCTGCATTGCTTTTTTACTTCTGTGGAGATCCATAATGTTGACATTAGTATGAGAAATAAATTCAAGTTGCATGTATAGTCAACTATTTTGTAATGAGTGAATGAATATATGAATGACTAAATGAATATATTATAGGAATTTCAGTTCTAATGTCATATTTCTGGTGTGTGTGTGCTGTGTGTGTGACATATAGAGTATCCGCAGTTCTTATGAAAATCTAGGTGATTCTAACTAATATTCAGTGATGTCATACATACCACATCTGCATCTGCCATGCTTCAGGTTTAATTCACATTGAAAAGTAATATTCTTATTACATTTCTAGGTACATATACATCAGCTTGTGATGTATGGAGCTTTGGTGTGTTGATGTGGGAAGTGTTTTCCTTTGGGCAGTCACCTTATCCAGGTTTAACCAACTCACAAGCAAGAGAGAAAGTTGATGATGGTATGTTAATAACTTACTATACATTCAAGCTGGTTGATAATTTGCACAATTCTTTTGTTACTTCTGTTATTATTTCTAAAAAGCCAGATACGGTAACTAATTTGACACTTCTCTTAATCTATCCTCAGGCATATTTAGAATAACAGTCTGACATGATTTTTAATTTGTACACTCAGTTGGGCTTGCACACCAGTAAATGTATGGTTTAATTTACCAGGTTATCGTATGCCATGCCCAGACCATATGCCGGAGGTGATCTATCGTCTGACCCTGAAATGCTGGCATCAGGAGGCGAGAGAACGACCACATTTTAGTGAGATCGATAGTGAACTGCAACGAATTCACCAATCCCTGTGACAGTGCTGACACGAATCAGTTGACTACTGCTGATTTTTTTATTACTGTTTAAGCTACATTTTCATTGTTGTGACTAGTGCCAAGTCTGTTGTCATTGCAGCAAGAAAATCTTTTGTTGTCATAATTTTCACTGATACACCATATCATAGTTTTTACAACGGTCTGTTTGTGTCTGTGAGTAAAATATGTTGGTTTCTTAACCGGGATAAGTAATACCTGCCTTTTTGCTGTTAATCGTAGCATTTCCTATCTGCTTCAATGAATCTGTAGTTTGAAAAATTATAAATCAGTAAACAGAAAATCAACTTTTGTTAGGTTATGGAAAGATATAACCGTTATCCTCATAAGGCAATTATTGAAACTAGCTTTATTGATTGAAGTCTGCAACAGCTTTTGCCAATATGATAGTTAGCTTTTATTGTATTATTCCTGATGGTATTTATTTAGGTAATATATTATGGCATATTTTTAGTGACAGGTTGATTGACAGTAGTTTGTGTATGTCTGTGCATGTGCTCACACACACACACGCACACCATATCTCAAAAGGCTAGCTATCTTAAGGACTGGAGTTCTAACACTCACCGATCTGTGTTTGAATGGTATTTCATTTTTAGTTAGCCTTATTGCCTTTAATCATGTAGTCATAAAATGCACAAAAGATCCCGAATTCTTAGCTTAAGGTACATAGAGAATTAACTGATTTTAAAAATATCTATATATTATATATATATATATATATATATTTATTTTTTTCACATGCAAAGTAAACTAGTGCTTGCTTGTCTAGTTAAGTCATATTTCAGTTATGCAAATAGTAATAATCTAAAGCTGGTGAGGAGCTGTGACAAAAAAAATCTTTAATGTAAACAAGATTGACTCCAGTTTCATTAAACGCACTTGCGTATATATATATATAGAACCTTCTTAATAAGTGCTATATAATGTGTAAATATCAATAAAATCAAGTGCTCTATTTATATTAGTATTATTGGTCCTATATTCATTTTACAAAATATGGTTAACTTTGATGATATTTGACATCCTATTATCATATATATATATATATATAATCTTAACACATTCAATGTGTTATTATAATTTAAATTTTGTGATCATTTGGACTATCACCTTGCTAAATATAATCTTAAAAGTGGCTCTTCACTTAAGTATTTGATAGTGCATATGCATGTATATTAACTTAATATCTGTCTACCTATGTACTGTTGTTGTTGTTGTTGTTGTTGTTAAATTTACGGAATGTAGGAGTGAAATCAACTTGACATAATTCATATCCACATTTGAAAGATGGAGCCAAAAGGTGCATTTGGTCAAGAAGACTTTCATTTTCTTCATGGTTGCTCAGATTTCTTGTTTTCCAGGTATAAATCGTTTTTGTTATTGTGTAATCTGTTAAGTAATTAATAGAAGTAGATGATTGTGAGTGAAAATGCAGAGTCAGCATAATTCATTAACAGTCACCATATACTGAACACTATTGCAATAGATTTCTAGCATTGTCATTAACCACATGATATGGTGGCATTCCTTACCTGTATTAACATGCATTTATTTAAGACTGACAAGAGAATTTTACCACAAAATGACCATTTCTAGTGGCATTTTATCTGTTTACATCAGTTTGTTAACTTTGACACTGACACACCAACTGTAACATTTGTGTGTTTCAAGCGAGTATTAACATGACAACTAACAACACTGGCTAGTTGTTTTGGATGCTCCGGCATTCCTTGTAATCTGACCATAATCTGGCACCATCAGTGTTTCCAGATGATCTAGCTCTTGCTACATATTCATCATAACAGTTGATGTGGAAACATTGATATATGTTTGGAAAGATTATGAACACGGTGGAAAGTGAAGGTGCTTTCGGTAAATGCGTTTTCGCCGTTGTTCATTTTAGATGAGCCGCTAGCATCCACCATTTGTACACCAGCCTGGGATATTATTTGCTGCCATGCTGTTGTCATATAGAACTGTGTTCATCAAATGTTAAATTTTTCCGTATTGTTATTGAAGTGCAAAGCATTGTGATCACCTTCAGCCTGTCATCTGTTTCTTTGTATTAGCTTGCTTGAGAGCTTGAAACAGTTTTCAACTGGACTACACTTGACATAGTCAGAGCTTGTAAATGTTTGCAATTCCAACATTCCATGATTTGTATATAGTTTCATCAAATCATATTGTCTACGCTGTGCTACATCCCTAGATTTGAAGTAATTGAAAAGGATCAGTTTATCCACAGTCTTGGCCATCTGTATTCATTCACTTAGCATTCCATTTGTGTGTGTATATAAAATAACAGAGAAAACAGCAACTTAAAATTAATCTTACATACATTGTTATGGTTTTAGGATAATGAGGCTAAATAATGTACTGATTATACCGTTAGATCAGAAATATGTCATATTGTATTGTAAGTTAAATAACAAACCAGATCTATCTGCTGCTGCTGTTGTTATTTTTTTTAAATACTTGTGATGAATATTTCCACATCAGCTGCTGTGAAGCTAATTTCCAGTAACTAACATCGAATATTTATCAATAGAACAGGTCTAGGTAAGAATAACAAATTTAGTCTATTAGCAATGGCATCCTTTTATGTAGGTACCTTAGCACAACCATTTGCTATATATATTATGCTTTCATATGAAAATGTCGTTGTTCATTTGATGTTGAATGAAATTGTGGACTTCCTTAAAATTACATGTTGGCATAATATGAAAACTCCATTCTGAAATAACCAGTTCTAAAATACTGATGAATTATTGTACAAAGTATTGTCTTTGATTATTCTGTGTATTGTATTATATACACTGCCAATGTGTCTGATTTTTGTACGAGTAGAGTTCAAAAATGAGTAATTTGTATTCTTGATAAGTAAAATGCATATATATATATATATATATATATATATTGTGTTATTATAAAATATTGTTGCTTTTTGTTTAATTATCTTTTTATTATTAATAAAGGTATATTTATTGTAGCAAGTTATAGGGTGTTTAGAAGTTGGCTTTTGCAGATCTTCAGAATAAACTGGGAACAAATATGCAGTGTAATAACATCATCACTGGTCTCATCCCCATTAAAGAGATATGATCAGCTTTAATGCCGATTTCAAGTTCACAACGTTTATTCAGTGATACAGGAAATATACAAGCCATCAATTGATAAGCAACTGAACAAATATACATCACAAATGGTGCTCCCATAAAATGCTGTGAAATTAACAAGTGAACAGTATTGGTATGATACACTACCAATTATGCATTATTGCTCGAATTACATTTGTGTGTGTTTTTGTGTGTGTATGGGTAAAATCAAATAACGTATTTATAACTGTACAAGGCTAAACTTTACTGGGCATATTTCATTTAATGTAAGATAAATTAAATATTATTACACCTAGTCTACATTGAAAACAAAGCACCAAGTTACTGGAATAATGGATAACTTGTTTATTATTCAAGCAGACTTTATTTGAGACTGGCTGGTAACTTAGACCTAATGACTTCAACCTGTAAAAGAAACATAATGGTAATATTGAGAGTAGTGCAGGATGTATCTAACTTTGTATTAGCTGCTTGAGAGCTTAACTTTGTTAAGGTATAACATGTATATTACCTGAAATATTCAGGTAATACGTATACTACTAAATGAGATTTAGTACAGATTACCTGAAAATTTCAGGTAATATACAGATTAGCCATAACATATATACAATATTTGAAATATATATATATATTAGGTAAGTGTGTATATAGTCTTAAACCAGTTTTTTTTTTAAATTGGCATATAGGATATACACAAATCACTTGCATGTTTAAGTCAAAATGTAACTTCTGGATTTTTTCTTCTCCAAGTGGCCAACAGAGACCATTTCAAATATGTGAAATATATTTTTGAAGTATATTCAAGTACTAAAATATTCTGTCCATGTGTGAGTTCACAAATGTTATTGTAAGCAGATTACTAAATACACCAAGCTTGAGAATATTGCACATGTTGATGCCATTAACCACATCACAGGTATTTTGCACACACAATGTGGGTACTCGCCTCTTTCTCTATAAGTTTCTTCTTCTGCATAGCAAAAACAGCCTTCTCCTTACTGCCCTGCTGTGCTAACAGTTTAGCTTCCTGTGCATAACTGTTCTGTGTTTTCTCTATTCCATCAGCATAAGCTATCAAGAAAAACAAAGCCAGTTTAACATATTTATATCTGAGTACTGATGCTTAAATATTCAAACAGAAAGATATAAATCTGTAGTAAAATAGAAAAAGAATATATAAATAAATTATTATGAATCATGCCACAAACGTTTACGTGTATGCACACTACTGACTCTCTCTTGTTTGAATGGCTTTACAATAGCTTATAATTCATGCTGTGTAAAAAACAGTACAAAAGTAAAACTTTCTCAAAAATAATTATTGTTAAAAAACTATTTCAAAAAAGTGGTTTCATAAAAACTCCAAAATAAACACTTCCGCTACATACCTTTCCATGCAGTGCTGCCACCTGTCTGTAATCTGGATTTGATTTCATCTATCTTACGTGTAATTAGCTCACGTTTGTGATACAAGGACTTCTCCTCTGCTTTTGTTAGATGACCTTGGTATCTACGCATCTGGAACACATTAGAAAATGCACCAAATATTAACGACTAAACTTGTTAAATTGTAATTTTTAAACAGATTCCACCAAAAATAGCAACCCCCTGCCAGTCTGACCTCTCTCTGTGTGTGTGTGTGTGTGTGTATGTGTAATCATGCACTCATGCACCTAATCTGTCAGATATGACAGTATTAAATACAATAAGTGAATAATATCACACAGTCCAACCAACCTGCGTATCTAACTGTTGTTTTTCAAAATTTAGCACCTTTATGCTTGAACAGTCCAAATATGGATTTGGTGGTGGCTTGGATTGAGATGCAGCTGGACTGAAAATATGACATACATTACTTGCAGGGATTATCGTTCATCTCTCAACAGTTTCCCATGCCATATCAACACAATCACCAGACAAACAAGTGTTCTACGTAATCTTATCAAAATAAAAAAATCTTGTACACAAAAAGTAAGTAGACAATTATTAATTTAACTAAATAAATAACATAATTATTACTCTTAGTTCACTTAGCGTAACTTAAAAAGTGAACGAAGACAAAGACTACAAAACTATATGCTGACAGTGTGCTATTTCAAGGTGAACACGTATCTTACTCTGTATAGAATGCGGTTATATGATGGGCTACACCATAACACAGACAAGGTTATATCTCTTCTTTTAAGTACCACTGCCCAGCAAGTTGAACAGAAATACTGAAAGCCAAACTAGTCGGATTGATCTGTACAATCACAGTTTCACTTCATTCAACTAATTCCAACCATGAACTAATCAGTGACAGATAAACGAAAAAGAGATGCAGTTGAATTGAACGAGTGTATATTCAATTCATATTTAAGTGAAACATCAGAGTAAACTAGGGCTGGAAAAAAAATGGATTCTTATTGAGTTACTAAATTATCCCATAATTCTCGGATATTTTCCTTCCCTTGGAATATTGCCAGGGTTATATACACGAACTGATGAATAATGCTTCAAAGTTCCTGTTAACAGAAATGTTTTATGGTCATTCTTTTCCACACAAGGGTGGACTAAGATAACCAACCAATCCAAGAAATTGATGCACTGAGATCAGAAATGAAACGCCCATCAATATAGGTCAGGTCAGAAACTTGGATCATATTCACCATGTCGACCCACGTCACTGGAATATATACAGTCAACCTGAGAGTGTATAAACACCGATGCACTACATAGTAAATTCTGATGATATCACAACCATTATAACACATTCACAGCTGGCAAAATCTGTGATCAATATTTGTTGTGATTTAATGAGCGAGTTCATTTGATGGTCACACATTCACATCCCACGTAAGCGATGATAAATTTTGATTCTGATTTAATGAACAAGCGGTTTCATTCAGACCCAGCATATGTACATCACTAGAGTCACATCCCACGAGCAGAGACTTAAACCCCAATCTATACATTTTCATTCAGAGCATTTTCAGTGAGATTCAGAATAAAAACAGGAAATTATTTGTGGTGAAATCTGTTCAGTGTTTTGGTTTCTGTTTCAATTCTAACCTAATAATATTTGAAAAGAATTTTGACAGATTCATGAATTGTGCAACATCTTCATAAATATTCCGGTACTACTACTACTACTACTAAGGTGGCCCTGACTAGTTGGCAAATGCAGTGACACCATATTATTTGAACAAGATCTGACATATCATTAAACAAGTCTGGTCAATATCACAATTAAATCTGAATGAGTCTCTGAATGAGGTTGGTAATGTGCTGATGATATAATCTGCATTTTAAAAACAGCTTCACACTCATATAAAACATTAATTTTAACAATGCCGGAGATTTTAATGAGCTTTGGCTGTTTTAAGGGGAGCTTTATTTATTAGTCTAATTGCTTGTTTTTGTACATTGAATATTGTTTTAAAAGACTGACTTTTTTTATCCATGTGATGATTCCATACAATAGATAAGAATGAATTGGAGCAAAATACAGAGTTCTTAGACTTTTCATATACTTGCTTAACTAAAAACAGCCCTGTGTATTTTATCATAGATATGAGATAAACTATACTTCTACAATAGATGCTCATCAATATAAATATAAGAAGATTTGGCTGCTTGATTATTAAATTAAGCACATCTATGTGATCCAAGATAAATTTACAACAACATTTTTGTCTAAAGAAATCACACTTCATATGATAAGGTCCAATTATTATATATTTTTTGTTGTTGTCTTAACAGGATTTAAGGGGGTTGACAATTTGCACAAAATCAGTCAAATAAATCAACAAAATTAGATTTTGTGTGAAAATAAATAATCTATATTAGAACTGGAGAAAGCCAATTATCTATCATTACCAAAGGAGAGAATGTCCACTTGTAGAAACATTACTAACGTGTATCAAATTAAAAATTGTATTTATTATTTCTAACTTCAACATATTGCCTTTTATCCCTCCAATAATATTTTAATTAATTATCACCAATACATCATATAACTAAATAATTGAGACTTTCCCCGACTGATTATATCAAATGCTTTTGGTAAATCACAGAAAATGGATGTAGTATATTTCATTAGATTGGTGGTTGTTAGGTAGGCTAATAATTGGGCAATACATTTATTATCTAATAATTCAATAACTGGTTAGAAACAGAGGACTTAAGAATAGGAATAACTTTACATTTTTAACTGAACTGGATTAAACCTGTAGCTAAGGATCTATTTATTATATGGGTTACAGGAACAAATATGTTTTTATTTGGGAATACATTTCACATAATAATATAATTAACATTGTTAAAAACAAGACACATCCAGATAATTTACTATGGTACATTTACTCATGGATATACCGTTTTTATGATGTACCCAATGAAGCACAATTAGGCCAGGACGTTTTGTTGTGTGTCAAATGGCAACTTCATTTTCACAAAGTGAAATATGTTGAAAACATTAGATATAAAGTTATGACCATCCTAAAATTGTGTATGTTGCTGTTGCACAGCCATTTTTGTGCTAAATGAGCAGAACAACTACCAAAGCAAAATGAAAGACAAAACATCCTTCACACATAACCCAGCCAGGGTAGGGTATGAACCCAGGTGCTCAATGTATGTGGCCAGCAATCTTACCAATTAGACCTATGTACAGACTATAACACAATTTCCTATTTTAGTTAATATCGTTATCTGACTCGCTTCAATACACTGACTGGAAAACAGTCACATACTCATCAACACAGACTGACCCCAGAGCAGCCATTTAACTGTGTGTACATTGATAAAGCAGTAAAGCCTTAAACAAAACTATATAGCGAGTTATACGTAAAACATATGTAGAGAATTGTTAGGAATACACATACACAGTATATGTTTCCTGTACTTTATTATGTAAAACAAACAAAAAGCTAGTTCAATTTCTAAGTGATAAAGCGACTTATGGGCCACACTGTACTAAAATATATCATTCCTATTTTCTGTTTACTAATTTTAGCTGCTAAAATATAACAGGAAAAATATTCAAATCATGGAAATCAAGATTGTGTTTTCCAAAGAAAACCAATTTACTTCCAGACTACCCGTCAGCTGGCATAGTTTCTCATCTGTGGTAGGCAAACAATTTAGTGTCAGAATAAGTAGTTCATTACAAACATGAGCCGAAAGGCACACCAGCTTTTCTCTATGTCCATTCACGCCACGGTATGTAAATGTCAGAAAGTTGTAGAACAAATATGGACTATAATAAATGTAGTAAATAAATATTTGCCACGTCTTCAATGCATTAACTAGTTTATGCAGTACTCATCGTGTCATACCATTATATATACAGTCAGTTTTGGGTATCCTATATACCGGTACCAGAAGAAATGCATTAGTAGACTATGCTTTTATTGGTAAAGATTATGAGTAGACCAGAACCTTTTAGTATGTTAGTGCCCGTAGCAACATGTCCAACTGATTCGCTGAAAATAAAAACATCCAGAGGTTCAGAAATGGAAGTGAGTCGGTCAGTTAGTCAGTTGGTTTAGCCTTGACACTGATCACCTCTGGGACATATAGCTGAGTGGTGACTCTTTGGAGAAACATCCCACGGATGCTCAGATTGGAAGTAATATATCACTAATCATTTAGACCAGTACCAAATCAAATTTATTAGTCTGGTAGAGTAAAATTACAGGAAAATATAAACATCAAAACATCAAACATTATCCAAACAGTACCACATTATCAAAATGACTATACTCAACTGATAATCCTGTCAGACTAGTAATTGCAATTTTTATCTCGTATGTGGAAAGTTTTGTTCACATTTTCTGAATTCATTGGTAAGCTCTCAGATCACAAACAGACTAAAACATGCATACATGCAAAAACAAACAATACTGTGTATCAAAAACTTGATATTTAGTAAATATTTTTGTTTTTCATTTATGTTATACACTATTTAACAAGATGAGATTATCACAGAATTTAATATCACAATTTAGACTAATCATGGACATTAGTTGTCAGCATCATGCAGCCAAGCTGGTTGTCCTTTAGATGGAACATGGCAGGATGACAGCAGCAACATCTTACAGAAGTAGGCAGACTTTTGAGGCATTTCTGTTCAAATAAATTGCATGGTCTAATTTAAAAAGTATTCAAAATTAAACCAACATTTGAAAAAAATAGCACCATAAAAATGACAGACAGAAGAAATGGCTGACATCAAGAACAAAAGTCACTGTACAAATGCAGAAAACATGGTGCTGTATATGGGTACTGTTTATTGATAGGAATGGTCAAATACACTTCTATACATGTTAACTAGTTTATGGCATAATCGATAATAATGACTGGAACAATTTTGTTCATTTATCAGTTTGGATGCTCTATTATAATGTAGTTTTTTAATAGATTATTAATGAGTTGTCAGGATCTGTCTTCAACTGGAGTCAGCATTTTTCACAAAGCTTCAATTTTTCTTGTCCATATTTATTCACATTTTATGTTATCTAGTTTTAAATCTGTGAAGCAGAAAACATGCGTCCAACACTTCAAAAATGTGATTTTGTACGCAAATGGACCACTCTGGATGAAATAAAGAATACAGGATTATCCGAGAACAAACGATTCAATTAAAAGATCAGAAGAGCTGGAAGACTGATAAATCATTATTTGTGCTTTTAAAATGTTTGCTGCTTTCCTAAAAGATTATCTAATCATTAAATAAGTAACTGATGTCAGAGATGCTACCACAGAACTATATTTATCAGTATACTCAACCCTCTATTTATATATAAAGTTTATATTGAGAGTTGGCATGTTCTCATATTTTCTTATAAACGGGTTGCTGGTAAAAAGCTTAGCAAAAGAGATGCCTAATAAGCTTTCTCTTGCCATTTCTTCAATGTTAACACTAATAGCTTGGAGAAACACGCATCTGATTGGAATAACTGCATTTTTGTTATAGCACATTTATGCTGAAATCTTACAACAGTCGCTATAAATTGGCAGTGAACTAAAAACACCACCATAGCAAATGGAAAATCAGCACCGTGCCAGAAAAACAACATATGCACAAACACACTCTTATATTCCATAAAGGAGTCTGTCAGTGTCAAAATAAGCCAACATGAACACAGGAACTCGGCTATTGAAGTGATGCATGCAGTGTTTAGAATCTGACACTTAATCAAAGATTACGGATTTGAGTAGATTTAAAAGGTCTAAGTCTAATAGGTTTCTATACCACCACCACCTTATAAGGTTAAAAACAAAGGAAGGAAATCAAAATTACACAAATTATTAAAATGGTTGATTGCATAACTCAGCTAAACTTATTGTACAGTGTCACTTCAGATGTGATAATGTTTTGGATTTTACAAACATATTATTATGCTTACTACACATGGAATGTGTATACTAAGATAAAGCATATAATTTAATAAATGCAATCAGGATATTATAGCATGACAACTAGAAATCATCTCCATAAATACCTGTACGAAATGTGTTATGTGACAGTACAAAATTTTTAGTACCTAATCTATTAATTTACTGAAAACGCATCATAAAAATATTTGACTTTGGATATCTAACTAAAAGGAAAGTACCAAATCAACTTACTTTGAAGTGACAGCCTGAAAAGAAAAGTTCTCTATTGATTTAGTAAATATTTAACTAAAGATAATTAATACACAGTTAATAAAAAATAAACAATACAACAGGCTGGAATATATTACGCACCAATTTTAGAAGAATGCAGTACACATATCAGGCTAAAAAATGGTGCAGAATATAAAAACATTTGCTAAATATGTTACAATTTTATCTTAAGCAATTCACACAGATTATCCTATAAACAAATCATCTGATCTCGATTAGATTGTTACATGCACAAAGAACATACCTTCTGTCTGAGCTGTGGTTTAATCTGGAAACAAAATTCTCACAATATAATCACATTCTAACATATACAATCATAATTATTAAAATGAGATAATAAACATTAATAATTATTACTTTCTATTATAAGCTTACTTCAATTACAGTTAATATATTTCAATTATACAGAGTTACCAAAGCAACTATCATCTACTTTAAATATTTAATATTCCAAATGACTATATTAGTAATTCCATACAAAAGACCATCGTTCATCATGTTCAATGAAAATGGCAAAGTTATCATTACAGGACATGCCACACTATACACATAAACTACTAACTAAATTTTGTTTAGTTATAATTTGAGTAATTAATGAATAATGGATGATACAATGAAATGACATTACGAGTTCTAGGAACCAGTGGATATTTAACTAATACTAGCACCCCTGAGCCCTCATTTACCCTTGGCATTATAATAATAACAATATACTGACAGTTCTGATCCAAACACTAAGAAATAATTACTATACAGAGACTATTGTCTAATTCACAAGAATGAGAGTGCAGATGAGGTCATGAAGTGATCTAAGGTAGACTTTTTAAACAACAAATCTGACACACCTTTTGGCAATTTCACTTCAAGCATTGACTAACTCTGCTGTATTTATTCTCTATATAGTCATCCCCTCTTTATTTATTTTATTTCTAAATGGACAGTTCATTCAAAAATAATTATCAGAATGTCTTCTACGATTTGGAATATGATCAAAATGTGATAATTAATCAAATTCTTAATATTTGTGTTGTAGGATTTCTAACATTGGCCTGTAAGTGCCAGTCCACATATTAATAAATATTAATATTGCAGCATAGATGCAGCCAGTTTGCTTAAATATGTACTGGGTCAGCTTGCTGGTCATGGATTGGTCACTTTGTATTGTATCAAAGCTGTGGCCAGTTAGTTTAAATTTTAATAATCCACATAGCTTTAAATTTAAGTATGAACTGTGTCCACTGGCTGGTCATGGATTGGTCAGTTTGTGTTGCATCAAAGCTGTAACCAGTTAAATTTGAATGCTATACAATATAGCTGTGGCCAGTTAGTTTAAATATGAACCATGTTGACTGGCTGATTTGGGATTAATCAGATGGTATTGCATCAAAGCTGCAGTCAGTGACTCTAAACTTGAACGTCATCACCTACGTAATAAGAATTCACTGTTGATTGCTTATCAAACCACAATTTGAGTGTATGGCTATAAACTGGCATAATACATTATAATTGAATTATTATACACACACACACACACTTAGACCTATAGCAATCTGTTGTTTTATTGAAGGATTTGATTTCAGTACAGCATCACTTTTGGCACTTATAATTACACAGTAGTCTACTTTTCCTGTTTAAAAGTATAATAAGCTGCTCTGAAATAATGTGTTTATGGCAAACACATAATACATTTTATGGGATCGTTTTGAGTTAATTAATTTACTCTATGATCTGATCCAATTATAAAATTAATTCTGATTAACAAAACATTTCCCCAAATTAATGTATTTAATATTAGCATAATGTGTACCATATTATCACATCCATCTGGCTCTAACAGTTCAATTTCAACATATCCTATTGGGGCAGCTCATCATATTGAGAATATCCTGTATCCTACTGCATGTGTTAAGAGGCAACTAAAATAAGGCCAAAACGAATGACTTCTTGGTACTCGTGTGCCATTATAGCCTACCCATTAATTCTAAACATTAACTAACACCGAACAAATGAGTTGGGCAGCAATAACCTCACTTTTTGGAGGAAATAATCCACATACCTCTGGCTTAAGGCTAAGTTCAAAGTGGTCAATAACGACCCACTTTTCCTTTACTTCCTCAACTTGTTTGCCTCCAAATGGATCTCGTATTCGAATTTTGAACTCCAGTCTGCCTCCACAAGTCTTACGGCCATCCATTAACTGCACAACCAAAGGAAAATGAAAAAAATGGTGACTTAAAACACTCATTAACTATTTTATTTGTAACAATTTTGGTTTGATGTAATGTGCTAGTGATCAGTACTCACATCAGCACATTCGTGCATTTCACACTTTGATTCTAAAGCCTGTAGCTTGAAACTGACACTGCCCAGCTGTTTATCACCTTTGAATAACCCCCTAAAAACAAAACAAAACTTGATAAATGTTTGGTCATATAGCAGCTGTAAAATAAGGATTAATAAATTAAAGAAATATTTATAAAAGTAATACAAATATCTTTTTTAAATGCAGCATTGGTTACACTGTCACAGGTCTATTCTCATTATTATTATAATATAATAAAATTATAACAGCGTATTACCTTTTATACAATACTTCAAACTTCAATGTCTTGCTACTCTTTAATAGCCGTTGGAAAACTCGCGATTTCCGATTTATTTGTAATTTGAAAGACTGGTTATACTCTGAAACAGACAGTTAGTAAAATTGATGACACAGAGCCATTAATAAATATGGATATCATAAATCAACTTGTCAGTTATTTATTATAAATCAATAATATCTATCTACAATACATAATGTGATATCAAACCTGGTGATGCTGTATGTTTATGTGTATCTGTCTGCCCACACTGTGGATCATCCTATATAGAACATACAACAGTAAGATAACTGCTTAAGCTATGCTGCCAGAGCAGTACAGGATGTTACTTGTATTTGGACAATCCCCCCCCCCCAAAAAAAAGATAACAAAATATTTGGCAAATAACATGGAAAAACTTACATTTGGGAAAGGAAATTCAAACTTCACATAAGTGTCAAGGTCTTTGGGTTGATAACCTGGCAACAGAACAAGATTTAAAATTAAGAACATTTATATGCAATAAGTAAACAATCAAATGTAACCTGTCTGATACCAAACAATTAAAGAACAAAACAAAACAGCTTGTACCATAAAAAGCAGTTCTAACTAAACAGCACATACCGGAAGGCAGCCCATAGTTGAGACCTCTCAGTATCACAATTTCTAGATCATTATCCCCCAAATCTGTACAGCTTCTAGAAGGATGGAAATGAAGCAAGTAATATTCTGGAATCAGATGCAGGATGATTGCTAACAGGACCAAGTCTGTTAATTATGTAATGACAGTGAGAAACATCACACATACCTGACCATGGAAAAGTGTTTATTTTCATAGTGAAATCTTGGAACAGGATCTCCATGTTTATAGGCATTACGCAATGCATCCAAATCCTTCCGGCAGTCCTGTCCCAATTTGTCAAACCTGTTGAAAATAATACCGTGCCAATATTATTAGCCCAACTACAATTGTTGAAAACAGTCTGATTTATGATATTTGGTGAGTGTCGGTGACTGAAATATTTTAATTTTTACCCAGCATACTTACTTTGTGGCACTTGAAACATCACCGAGATAGGTAAAGCTCTCAGCATTTGCAGAACAGGTCTTAAAACAAACAATCACAAACACATCCTTAGACACAAGTTGAAGATATATATTTTACACACACACACACACACATCAATTTTAGCTTGGCCATCTAAGGTATTTTACTTTTATCAAGATGTCATCCTGTTGTGTTCACACAACATCATGTATCAAACTACAGAGAGAATTCATTATTCCAACAAGGTTTGTTACACGATAATATTTCGGATAAAAGTGAATGTTGGAATGTTGAGTCTGTGAAAGATTACACCTTTGTGTTTGTAATTAGCCATGAATGATTATGATTTGCTATGAGATAGCCACAGGCAATAGAAGCGTCATGTGTCAGGTCAAGGACGATTGTAATTGGTTATGATATAGCAATTATCGCAGGTGGGCGGGTTAATAAACCATTACTGGCAACATGTCAGTTTATCTTGCATGACTAAACCAGTGGAAATATTTGGCAATATTTTCATGTTGTTGGATTATCAAGGTCATTTTGTATTGAAATGTCATATTCTGTTGGTGAAATGAAGTGTCAGAATGCGTAACAGGAGTTTGTTGAATTAAAGAGTCATTTATAATGAATGATGATGATGAATGGTGTTTTACGGCCACTTTTGTGCACATGGTCAGCTAATGGGCCAAGTGACCTCCAAAGGTAATGAAGCAAAGTTAAATATGAAACAACCCTCAGATATGCCCACCGAGATTCGAACATGGGTGTTTCCATTAGACCATGGAGGTGCCCTATCATTTATAATGGAGCTAAATCCGTTACAGACAATAGTGTGTCGGAAGGTGCATTTGCTGGATAAACGATGTCTGTATTAATGGATTCTCATTGTATATCTAAGTTACGCTAATTATACAGATCAGTCATTTTCACAAAGACATACAGTGATTAAAATACAAGCAACCTGATTCAGAAACAACATTTAATTATTTACCAAAGGCAAAAGTCTATAATAAATCTGTTTTAGCTACCATTATGATAAGGAAAATGGTCCAGAAATACCTGTATCTGATGTTTAAGTTCCTGTTCAAGTTTTTTATACATTTCCTCTCTATCTCCTGTTACTTCACTAGCCTCAATGAATTCAAAATCTTCATCTTTCCCCGTATTTGGTGGGGGGGGTATCTAAACAATGAACAATGAACTCGGTCAACAAAGAAACAAACTGTCAGGTGTACACTGCTCCCAACATACATGAAGAATAAACAAGATAAATATATTTGAACAGAATTTTACACACACACACACACAGTGTATATGAACGTACCTGAGTCATGTTAACAGGTAAGCCTGCATTAGATGCTTCAATCATCTGATCAAAACCCTAAAAACAAAACATACATTATAGATTGTGACATATCAAGTACACCATGCATAGTACATTCCCCACATGCATAATTTTCAGTAAGAAACTGCTTGAAAACTAGGATATCAGGAGAGATAAATTGCAGCAGCTCAAGTGTAGTTCAAAGTCAAATGAAAATATTACATATATCTACTGCATTTCACCAATACATGTTAAAACACGTTACAACCTTGGCAAATCGTAGATACTTCTTTGCTAGTTCCATGTCACCATTCTTCTTGGCATTAAGCGCTGCCTTCCTAAACTGGAGTTGTCTCTCCTGCAGAAATATACCTTGTTGTTCTGCTCGACTCATGGTGGACACTAAAATAAAAAACAATTATATCTCATTTAAGTGGATATAAGATGTAACTCGGCGGCTATTTCAGACAAGTAAAATAAGCTCTCTTTAAACGTATTACTGTTTCAGGCTAAACCTGTTTTTGTTTTCAAGAATGGCTGACGGAAAATAATTAGGACATACAAAATTAAACATCAGGTCCTTTTTTGGATGAAAATATAATTCTCAGATTTGCTTTAAAAAAGCCACCAAATTATAATTTGAAATCCTTTATGTTGATAAAAATGGACAGCTTAAATAATTCGAGCAAACAGCCAGTTTGGATTATGCTAGCCACTGCAATGGGATTTAATTCTTGTAAAATGTATAAAATTATATAACAATTTAATAGCCAAAAGACTTAATAATGCCAAAAACATTTCTGGCCTGCTAAGTGACCTTTGGAATCACTGAAAGGGACAGTCCACCCTCAGAAAATAGTTTTCAAATATGTAATGCTTAGAACAGTAACCAAAAATTCCACAATAATAATCAAAAAATATATCTGGTATCATAGATAATGGGAATTAATCCAAATTACTGGAGGGCCGCCATTATGGCTGCACCGGAAGCAGAAAGGGAAGGAGCAAACTGAAATGCTCTGACGTCACATCGGTAATCTCTATACTGACTCGGATTACAGTTTCTCTTGAGCGTTAATATCTGAGCCATTTGAATTATCTTCCTCTTGTCGGGTTCCTTCTGGCTCAAACTAATATGGTTGTATGTCATTCATGACGTAATTTTAACAACGCAGTTGCGTTATGTTTTGGAATAATTCTTTGCTCACACTTGTTTACATGCTTTTGTACGGGCTCTACAGACTTCAGGTCAACTGGATGCATATTGATGTGACATCAGCATTCAGGGAGCTTCCGGTCTCTGTCTAGCTTCAAAATGGCGGCGCCTACAGGCCAATAAAAGTCGATTAATCCGCACTTTGAACTGGATTATTTAATATTTGGGTGATCATTTACACACTTTGACATTATTTATGATATTTGTGAGTACAGCTGTATTAGTCCTCAAAACGTTTTCTGAGGGTGGACTATCCCTTTAAACAATTGGAGGATATCTTTATTTTTAGATTAATCAAACCTTTTAATAAATCAAAAGCTAATTAACTAAAAATTGTTGGCCGTTTTCATTACATTCATAACATAACAAAACAACTTTGTTACTTTTAACACATGTCCATTTAGTCTTCTTCACACTTAGCTATGGTGACACTACTTACATTGTCTTTGCATTTTAGATCTCTGTGTCACCGGTGGTGGAGCTGGTGCAGAACGTCTTGTTCCTGTCTGCTCTGATGCAGCTGGTTTTGGTGCAGCTGGTTTTGGTGCAGCTGGGACAGCTGCAGCTTGGTTCACTGTAGGCTGAGGAATTGGTGGAAACCCTGAATGTAAATTTATGTTGATAAGGTGATCAGACAGAATCAATGACACATTACAAAAAACAAAAGTCTGAATTTACTCATTTTGGCAACGCATGAAACTGTGTTGTAACACGCAGTCTATTAAATTCGGAATTGTTACAAAATGATGTGACATATCGATAGATAACTTCCTATCTAACCTGGAGGACATGGCAGGTCATCATAATCTACTGGCTTCCCAGCTTTATATGCTTTTATGGCATCTTCATATTGCTGGAAAGACAAACAAATAATATGAAATGAAAAGCAATATTTAGAACAATACCATAATGTTTAACTTAGTTTAATTTTGCTATACATGCTCTATTTGTTACAGAATTAACTTGCTCTGGGAATACTCCACAATCAGGATCACTTAACAAAGTCAGTGAACTGGATAACCTTTGTAGAAAAATCTTTAGAACTATACGAAGGCAATTCCGCTGGATAACCTTTTATGGAATATATTTGATGAAATGGGATCAGCTATCAGCTATAAAAGCAGATGAACAGAATATACTCTGGTTTGATAGCTAATAAGAGACATGATAAACCTCTCAAGAGCTAAATATAGGTCATGTTATAATTAAGGAGAATAAGAAATGACAAACAATATTCATCCCAGTTTAATTACACTAAACCTATATAATTACACACAAACAAACTGATTAACCAGTTTTTTAAATAATAATAATTTACAGTGTCCTAACAACTAATTATATGAGAAAACAAACATTTATTTATATGTTTTGTTTAAATTTAAATAAAGAAAGGGGGCTGTTCTAATCATTTAAATGTATGTGTTGATTGCACATCAAAGTATATCATAATTTAGGCAGTGTAACTAAACATGCTGTGTTTGTTTCTTTAAACATTTTTTTGGACGAATATGTGTTAATTTACTTTTGTATATAACCCAGTACGCAGCCAGTTGGAGATTCAGACCATGAAAGAATCCAGCTTGATAATAACCTCAAACAGATGTACATTTGAGGTAATGGTGTATTTATCATACTATATTCAGATAATTAATCACATGTGATGTGATTAATGTAAGTTCAAAAATAAACATTTTTTACATAAATACTTGCGCATATTCAAATAAGTATACAGATTATATCTTGAAATCCAATTCATCCATAAAACTGTTAATTGCTAAATATTCTTAAAATGTATGTCTACAGGGTTGTCAGATTATATAATAAAATCATTAACAGATTTTAACTAGTAAACTTTGAATTACATTAGTATTATGTAGCAGCAAGCATTCTAAATGTAGCACTCTTTCTATTTCTGACGGATATCAAGGAAATCTATTAACAACTCACAGTATTTCACAGGTGTTAGGTAGACAAATGTGTACAATAATAATATGAAGTCATGCTATAGAATACATAAAAATATATTTACAAACTCCAATAATCGACCTACCTTTGATATTAGTGAAAGATCATTAATTACATTGATACTTGTACACCTTACAGGAGCAAATGTAACTATTTTCAGTCAGTAATGGGTGATTAGTTTACTTAACCTTGACATTGGTCTTACCAAGGACACATGGCCAAGAGTCTATAGCACAGACAAAAGAAGTGATCAAGATGAAGCATTTTATAGAGTGACAAAACATCCCCTAGATCCAAGAAACAATTACATTCTATTTCAATGACATTCAGGTCTCCAGTCCAGTATTTTATCAACTGTACCATCAGAACTGCATCTTCCAGTTAGAATAATCCATTACAAAATGTAAGAATTTATTTTATAAAGGAGTCTTACGCTATAACGATGTTACATAATGGCAAGAGATTGTTTTACAAACATTCTCTATATAGTTTTGGTAGGTCTGCCTAATGCTAGGCTGTTTTGTCAAATAAACTATCAGGGCACACCAACAGGACAACATATTAGTTAAAGCAGTCTTCAAAGCACTGCAAACCTCTAGATCAAGATTCAGATCATGCCTGTGTTCATGGGATGTTTCCCTAGAGTCACCACTGAGCCATATGTCCCAGACCTGACCAGTACCAAGATTGAACAAAATGTTCACTTAAATAATTGATCTTGTTAAGTTAATATAAAGCCTTCTTATTATAAATCAAGGACAAATGACATTAGCCACACTATTTCTGCTGCATTATTTCAAAGCTTAGTGAATAACATATGAAAAGAGAGTTGATATATTAGCGCCTTAGAGTAACCTTCTTACGGGTTATATAGGGTGCTATAAACATTTGGCATACTATTATTATTATTAAACAACTTGTACATCACAGTACACACGATTTACTGATCAAAACCAGCTACCTGTAACAATAAGGTGAAGTATGCCCATTTAGGTTAAGTTTATGTTAACCAACATATATGAAGACAACCATCATATAGATGACATTCCGGCTGCTGGCCTACTTTAGTCTCTATAAATATATTATGAAAATTGTAAAATAATACCTCAACAAATGTATCTCTCATCTATCTAATACCCAACTGTCATTCATCAGTACCTGATGCTTTATTAACCATGACATATGATGAAGTCTGGGAAAAAGATGATTCTCCTTCCATTACTTCCCCCAGAAGCAGTATAGAACAATAGAGCTGAGATTATAAGTTACAGATCAACCCCAGAGTGGGTGAGCAATTAATTTAGCCTCAGCACTGCTCACAGCTGGGACACGTGGCTGAGGAGTGACTATCTTGAGAACATATTTCAAAAACAGAAGTAAACATCAGATTCAAACCCAGACTTGGCCACTGCACAGAACCACTCAACAAACACCAGAAAGTCTGGTATTTTCAAAGGTGTTTAAAATTGTAGTTTACTTATAAAACTAATGTTGAATGGAGAAATTAGTTTCTGACTATGTAAATATATAAGGATCTTTTAACTTATATCCATAGAATTTATTGACTTAAATGTCAGAGTTTTAATTGGTTGCCAAATATTTTTAAATTTACTAATAGTTCAGTCCTCAGAGCTTTGCACTACAAACCTCTAGGCTATCGGTTCAAATCTGGCTCAATTCTATGTTTGTGGGATTAGTTTCCTTCATCAGATGCCCCTGGGCATGTGTGCCAAGTGTAGCCAGTGTCAAAGCTAAACAACTCAACAAAATTCTAGATAAACAATATTGTTAATTAAATGGCAATATGATGTTACCTTTATGATTCGGTTCATTCTACGAGCCTTAGAATTATTGCCTTGTTGCTGTGCTTCTTTTTGACTGGACTTATATTTGTCCAATCTCTGCTGAAGGGCTTCTTCTGTAGAAGTGGCAGTTTCTGGTGCATTAAACAACTTCTTTTTTTCTAGATTCAAAATATTAATAATAATATAGATTTAATAATAAAGCACCTTTACTAATAGAAGCCATTCAAAGATGTTGTACAGTGAGAGCCCAAATAATATGTATGTAAAATTCCAATAAGATATTTGAAAGATCAACATTACTTATCACTTATCAGTGAAATCAACAAATTTAGAATTAGTTTTTAGAATGACTTTCTAATGGTATTGAGGTAACATGTCATTGACAGATTTATACGTTGTTACTAAAAAAGCTGAATTGGGTTCACTGTTTAACAAGTAAATAGTGTAGTTTTTGAAATATTGAGAGGATATGATAATATTTTTTAGTATTTATCACCATGGAAACTATATCAATCTGAACTCTCCAAAGGCAATTGATGTTATAATCAGATATGCCATATAATATAACAGTTATAATAATCTGTATAAGATATAACAAATGCATGGACCTCAGTAACTAATGCAAGTTTAATATCATTGACTTTCACTCAACACATATTATGGCATAAGATCATATGGCAGACTTCATCCTAATCAGATTAAAGGTAATCTGTATTCCTCAAAGTTATCAACAGAAACCTGAGAACAAATATCTTGCATTATATGGTGAACCACAGAACAACATTAGAAATAAATAAATATTAAACTATTCTCTGGTACCAGACACAAAATAAGGTACTTTAAATTAGAGATCTATAATACCTTGTGTGTCAAGTTCTGGAATGTCTATTTCTTCAGCAGCAGCAGCAGCAGCCATTGTACTGGCCGAGGCCTGCATAGCAGATCTTTCGGTAGGCTGGACAGGAAACTTGCTACTTGAGTCTACTGTTAGATAATTAAAAACACTAATAACTGCCAGAGGAAAGAGCCTACCAAAATAATACTTGTAGCTTCTGTGCATATTACGTGAATGAAACCATATATTCGTTTAATAACAAATGAGCTGTAAATTATATAAATGTAAAGTACAAATGATTATAGTAGTAATAAGCAGCTTATAACAGATTCATCACAATTGTTGTAGGCTTTCTTATTTAGATCGTTTCCATGGCAATTAAAAGCTGCTGTTGCCCTCTCTTTGTGTTGTAAGGCATATCAAATCACATTTTGACAAGATAGATATTACAGTTTGCTGATCAACTACATGTTTGTGTGGAGAAATTTGTAAAACAGACGTCACTGCTTGCCAGAGTAGTTACAGCAATTTGTTATATTATGGGTGTTCTATATGGAATTGTATCAAAACAATATATGTGTATCATCACTGTGATCATATTTACCATTCATTTTATTTTACTTAGACTAGGTCTATATCAAGATATCTATTCAGTTCTAGAAACTATTAAATCCCACCTGAAGATATTTATTTTATTAATAGCACGGGAATCAATTTGATCATATATGAGCAAACAATCATTACTGGTCAAAATGAAGCACTGGATAATTGGAAATATTCATTAGACAGAACAATTCAGTTTGTTCTTAACTTATTTAATATGGTCTGATGTTTAATAATATATAACCTAACTTTAAAAAAATAAACTGCTACCAAATCTGGCAAGCAAAAGCTCAGCCAAACATTTGTAATTCACTGTCAACACCAGACATGGGGTCAATTCAATTCCGGAATTTGAATTTATGGTCAATTCAAATTCTGGAATAGATTATTTAAAACAAATTGAATTGATAAATTTTGAATTGGAATTGAGAAATTTTGAATTGGAATTGAAGTTTCCTACAACAAAAAATTAATCCAAAAATTAATTTACCATTTTTTACAAAGTTAACACTTACATGTGGTGTTACCAATATACTGAAACAAAAATGATCCAGATTGATTTGTTTTTCAGGGAAAATCCCCAGGTTGTCGCTTATTCAGCACAGCCTCTATGTTGGAGTGATTGAGAAAATACCCTGGGTGGTCACTGCCAGAGTGTTTTACATCCTCAGGGGGCTTTAACGTCTCCCTTTATTTTTAATAATTCAGTGAACATGGCATCGATCCAGAACTTAGGTGCCTTATATGATGTGAGCATTTAAACAATTAAGTGGTCTGATTACCATGGCCTACAACACTGTGACACCACCACATAGCATACCTTTAATCTATATAGAGATATTGCTATTTAGGAATTAATTAATTTGATCATCTCACCGGGAATGCAAATCTGGAGCCAAAACTTGCCCCTCCTCTCCTAAAACTGTGACTACTATAGCCTGTCCCCAGACCTAACTGTTTTAATAACCATTTGAGATCTTTTGTAAACTTAACATATGCAAGTGGTTTAGTACACAGCAGGGTTGTGAAAGTAAATATATAGGATCTGACCCTAGCTGGGTGAAACTAAACAAAAATATTCATTTCAAGGCTCCTACTGGACACTGACTGTGGCACCCCAAGTGAGCAGTTAACAAAGTAAAATGGTCTGCATACAGTGGATAGGTATTCCAAGTAAGTACTCGGAGTACCTACTCATGGTCAAAAGTATTAGGTAAAAAAAGAGTCGGAAAAAATGGAATTGGAAATTTTGGAATTGGAATTGATAAATTTGATCTGGAATTGACCAAATGGAATTGGAATTGACCAAATGGAATTGACCCCATGTCTGGTCATCTATGCAACAGTTGTCTTTACTAAGATGCATCAAAGGATTTCTTGAATATTACAAGAAGATTTTTCATTATATACTGTGCATCATAATTTCTTACTAAAACCCTAATGATGAGCCTTCTTAATACAAAGTGATTCAATATTGGAAACATAAATATGTTTAGCTAGTTTTGGCCAAACAGTTTTTATTACATATTTTTGTTGATTGATTCTAGTCTCGATTTTGATTAGATGAATGTGACCACAGAACTGGCAATGAAAATTCTTGACAAATAGTTGCCTTAATGACTTATCTATGAGGACTGATGTTTGCTGTAGTTCTCCAAACTTTCCTCAGACCCAAGGCAAAAATCACTTTGCCCATAAACATTTAAATACTAGCTCTACATGTATATAAATAATAACAAATACCATAGCTCCTGGCCATTAAGCCGAGACTTTGTGTCAACATTTTGACCCTTATTTTGGGGGTTCGGCTTAATGGCCAGTGCTATTTCAGTGTCAAGAAATCCAGTCATCGGGAGAAAAATGTCAGTGTGTTAGCAGCTGTCTAGATCTACATTCTAATCTAGATCTAGATGTAAACAGATATCAATCATCATTTTTATTTAAACTCATTCAGTCAAGGAGTGAAAATAGAAGTGAAACAAGTTGATGATAATTATACATAGCTTTATAATGAAAACCAATATTTATATGTAGAATTATCTGATTTTTGTAATTATGGATAAATATTGTTGGACTCCATAGCACATTTGACAAATTTCAATTCAAAGGCAGTATCGGTAACAAGACAACTCGTACCCAAGACATTCCGTACCCAAGAGCGTCGTATCTCATTTGTTTGGCAGCAAAGACATTAGGGTGTCCCCATATACATATTTTGTCTGGGCATATTTATACTAATAATGAGATAATCACTGATTAATTTATTTTCAATACAGAGTTAGTTAGATATACTAACTGACTGCATATTCCGGTAATTTATATTGTGACGATCATCTCGGTTATTGCCGCGTTATAGTGACCAAAACGTACTATCAAAGGCTCTGTCTAATTATTTCTAAGTCATTGACTTCATATGTGGTTCATTGAATGTTTAATCACGCCATTAATTTAAGTTTGAGTTCCTACATATGCGCAAACAGTTTGTCTAGATCATTATAATTTACCTTGATCTACTGACAGTATACAATACACATTTTAACAAATTATGAAAACAAAACCTATTTCCTGCATTCCAAAACGTCACCTGGAAATACTGCAGGGAAAAGATTTTTAGGTCAGCTTAATGGATGGTACTACCATAAATCATGATATTTTAGACCTAAAAACGACCTTGGCTTAATGGCTGGGTCGACTTAATGGCCGGGACCTACGGTATAAGATAATTTTAAATATGACTTTGTTCAAGCAGAGAAGACATTTTCAGTTACCTTGCTTTGCTGATGATTGCGTAGCAGAATATGATGCATCACCTAAAGTAATGAATGGACCATTTAATGAATCTGATAATAAGTAAATCAGTTAGACAAATAGACACATTCTTTAAACATATTCAAGGCTAAAAATATCCACAAATTACAATAAAATTCAGTGGCACAACCTATAATTATTACCTGTGACATTTGGTGGAGGCGGTGGCATACCAGACAAATCAATAGGATCTCCTCTTTCCAGTGCTGCTATAACTTGATCAAATTGCTACAAAAATAAGTTAAATTATAATATCAGAGAACACACAATTTTGATTAATTATAAGAAATTCTATTAAATACCAAAATTAAAACACCTTTATAATTCTGACATTACTATGCCTTAATAGCTATATAAATTATATAATACAAATTAAAGGATCCCATTTTTGTGCGCATAATTAGCTAAATGGATTAAGTTGTTTATGTAGTATATTGCAAGATGAGGCCAGAATTTAAACCCAGATATATATAATACAACTATTGGTATGACTAGTTCAAGAAAAGTTAAGGCAAAATAACAGTGATCTACACAGAGCTAGATCAGAAGAGGTGGATATAAAATAATTCCATATTAGTTAAACAAATACAATTATGTCAGTTCTTTTAATCAATGATCAGTACCTTGGCTATTTTCATATATCTTACAGCTTTACCATTGTCACCACTCCTCTTGGCTTGTAGTGCTGCAGCCTTATACTGATCTCTTCGAGCGATCATCATATTTTGTGTTTCAGATTCTATAAACAGGAGAAACTAATTAAAGATTACACATGCATGTTTTCATTTCAATGTTTGAATATGTCCAAAACAAAACACTGCCAACAATTCGAGTCATCACATTCATAAGATAAATTTTTATGATGTGATATGATTTTCCGTGTGTGCCAACAATCACCTTCATAATGATACATTAAAAAACATTTTAAATGATGACTAATAACACACACACACACATCTTATAAACAATGATCACTCAGAATTTAATCCACTAAACAAAACCAATATATATAAATCAGTCAGTAGAGCATGTGTTATTTAACATACCAGTTTTTGTAATCATTGTATCTGTATGACCAGGGGTAACAGATAAAGGAGATGGTCTTGAAGCAGAGGAAGTATTGGAAGGAAGAGAAGCTGGGGATGAACTTTGTCGATTGTCAGGAATATCCTTGATTTGTTGGCCTAATGTTGGCTGATATGTATTATAGACACCAAAGGGATCATATACAGGGATGTCTGCAGTGATTAAGGTGGATTCACCTAATATGAAACCTGTCAGTACAAAGCAAGATGGAAATATTCCGTATATACAGAAATGACACACAAACATAGCATAAAAACAGAATTATGTACATAAAGAAAGCAGAAATCATGTATAACTAAAAGCAGAACTGTACAGTAAATAGGTGCCAAGGATGATTTTGAAATGTTTTTATTGGCATCCCATTCTCAAATATTTTATTTCTACCAAACTGCTATTTGACATATTCATTATAATAGAGCAAAAGAAAATAGGTTCCAGAAAGCATCTTTTTATTCATTAGCATGCAAGTTTGACTGGTGGCTTAAAACGTTTTATGCATATCCATCTATATTGCAAGCTGTTGTTAATAATATATTGAAGAATATTTCAACATGTCACTAAAACTTGATTCAATATCAAACTAGTTGGAAACTCCATACACTTCAAACAAACTAAAATTAGACAACTTACAAAGCAACACAGAAAAATCAGAAAAATATTTAAATGCGCAACCGCAAAAGACTCATTTCTATTTACCCCCTGAAACAGGCTGTTGGGGTATTGCCTGTCCCCCTGTTGATTGTGCTGCCTGTTGAATAGATGGAGCCACTGGTCTTGGAGCTGGAACAGGATGCGACTGCTCACTAGGAGTCCACAGCACTGGTTTCGGTTCGTGCATGACAGCCTGTTGTCCCACTGCTGGAGCACGTTCACTCTCCGGTGTAGTTTCTTGACTCGTGGGGTTGCTGCTGCCAGGAGCAACTGGTGGGGGAATGTCATCATCATTTATATTTTGTCCTGATTCAGTTTTCTTCAGCAAATCTTGTAGGGTCTATTGAATAAAATGTTCTCATATTCTGAAACCAACAACTGTATGACCTTTTATCTTTACACGACAAGTATAAATAACTGACTTTTATTTCCCGTACGTCCTTGTCATCTAATAACCGCATGGTCGTTGTGCCATCACTGAAAACTTACTATCATGTGGTGCGTCTCAGGTTATTAATTTGACAATCTCATCCTTCTCTAAGCTTACTGCTACAGACATCACGAACACAATACTTGCGTACCTTAACACCGCGGTTCATCCTCCTGGCTTTAGTGCTCTCTCCTTTGCTCTTGGCATTTGACTCCGCCTGTGCATACATTTCCAATCGCTCCTTTAGAAAAGCTATCTGCTTCTGAAGGTGTGAGCCAGTACCTACCGAGGTAACAGGAGCTACTGGAGATGAGATGGCAGGGGGAGAAGATTCTTCACCAGCCAATTCAAGTAACTCATTCTGTCAAGCCATAACAAAAAAGACAAGAACTTAAAACCCATCCATTACATTATCTATAATCACAGAAATCTAATTTCAACTTTCCTAGGTAACCTAGTTATGTTTGACATATAGGTATAAATGACACTTCTAATCACCATAAGATCATCATCCTCATCTGACAATTCTGCATCACTCGGAATGTCCTTCATACTCTCTGCTACCATTTTATCCAGATCAGACAGGTTCACTGCATAAAGAAAATATTCTTTTGATTTTCAAATAATCAATAATAAAGGCATTGGTATTGTGACTTATATATGTGTGTGTGTGTGTGTGTGTGTGTGTGTGTGTGTGTGTGTGTGTGTGTGTGTGTGTGTGTGTGTGTGTGTGTGTGTGTGTGTGTGTGATATGGTATGTATAGTGGATGAATGAGAATTGCAGAACAGAACATCATTCATGTTTGGGCTACTGCAATGATTAATAACCTAGAAATATGATTTTAACTTGGTAAAAAACTAAAATGAAAAGATTTTAAAGATATTTTAAACAATAATATTAAAATGATGTCAAGGTATTAATGTGTTTGAATCAAACAGACATATAACCAACATCCCAAAATAACAGAACACGTACATCATCATCTATTTAACTAAATGTAACATCAGACATTCTATATTGATTTTGTTCATTCTTGTAATAATAGCATTAATAAAAACAGTAATGGTTTAGATTTAATGAGTTGAGTTATTTAGTTATACGAATTCGCAACACAGTGAAACCCCAAACAAGGTGTGTAAAACTTGGTTAGAAATATCAAAGACAAGGATGGCAGTTTCTTTCAGTAGTTTTATCTGAGTGTAGAATCAATTTTCTTCTACAGGATGAAAGAAACATATTATTTTTGCAGGACAATATTCTGCCTATCTGACTTAACGGCCTATCTGTTAGATTATCTATAAATGTCAGGATTGCTGTCAACCAATAGTATCATGACCGCAGCTGTTATAAGTTCATTGAAATGACAATGTTATCTGTTTTTATATATGCTTACAGGGGAAATAAATCCACTACTCAATAGTACTACTAGGTGATTGGGACTGATTGCTTTAGGTCTAATTGCTATTAAATCATTGGATCTTTCCAGTAGAGTAAAGTGAGTGTGAGGCAGGATCCTGTCAGTCTTGCCTCTCTGAGATAACAAATCAGCCTCTGGCTGGAAGGGTTGTGGTGATTACAGGACCAAGGTATTCGATTACGATTACTGGAGAATACCATGATTACGATTACATTCATCCTGGATGTAATCGATTGTGATTACATTGTAAAGTAATCATGATTACAATGTATATAACACAAACATTAATGTGATTCTTCATCAATATTCACTTGGTTACATGTATAATACCGATATAAAAATGCTAGTAACGAAATGCATCACGTGTGGCGTGACTATAGCCAGATAAGGTCTATTTAATAAATGAGATAATTAGAATATAGTCAAATCCCAACTTTGACCCCTCTGTAAATGGACAACTTTTTCTTAAATTATTGCTATGCTTTAAATTATATTTTTCATCTATAACTCCAACACCTCCCAACTCCATACTTCGACCGTTGATCTCTGCCCAATACCCACATTTGTCACCAGGGGGCCATGTTGTAGCATTATTTATGTTCACTAACGCATGCGTTAAATGAATTGGCTGATTGTCATCTAACTGCTGGCCAATCAGGATCTTTGCATCTGGAGTTAAAACGATGGTGTCAGAAAGAAGTCATACACTATTGCTGACTGTGTGACTATTTGGCACTTAACCGTGTAAAAACAACACAATTTTATCTGAAATGCCTGTTTATATGACTTATAATAGTGGCAACATCTGAACAGTGTTTCAACACATTGTCCTTTCATATTCATAGAACAAATAAACTGACAAATCATCATGTATATAAATATGACAGCAGTCCGTCAATGGGTAAATCAGTTCTAGTGTTAACTTTTGTCTTACATACCAAACCATATCTCTGGCATGATATAGAATGGTAAATAATCTTGTGTAATTGTGAAAGTAATGGCTGATTATGGTTACATTTACAATGTAATTGATTATGATTACATTGATTCTGGAAATGGCGATTACCTGAGATCATGTAATCGATTACAACTGATTACCCCAACCCTGCTGGCTGGATTGCTAAATTAGTGACTAGCTCAACATGTGGTGGTTTCTCTCATCAGTGTCATGCTAATAGCATTTTGTTAACTTGTAGTTATATGTGAGAAGTTAGCAATAGTTAATAAATATCCTTTACCACATCTCTGTGCTGTGTTTGTTGCATATCTCTCTATACTACCTAACAACTTTGATGCAAAAGTAAAAAAACAGTATAAATTTTACTGTCTTATGACTGGAAACATTCCACATAACTTATAATATTATATAATACCATTAGATAACAAGTGAATTTAATGATTTTGTGTATATGACTCAATTATCAGAAAATAGACAACCTTTTCCACTCTACCAATAAAAATAGGATTCTTCCTGGAAAAAACCCAATACTGGCCAGAAAGCGAATATTATCAGAAAAAGTACACTACAAAAAGATCAGAAAAGATTTTAAATTTTCAAAAGATGATACAGTTATATTCTGTGGTGGCAACATATTCAGATATTGTGTCAATAGTAATAACAGTGAAATATCATAAAAGCCAATTTCATGTGAACATTTCCGAGACTTTCTACTCAATTGAAAGCAGCTTTGTTTTACCAATTTTAGATGGATTCTTATTAGTGGAGGCCAGCTGAGTTCCACCCTGCAATGCCAGCAGTTCTGCTTCCAAATCATCATCATCATCATCATCAATGTCCATGCCTCCTCCAATCATGGAATCAGGTAAAATACCCATCTGAAAATAATAATAGCAAAAGTAGTAATAAACACATCATAATCACATTATCTGATACATATTAATATTCCATTAAATCATGAAAACAAAGTAGAGAATAACTGCATGTCATGACAAACTACACATTGTATCATCAATCAATTTAAAGAAACCGAATTCAGCAAGAAGCAAATAACAATTACACCAAAATCAAAGTATATTCCTTTGTTTATTCCATTGGGTTACCATAAGTGCTGTTGGTGTTTGCTTATAGTTATGAGGTGCACAAATCCCTCTAGTTCTTCTGCAAATGTCCAGGTTATGGGCTATAAACTGACTCATATATGTATTTGTTTCTCATGGCAGATGCACCTCAACCATAAGTCTCTCATGTGACCAGTACCAAGAATAAATAACTCAACCCAACCTAATCTCTACTTTGTCTACAAAACTGCAACATGCTAAATGACTGATATAAGGAGATGAGGCTACCATTTGCTCCAGCAGTATGTAGTACGACATCCTTGTCTAGTCCATATTGTATTTATATTTATGGCAACTTATACCACTGATAGTGATAAAACTGATCTAATCCTGATTTAAAGACATTCAGAATGTTGCTTGTGATGATATCTTCAGGATCTTTCAAATGACTCTTAAAGAGTAAACTAAATGCCCCTCACTCTGAGTTTGGATTCTGTATTTGCTCATTCAATGTGTCCTCTGTTTCCTTTATAAACTGGTTGATGAAATAGAAGAGTACAGAATTCCGAATTGATGGGGCAATTCCAATTCTGGAATTGCATATTTTGTTTTTAATGGAATTGGAATCGATAAATTTGGCATATTTCTTGATGCCAGATCTATGGAGTAGTGATAGTACAGCCTGTTAAAAACTCCAGTAAAGTCTTGTTTTCTATGTAAGATATTTCTTAATAAACTGATCATGGCAGACTGTAATGCTCCCTAATCTTATATTTGTCTAATCGGGACTGGAATATATTTAATGTAGGACTGTCCACTACATGTGCTGGTAACTTGTTCCAGTCATTTGTCACTGTCTGACTGAATACATTTTACTTCAAACTTGAGCGGCGCTTCACTAGCTTGAGGCTATGCCCTCTGGTGTTTGATATGTCAGCCAATGAGAAGAATTGGTTAGATTCCAGCCTGTCTATACCCTCCAGGATCTTAAAACAATTGTAGCATATCACCTCGTCTCCTATGATTTCGCCAAGATGGGAGTCTCAGGGCTTCTAACCTATCTCTATATGGCAGACTTCTCAAGTTTAGTATCAGCTTTGTGGCTCTCTGCTGGATTTTTTCAACTTCCAGCTTGTCACATCGGAATCTTGGACACCAGATCACATTTCCAAATCAGGGCCCATCATAGTGGTGAATAGCCTAGGGATTGTGGTCTTGTCAATGCAGGTGAATATTGCTCTAACAAGTCCAAACATTCTTGATGCTTTGTTCACTGATTTGGACACATGAATATGGAGTTTCAGATCCTGGTGAATGGTGACAGCTAAGTCTTTCTCCTCTGTCAATGCTTCCAGTGAGGTATTTCTCATACTGTACTCATGACATGGGTTTGTTGAGCCTAGATGGAGAACACTGGATTTGACCTCATTAAATCCCATCTGCCATTTCTGTGACACGTTTACTAACTGATTTAGGTCATGCTGGAGTTATAGACAGTCTCATCGGAACTTATACTATTATTTGTACAGTGCCTTTGAATGGCTCCTGCTAGTAAGGGCGCTTTATTAAATATACATTATTATTATTATACCCTGGAAGAGCTTGGTGTCATCTGCAAATATATGTGCAGTACATGTGACATCATCAAGTAGGTCATTAATAAAAATGACGAACAGAATTCTTCCATGACAAACCTACTTGGAATATCAACTACTCGGAGTAGGTATTCCAAGTAGGTACTCAAGAGAACCTACTCCAATCAATGATAAAAATATAGAATTGATAGATTTGGAATTGATCAATTGTATGTGGAATCGACCAAATAGAATTGACCCCATGTCTGGGAGAGTATGCTCAAATATGTCTATTTCATTATCTTAAATGGTGACAATTTAATACTAAACATCTGATCTTAATTTGTGGGAGATCACAGCTAGTTAATGTTGTTGCTCATCACTAAATGTCCCATCTTGTCATAACAGCTAGGTAACAATATAATAAAATTACTATTTTCCATGGACAGTGTTTTTGTTACAGTCTAACAGCGTGCACAAGATTAGAATTGTAATACTGTTCAGGCAAGTGATAGCAGGGTAAAGGAAAAAATAGTTTTGACACTGTCATTCACCTGTTCAGCTGCTGAGTGTGTGAAAATCTGCAAATAGCCTGCAGTCTATAATGAATATACTTAAGTTGCACATTAAATTAGTCACTGTTACGACTGTAATAAAGTGTTTTATGTTCTACTGGTTTAATGATGGATCAAAACAAACTCAGAAACTGGGCGTGGTTCATACCTGTTCCATTAAAGCTCTTCCTTTTCCATCAGCGCTCCTACGAGCTGGATTCTTCTTCTTTGCAGGCATCGTACTTGTGATGTCGTTCTACTGTTGTTACAAAATAATAAACTCTAGTTTTGATACATACAAATAAATGGCCTTCCACTCTGCTGATAATGACTCACCAAGTCCAAGATCTAGATCTATATCTACACAGAATGACATACAAACTAACAAAGTGAACGTCGTCACAGATACTGAGATACTCAGATAGATATAATGGTTGTTAGTGCGCCTATCACTAAATGTGCGACCCATACATAATTTATGTATTCATAACATATTTATCACGTACTTTCAGGTATCATACAAATTAAATAAATAAATGAACTAGACCTACAGTGTTTGTACTGTATACCTCTAGACCTATAGATCTAGATTTATCGAAACCATGTACAAATTACGAACTTGGCGTTTTAGCCACTAATTACAATCGTACCCGATAATTGCGTCTTATTATACTTCCGCATTTTCAGCCTGTTCAAAAAGAAAATTAATCTAAAAAAATTCGTCCACGTAAAAATACTATTTGTTTGTAAAATAGGCATTGGGCTATGTATTTGATACACACTTGTAATTCATAAATCGACCAATTAGTGGTTCCGACAATCGAATGTTCGGACAGTTATTTCTGCGATATATCATTATCAGTTAAACTTCCCAATATTACGACACTGTAATTCAAAGTTATAATGATCAAATTATGTGTTTTTGTTGAAGCGATGTTTTACCTCCAGTTTCTCAGCAAAATAAATGAAATGAATTGAAAAGCCAGTGTCTGTGCACACACCTATGGAGCCAGAGGGAGCATTGGCCATGAGACACTCTGACATTCTTTTTCTAGGAAAAATAATCATGGGCGGGATGTATGAGCCAGCTGCACTATTGGCACACAGCACATTCACAAGTTTTTTTCTAACTCTCCCCACTTTTCATACGTCCAATATTTCTTGCACCTTTGCTGAGCACGATCTTTGACAGAATTTGTACATTTGTGATGCCGGTTTCATCCATGTTCCAGACACGTGTTGGGTTGTAGTCATGTGCTGTGTCTGTTTTTGTAAACATCAAAGAAAATGTTCACCTGGCCACGGTTAAAACCTATGGCTCGTGCTAGGCTGATCGCTTCAGGTTTTCTAATGGAGACCTGCAGTTGCCTCTATAGGAAACCTCGCAACCAATCCTTGCCCACACATTAGTTGCTGTTGTTGAAGCGGTGTTTACCTCCAGTTTCTCAGCAAAATCAAATACCAGCCGTCTAACGTCCATAGGAGTAAGGCCCCAAAAAGGCTTTTTCCATAGTCTGAATATGTTCAACTAATACATTCTCGTACTCCTCCAAATCTGGCTTGAAACGACCAAGGCATCCAGGAGTCTTCACCTTGCCGTCTCTGTGTCGCCGAAGGGTCTTTGCCGGAACGCCATATATTCTCTAGCTGCCGTCTTCAGTACCATGCCTGAACTTATCGCTGATAGGGCCTCTCTGATTGCATCACGTCCGTAGGGTCTCCTTTGGGTCTCCCGTTTGTATATTCTTGGCATATTTCTTTAACTAAAATGGGTAGAATAAATGTTATGATGATGCTAATAAAATTAACGATATTTAATATAAAATCATTGTAACGAGGCCACATTTTTATATGTGGGTAATGATTGTTTAATGACAAATACTAATCATCACCGCTTAACCCAAACTTAAGTAGACATCTTAATTACCTCACGGCACTTTCTTATATTATCACTTGCTTATTTGCCACGTGTTTGAGCAGAATAGGTATTAAAACAAGATACTGCGCATCGTTTGGGTTCTTTATACATTTGTGTGATAACAAGTGAAAGATTTGTTCAACAATTTCTTATAAGAAAATGTACAAAATAAAAATTGCTTGCAATACTCACGCAGAAGCAGTTCTCGAAACACGTTGGTATTGTAAATAAGTCATCCAATGGGTGGCACAATATTTTTAAGCATGGATTCCATTTGATAGAGACAGCATCTATCTAAGCACACTGAAAAGGCGTCTTACCCCAAGGACATCTTACCGCATTCCACTGTATCATTCTGCTGAAAATGTGTGACAGTATAGCAACAGCGAGCCATGCATGTCGTCATCGTACGAAATTCCGTCCAAGTTCTCTCCCTGCCCGGTTTTTTTTCTCTCAACGAATTCATATGGAAACAGAAATGGACCCAAACTTAGTTTCCTCGATCCACACTTCAGCAGTTGAAACCAGATGTTCTTTTCAGATCACCTAGCAATGACTTATAGTTTGTTTTCTTCAAAATAGAATTTTAAGTGCATTTATAATGCTACAACCCCATCCAACTTAATTCATATTTTTCATAATTTTACTACTTTTATTGAACATAAACAATATGTGTTCTCAGTATCGCAAACGGTATGTCCTTATGTGTTTACTTGCCAATGTCCAAAACAGTGTGCCAAGTTTGACAGGTAAGCAAACTGTATAACATGTCACAATTAATTAAGTGCCTACACACATATTGTTTAATTGTTGCTGCTCAACAGTTTGCCATGAAGACAAGTTTTCCTGCTTTTTCGGTGCCGAGTCGGTTTCGTATTTTCCAATGTACAAGTCCGAATGTCGAAAACACACGTTCTACTCCTGCACTTGATGCAACTGCCATTAGTAGCGATTTTCACGAAAGAGTTAGATTTTGTTTCTGGTATACGTATTCAACATGAGATAACTAGCAACAGTGAACCTACGTGAATGCTCACGTATACCTTATATGCCCTTGCTGGGTATAGACACCAAGTACTTAAATATTAATTCAATAATCCCTTGAATGCAAGATTATCGGACACGTGAAACCAAATCTTTTCATTGCATTTTGGGGAATTATTAAATTAATGTTGATTTACTTGGTGATTAGCCAGGATGGCTATCTAAGGTGATTTAACACGTGAAGTCAGTGACTTCAAGTCACATATTTTAAATCTGATTCTAGAACATCCCCAAATTCGTCCAATTACCACATTGAAGCAGCTAGAGTGGCTTCACTTGACACCTATTGTATTGATCTCCCAGGATCATCCCAGCCATAGATCAGTATGACTTGTTAGATAGACCACATGGTGTTGAAATTTGTAAATTTTTGTTCTGCAAATTAATTGATAATCACATGTTTACAAAATAATCAATAAAATAAATGCAATAGATCTACTCATACAAATCAAATTAAATAATTTTAAAAAATTTAATCGAAATGCATGACTTTTTACAGTGTTTTAAATCAATGATTTAAACCAAACAACCCTCTCTGTATATAACCATATCTGGCGCGTTAAATCCAAGTTTAACTAGTTAACTCTGGGTTAAATTGTTGTTCTCTTGAGAAAGATATATACTGGTCCAAAAACTTTTTTATCCAATATTTATCCAATATCTCAGATATTTTGCTATTGCTAAAAACAATTACACAATACAATTGTCACCCTACATAGTGAACATATGTACTGATTTTGTATTGGTGTTATAATTAAATTAATCTGTTAATTAAGCTATGATATATTGGTTGGTTTTGTTTGTTAGTTTGTTTCTGTGGCCTATATAGGAGCTGGGTGGATCGAGCTATAATTACTGAACTCCGGTGGCCTAGCGGTTAAGCACCCGGCACATGGTGTCAACGGTCGCAGGTTCGAACCCCGCAAGAGGTCGAAACTTTCCTAGAGATTAATTTTTCGGTTCACAACATCGTGGGTGGCTGACCACGTTAAATGGCGCTGCATGTCGTCTCCACTGAATTATTTAAAATAAAGGGGGACGTTAAAAATCCCGGGTATTTCGGCTCCATATCTGATAAAGAATATACTCAGTACGTGTTTAAATGTTTATACGAGTCTAATTCTACACATATACACACACACACACACACATATATATATATATATATATATATATATGTATGTATACATTTTTAGCTATCATCTATGGAATGTACCAATCTGAAAATAAATAATTGAATTGAGTAGAATATATGTATATAATACACGTAATTCTTTGGGATTTAAATAAAATAATACGAAAAGGCATAGTTACGATATATGAAATGCACGTCCGAAACGTTTTACTCATATTTCAATTTCCGTCTTCTTATTTAAGGCTATTGAAGTTATTATTTCTTTGTTTTCTATGCTTAAATCACTCAATCAACTCAAAGAATAAATATTAGATATCATGCACTATAGCTTAAAAGATAATTACTATATTCTTATTTATAACATTAATGGTAAACTTAAAAAAGAGATTATACTTTAATAACACGACGGAAATATAAAGAAAGCAAGGTCGCGTACATTGGTGTTAGGACGGACGTGATCGAGTTTTCAGGTAAGCGACATTTGAGGGACGTTCTTTCACATTTGAAGGTATTTTTACGTTTAGGTTTTGACAGAATATGTTGAAATACAGTGCATAGTATAAGTAAACTTGCGATTAAACACGATTATATATTTTAGACCCTTTTTCACCCACATTGTCATTTTAATATTTTGACCCTTGTGAGTTGTGTTTCGCGAGAACGATAGATAGATTATAGATGGCACGATTCATCGATGTGGAGAATTCTTTTTGTAAATCTCACGATTTTCTAAAATAAAATAATAGCCCCTGTTGCCGTGCGGAGTGCAGGTGTTGAATAATTTTGTTTAAATTCGATTATCTTGTTAAATACTTAATAATATTATGCGAATACGTGCATGGTGTCATGTTTAGACGTGTAACTGTAACTTTTATATCTAGATCTACTGCAATATTTTTCCCATTTGAATTGTAAATTTATGAAACAAATACATATATGTCGAGGAATTTTTAGAAATGTTACTACCAGCCAATCTGTTAACTATGTTTAGGTATATATCATGTTATCTTTCATTGATTGGTTTTCTTTCGTTTCATGATGTATGATCATGAAACAGGGAAAGAACACAAAAATGTAATAACGTATATCCAGGGTGGTCCCTTATATTGAGTACTTATTCATATCTCCTTCCCCACCACTAACTGGGGATCAGTACAGAGAGATGGAGCCGAAATATCCAGAGTGGTCACTGCCAGAATGTATTACATCCCTCCTTTTTACAATAAATTCAGTGGAGTCAGCAGTGCCATTTAATGTGGTCAGTAACCCACGATGAACCAAGAAATTAATCCTTGCAAAAGTTTTGACCTTGGTGGGATCAAATCTGTGATTCTTGAGGGTCAGAGCTAATCCACCCTGTAGCATAAAATGCAATGTCCTGAACCGTGTGTGTGTGTGTATATATATATATATATACACACACATATATGTATACAGACTTTTCAAGTGTCAGTCAAATATTAATTACACTGTTAAATGTACTGAGATTTGAAATTATATCTGGAGGTAATTTTCAGTCATTATTAACCTACAATAATAAGACTGACATATATCTACTTGTTGTGATCACTAGATTTAGGTAATTAGATAACTTAAACTTTTCATCACAGTCATATTTTATTTCTCTGTGATTCAGGGAGAAAATTATTGCAGATAATAACTCAGATTAATTTCAACATTGCACTATTTTCATGACACACTGCACATCTTCACAGTGATACTGGTAACATTTCTGTTGAGCATCAGATGTTGGTCACAATTACTCCAAAATTCAAGTAATAAGCATTCCACTATTCTGATATTGTTACCACCAGTCGTTAACTCCCTGTGTGCTGGGGTGCCAATGTTTTGTGAATCTCTAAGTTATTCTACTTGTTATGTATTTCTGTAAATCTGATTTTCTATTTTTTTTCTTCTGGTTTTCCAACAGCATCCCTGTGTGGGAGATTGGTGGAATAAAACGTTTAGGTGTGGCTTTTAAAGCAACTTACCATAAAATGATGCACAGTTCAGAACAATTCATTTACATTTAAGTTTAGTTTACTATAATAAATATACAAAAGTAGATACATATATAAATATTCTTGCAGCAACTTGTATCAGGAGAATAAATATCACTTGAGGTACTTCATTTATCAGCATAGCAGCTTAGCCATCTTCAGTGATTAACATAACGTATCTAGAATAATCAACTGGCCTTTGAATCATGTTGCTAGCTTATTAGTATTATATTTGGCACTAAAAGGTTGATCAAACAATGTTAGTCCAATTCTTAACCAAATATACTTAGCAGCATGAGTGAACTAGAAAATATTTGTACCATCATTTTACTCGTAATTTGTGATAATTTAATAAGTAACGTACTGAAAAGACATACATACAAGAAATGTAAAATAGCCGGCCTACTTGTGAACTTGCTCTGTTGTTCATATTTCAGAAACATGGCTGCTCGTCCACAACTCAGAGGCTTTTTGGCCAGCAACTTGAAGAGAGATTTCACCCTGGCTATCACAGTTGCTTTGACTGGTCTTCTTTCGTATAAATTCCTTGTTCAGGAACCCCGAAAAAGGAGATACGAGGAATATTACAAGTACGGTTTATTCATTGCATTGTCACTGATTCTTTTTGGTTTATTTCTCTATACCAGGCTACTTTGATGTTATACACTGCACAGACATGTTTATTTCTCTGTACCAGGCTACTTTGATGTTATACACCATACAGACATGTTTATTTCTACAATTTGGCTAAAAAATATGTGCCATTATGATGATTCTTAGTTTCATCCAGCATCATAACCAGTTTGTTATACACTGATTTAACACCGAAGTATTTATGGTAGGAAACAGCAGTATGTAAAAAACAGAATTCATTATATACTTAGAAAATTACATGGTTGTCAAAGGGGCTTTCCTTAATAGTGACTTCCCCGTTTTTGATTTAAATAAAGATTAAAGTTTCTATAGTTAATCAGTGTTTATGATTGTATCTTTATAATAAGGAGCTCAAGAATATTAGGAATTGTGTTCTTCATGAAACATTCTCCTCCATGTAATGCCCTTAACTCAAACTTACTCATCTTTAACCTGCCTACAAAATAATGGAGGTAGCAAAAAAAACCGAAATATATGTGAACGTATGGGTAAATTCAGAGTCACACGTTTGCTTCCCTAAATAGCATCTTGCAGGTTATTAAGAGTTCTGGGACATTTGGTTGAAAATTTTATTCAGGGTTGAATATTGTGTGATGGACAGTTGATTAAAAATGCACATGGGAATGAAATATGAAGTGTAACATGTGTATTCAATTACTGTAAGTGCAAAAGCTTTTAAAATTTTGGTTTTCCTGTTGTTTAATATTTTTCGATATAATTGGGAAATATGCTAGTTTTACATGTTAAAATTACTGGTGTTCAGTTTGATTGTGCTATATGTGCTGTAAACATCAATCGAAATGTGTGCATGCTCATTGGTGCTGATTCCTATCCTCAGAAATCTGGATCCAGAAAAGGAGTTCAGGAGGATCAGGGATGCTGGTGGCTTCCAATGTGTAAAACCTGGTGGAGAAGTACAAGACGGATGGTAGAAACATTATGAATACTTGTATAGGTAAATAGTCAACTTATTTTTCTTAATTTCATGTAGCATTGATATTCATCTATGTTTAGTAGTTGTTATATTATGACTGAAGCAAATCTCATTGTAAAATATCAACTTGTATTTTTATTTGCAGTGTCGAGTTCTTGTCACCAGTTCCTGCTTTATGACCGTGAAAAATCTCAGTCCTGACAACATAATGCAACGTGCAGGGTGGTCGTGATCTTGGAAGATAATTGGAAATTATGTGTCAGGGATGTTTGATTTTGTTAATGAAATCTGTGTACTGAATAAAATAAGAAACACACTTTGGTTATCTTCTTTCATTGACTTTGACAGAGACATTTAAAAATTCAGTAGGGAGCCGATACTTGTAATGGATTTCTTTGTTCTAGGCTTATTGTTGGTATACAATTTGAAGTGGTATAGATTTAGGATGAATCGCATTCATGTCATAGTTTAAGAAAATTGTAACGTGTCATCAGTCTGGAATAAATTGAACGTTTTTTTTTAAATATTCAAAAATTAAACATTTTGATTCTGTAAATAGAGCAAGTATTTCCTTTGGAAAAATATAGTGAGTGATATTAACCAAGCTGATATAACAACAAAATGTATGATGGCAAGAAATAAATAAAGCCGTAACTCAATAAATTATTACCTGAGTTATTCCATTAATAATTGCCAATTAATATCTTCATAGGACAAAAACATTCTTCAGTACACATAATTATGTGTGAAATATTTTGTCTGCATTTGTCATGGTTGAAACTATCCGAGCAAAGGAAATGTAAAAGCTTGCGGAAACGATCAAACTGGATCTAAAAGCAAAAATGTACTGTGCAAGCAACAGGATCCATTCATCTGGTTAAAATCTGTGATGAAGTGTTACAACAGAACATGGACACCTTGAGAAATTCTTGTTGCTCATGAATGTAATTAGATGGTAGATGGTGTTATTAATAATAATTTTGGTTTAAAAATGCACTTGTTAGCAGAAGTATTTCAAATGATTAAATTACATAACATTTAAATTAAGATGGTTGAAGTGTCCCTCTATAATCTAACTGGTAGTGTGGATAGCCACAGATCTCTAGCACTTGGTTTTAAACTCCAGTTCTAGGTCTGAAGGATATTTCAACTTGCACTTTGTCTCATTACCTTTGGAGGTGGCTTGACCCAGTTAGCCTGTCATGTCCACAAAAGCAGATGTAATTAAATGAATTAAAAAATTACTTGTACAATATAAATTTATGTACATTCAGTCATCGGTTAAATTAGAATTCATATATATTTGTACATTCAAATTATAATGAATAAAATAATTCAGACTACCAAAAATATTAGACAAAACTGCTACCAGGAACTGGTCAGCATAAATTAGTATGCTTGCTTTGTTGAGAATCCCCAGACTCGCTTATACAGCACAGCCTCTATAAATTAGCATATATATTATGGCTGTATTTTAGTAATCAGTTACGAATTCTAATTATTGGAGCTAATCTTGCTACAAACATTTTTCTCTCACCACAGCTTGAATAACCCAGTCATATCTAAGTGAAGTACATGAAAAATATTGTTTTGATGATCAACGTGTAGAAAAGGTAATGCTGAAATTTGGGCTACAGACCCCCGGCTGTCACTTATTGAAACAAGATTTTTATTGTGTTATTACGTTATTGTTGCTGATGGGTCTATAGCAAAATTTTAACAAATTGAGTGCGCTTTATGGACATTTGTGTGATTCAGTAGAGAATTCCTGAAGAATACTGTACACCGCTTAATATGTAAACAAACAGGTGTTATAGAGGTTTTATAATACTTATTTATCACTGGACGACCCTAAGCCAAGCTAGGGCTATCTAAAGTGCATTGAGCATCCATATGGTAATAGCCTGCTATATTATATCAGTGACATTGAACATTGCAGAATTAATACCAGCTGTTAAAAAGACAATACCGTTTCACATTTTGGGATATTGATAACATACAAGAACCTGGTCGTACCCGACAAGTTCGTCTACCCGATAGCACAGTACACTAGCCTGGTAATTGAACACTGTAAAGCCATTTATGTGGTCCATGACAGACAATACCGTACACATGATATAGTAGCAATATATATTGGAAATTTCGTGGTTTCTTTAAAGATAAACCGTGTGCAGTTCATCAATTTGATGACCTAATTTGATTTTTCGAAGCCAAAGAAGGACACATTGGAGTCAAGATACGAGAACGATGTTCTTCACCATACAGAGATAGTTCCTATTTATATTCCTTAGTAACCCTTTCTTGACCCTTTATCCGTATATTTTAATGTACTCGTTACTGAGGTATTTTCTCTCATAATATTCGTTAGAAATGTATCATGCATGCTTTCTTTGGTAATATCTATATATTATGAAGAGAGTTCGAGTGACCTACAATTCGACTTTTCAGTACAGACGCATCATCTAAATTATTATTATTAATTTCAGTGGACACTAATAAGTTACTGTGATTACGTCAGTGATATAACCACAATTCACCCAAGCTGTACCAAGCACTTGTCAGACCTCACCTGGAATATGGGAACACTATCAGATGGACAAATTGGCAGTGGAAAGGGTTCAATGTCCAGCAACAAAGTTAGTCCCACACCTGATTCATCTGTCTTATGAAGAGCGGCTAGTTGCCCTGAGGCTCCCATCACTCCTATTCAGAAGACGACGAGGGGACATGAAACACGTCTACAAGATCATGAATGTGATAGACAGACTCGACCCAAGGGCATTTGACGACAGGGCACCCAACGAACGAACCAGAGGTCAGTCAGAGGTTATTCGTGAGACGCTGTCGACTCGAAATCAGGGAAAAAAATCGTTACGTCAGCGAGTAGTTCAGGACTGGAACTCGTTATCAGAACACGATGTCGCAGCCTAATTCCTTTTAACTCTAGGCTCGACAAGGACTGGAAAGACGACATGTACACGACGCCATAGACTCTACGATAAGAATACTTGCTTAGAGAAAACAAAAGTAACAAAGACCGGAATACCCGGCAGGCAGTAGCCGGTCATTCCGTACTATGGTATCATGGAAACTCACCCGTCTACTGGCATTTACAAAGCTTCGGATACTTGGCATATTGTGATTTCTTAGCGCTACTTTTAGTTCCTGTACTAATTGCTAATAAATGACATAACTATATTCATGGGAGCCTTTGCTACCGTTGACAACAAAGAACGATGCGCATTCGTCTTAGCTACTTCCATTAGTTTCAAAAGTTTATCTAGACCTATTCGAGGAAACAAATATTCATTATCATGAATTGTTGTTGGACTATGACATATCTCAAAAACTATCTAACAATCATCCACAAGAAAAAAAACCATAAATATTTCAGGACATTTCAATTTTTTGATCTGGTTTGTTTTTGTTGTTTATGACCTACATACACTACCTCACTTTACCTTTCAGAACAGAAACTGGCTGATGTGGTTTTAGGTTTAGCATTCATTGGTCATCTTTCTGCTCTAGATGGAACATACGCCATACATATCTGGATCGCTAAACCTTTCCCAACACCATTTAGTTACTGCATGGTGACGATCAGGATGATTCTTACCTATCCTTTGTCGCATAACACTGAACGTTTTATATATATATTCTAAAGATTACGATACTATTACAAATAACAATAATATACTACCAGACACGGTGTCGGGGTAGGTTCTGTGTTTGGAAGGATTGGTGGCATGTTATCGGCATAAGCTTCGAACTACTCTGAGATTTCTTGACGGTGATCATAGCTATTACTGTTACAAAACTAAACTTGTCGGGATTTTGCAGGATGGATTCTACTATACTTATACTACAAGCCCGTGCCTTTGGGATTTTTCTGGCTTACGGAATAGAAAAGGATTCAATCTCCAAACTTTAAAGGTTTTGAATTTTTAAAATGACAAAACCGATAAGCTTTTAAGGGAATGTCATTATCTCAACGCATTTAAAAAATTTATTTCGTTAAATACCAAATTAAAGGGTGAAAGGGCCCCCCCCCCCCCCCCAAAAAAAAAAAAAAAAAAAAAAAAAAAAAAACCCCAAAAACCTGGCACAGTTAGTAGGAGACCAAAAGATCTAATAGGCCTCAAGGTACGTGATGTTCAACAAAATAGCAGGTGCACTGAGTAATACCTGTTTAACAATATCCCGTTTAATATCTCTGAGTAAATTATCCAAAGAAAAGGGTATTAACAGAAGATTAGACACATTTGATTCAAGGTTTAACAATCTGACAATATTTGAATAGGACGAAATTGACCCAGAAGGTCAGTTAATTTGTGACACCGGCACTTGAGAATAATTCATTTTAATACAAAGAGACATTTATGAATTCAGATGTGATGGATAACAATATCTCAATATATGTGTAATTCCCTCACCCAGGACATTTCGCATTCTACCACAGTTTTTCATAACTCGAGTTAACCATGCGATATCATTCAATAATCTATTAATTTATCGGAGGTACGTTACAGATGATGAGATGTTAAGAAGTCAATGCGATCGTTATCATTATGTATTGGGTTTAAATATGATCATAACGCGCGCCCTTGTTGCCTCATCGACCTGGAATGGACATCGATTTCGTGTGGTTTAATTTCGCCACTAAATTTCAATGATTTTTCGAAGTCATATAAATTTTGATGCGTGCGCACAGACGTATTAAAAAAAATACCTGTTGAACCTTTTGCCTTACGATGAAGAAGGCATAGCAGATTATATGGTTGGGTTTATTTGAATATTTTTACATGTTTGGGAATCAAATAAATATGGTTTATTACAATATTTTTAGATCATTGACCTGTCGGAGCACTTTGATAATCAATCTTGATAATCAAACTTTAGTTATCTAGTTTAAAGATGAAACATCCCAAATACTCAGTAATTAAATGGATTTAATTGGACGGGGTATCGGGACTGTTCTAGCGCAGTACACTAGGAGGTGAGCGACGAGATTTTTCCTAAGTATAAGAATTATATAATAATTATATTAATTCATATAGTACCCTAGCCAACATCTAACTCATAAATGTGCGTTATCTATCCACTTAACAATGCAAATTTTCAACATGCCATGCGATTCTAATAAAAGTCACGCTCTAATACGGAACCTATAGCCTGTCAATTCTCCTGTCAGTTACCACTGTGTATTATTATATGAACAACATCTGGTTTTGCCGTATATCTCCAGCCCGATTTTTATTAACTAAACTTCACCTACAATAACAATGTATCTGTGGTGACTTATGTGGCAATACAAATAAAAGTAACTTTCCTATTATCAATACACCTTCCCTTGTTTTAAATATTAACTGATTAGCTGTTGCTAATTACTCTATTTGTTGTAACATAATCTACAATTCATAATCATCTTAATTAGGAAAGATTTCAGTAATTTCATCATAATATAGAGTTTATTCATAGCAATGCTAAAATTGTAATAATGTATGCAAGATATTGAATGATAAATGGCTAAATAATTTGCTACCACATAAACTATGAAAATATATTCTTACATCTAATTCACAACATTCATATATATTTTATATAATGTCAGATAATTGGATATCATTCAATGTAATCAATCAATATAATACATAGTAAATAAACTAATCAACATGTGATTTTCATTGTCATTATCAACATTGTTCAAAAAGTCTCTGTGGCACTTTCACTGGACGGGAGCTACGTCTCTTGCTACAGGCTGCTCTACAGTCTCTGGACCAGAGTGTGAGTGACTGCAGGCATAATAGGATCTGCTGCTTGGGATGTTGGTTGTGTTGTACTTGTAATATGCTCATCTGAGTGAGGGGCATAATCTTTTTCTTTGCTCCTGGGTCTTCCTGAGATGTCTCCTATTCCTAGGGAAAACCCTTGCCCATCCTCAGTAATAACATTATAAGATATTGGGCTTTCAGAAAACTGACCACTTGTGCCAATCTACTCCAACACTTGTTGTTATCACCCTGGATACGCACAATATCACCATGCTTCAGAGGTTTAAGCTCCTTAGCACTTTTATTATAATAGCTACGAGTGCTATTTTGAAATTTTGCATTAACAACACCACCACCAAAATACATTAATGTGGTCCGATAATCTGGGAATCGTGTTGCGGAGTTTTCTTCCCATAAGTAACTCAGCGGGCGAGTATCCACATGCTAGTGGACTGGATCTGTAACTAAGTAGTGCAAGATATGGGTCGTTTCCTGATTCTATGGCCTTAGTAAGCAGATATTCCGAGCTGAATTGGGGACCATTATCACTGATCACTTGTTCTGGAATTCCATGACGCGCAAACATGGATTTAACATGTGTAATTACAGTGTGTGGTGTTGTGTTTGTGAGCAATAAGATTTCTGGGTATTTTGAGTAGTAATCGATTGCTAATAAATATACCAATCTTCTCCCATGGTTTTGTCTGGTCATGTTGTATGATCGGCTCTTTCTGCTGGGACCTCTGATGTCGCTGACATGGAGTACAGGACATGGTCATGTTCGATATATTATTGTTCATGGGAAAATTGACCTCACGGGCGGTACGTCTCGTCTTCTCAATACCCATATTTCCATCATGCAAACGACTTAGCATGAATGATTGCATAGAGGAGGGTACTATTATTCTCTGGCCCTTCAGGAGTACACCATTCACTAAAGACATTTCTTGACAAAAACTGTAGTATGGTTGACATAAACCAGCACATGGGCCAGACCATCCATCTAGAACATGATTCAGCACTTGTGAAAGTTTATAGTCTGTTTTAGTTTCACGAGATATTTCCTCCCACTTCTGTTCACTGACAGGAAATGAGTTGACAATCATGTCTACGTGTACTTTTATATCTACTTCAGTCGAACTCTCACGATTCGAGTTTGATGTACGGGACAATAGATCAGCCCATACTAAATGCTTGCCAGGCGTGAAGATCAGTTCAAATGTGTATGGCTGAATTTTAAATAATCTTTTGATCCTGGGTGGACAGTCTGATAAGTTACGTCTTGCAATACTGATGAGGGGCTTGTTTTTAAACCCATAATTCCACCCCGGGGTTTTTTTCTTTTTGTGAAAAGGGATTTTTTTCCAAAAAACCCGGAAATTCCAAACACCCCTTGTTTTCCTTAAGTAAAAGGGGGACGAAAATTTGTTTGCCTTTGTTTAAAAAAGGTTTTGGAACCAAAATTTTTTTTAAAAGGGGTTTTTTTAAAAAACCTGCCTAAATACTTTATCAAACCAAGGCGTGTTTGGAGTTCATCAATATTTTTTGGTGCTGGCATAGCCTTGATATCTGATACCTTGTCATTATCTGGTTGTATTCCCTCAGCTGTCAGCTTGTCTACAAGAAAGCTGATGCTTTGTTTAGTTTCAGTTTCCCGATTTTCGTATACGATCTAGGACGATTGTGACACGTTGATCATGTTGATCTTTGTTTCTGCCCCAGAAAATTATGTCATATATGAACACTTGCACGCCATCTATCCCTGCACACATTTGCGAGACTTTTTATGGAATACCTCAGGACTTGAGCATATTCCAAACGGTAGTCGGTTGAAACAGTACCCTCCAAATGGTGTAATCCAGTTCAATCTGCCAGAATCCATTTGAAGCATCTAGCTTAGTGAACCACTTAGCTCCAGCCATCTCAGCTGTAATCTCTGTCTTTGTTGGTAGATGAAAATGTTCACGTTTAATGTTCTTTTTTAGGTCACGTGGATCAATACACAATCTAAGTTGACCAGTTTTCTTCTCAACGATCACCAGTGAATTTACCCAATCTGTAGGCTCATCCACTTTAGACACAATGTTTAGTTTTTCAAGTTTGTTCAACTCTTTGTGCAGTCTATTGCACAATGAGATTGGAACTTTTCGTGGCGCATGTACCACCGGAGATGCTTCCTCTTTAAGTTCAATGTGATGTTTCACCTGTAGGCATCCGATGCCTTTGAACACATCATCATATTCCTGGACCAGTTGTTTAATTCCTGGACTTTTATAGCATATATTTGTTTCACCAATCCTAGGCGAATACGGGTGTTTTTTTTTTTTCCTAGAAGTGCAATGTTATCTGTGTCTACGACTGCAAACATAATTTTATATGTCTTGTGTTTCAGTGTGAGGGTAAGCCTTGTCATTCCTACACACGGTATTCACTGGTTGTTATATGCTTCTAATTTGACAATGTTCTTTATGATTCTTTTCTTTGCTCGTATGTTTTCATAGTCTTTCAATGGCAGTATATTCATTTGGGAGCCAGTGTCCAGTTTGTATGGGATGATAACATCTTCCGTTTCAATTGGCATAATCTAATCATCATCATTTTTGCTTCAATTCCATCGAACAAAAGAGGCATTTCTTCACTCTCTGTGTTTAACGTTTCATTTGGCAGTGATATATTGTTGATGGCTCCAACAAATAACGTGTCTGTATATACTTCCTGTTCATCATGTTCATCAAGAGCATGGACCTTCTTGATCTTGTTTGTTTTGTGAGGGCTGTTGGTCCTTGCAGACAGTTGCAAAGTGATTTAACTTCCCACATTTATGAAATGTTTTACCATAGGCTGGGCAGTTACGAGCTTCATGTACTTTCCCACAGGTGTAACATTTGACTTGTGTCGTGGTTCCACCACGCGCACCAACTTGAATCTGCCCTCGACCACGATAGGTACAGTTTCTGTATGCAGGTCTACCTTGGCGGAATGTTGTATTCTTTTGATTAACGAAATCAACATGTTTATCTGATGTAGACTGGAGTAGTTTTAACTGTTTACTTGCCGTTTTGCAGCTTTGCATATCTGAATAGCCCTGGGGAGGTCTAAGTCAGCTTCACGGAGCAAACGTCCCTGAACTATTGGATCGTTAGTTCCGATAACTATTTGATCACAAATTAAACTATCCCTCAATGTTGCAAAATGACAGTTCTTTGTCAAGTGTGTAATGTCTGTCAACCAGTTGTCAAACAGTTCATCCGTTTTTTGCATTCTTATTCTAAACTCAAATCTTTCATACGTTTCGTTTATCTTGGGCTTACAATACTCCTCAAATTTAGCCCGAACTGAATCATATTTATCCTTCTCTTCATCCGTAAAAGTGAAGGTATTGTAGATTTCAAGAGCCTCCCGTCCTGCCACAGTCAGAAAGATGGCAATGCGCTGTTTATCACTTTTAGAATCTGCCGCAATCGCCATCAGGTACAGTTCAAATGCTTGTATAAAACGTCTCCAGCTTTCCCAAGATTCCCGTACATTGTAAATGACTGGGGGCTTGATCTGATCCATATTTCGTGGGTTATTTATTTGTTTCTGGTACCATGTATTATTATATGAACAACATATGGTTTTGCCGTATATTTCCAGCCGATTTTTATTAACTAAACTTCACTTACAATAACAATGTATCTGCGGTGACTTGTGTAGCAATACAAATAAAAGTAACTTTCCTATTATCAATACACACTGCAAATACCTCATCAACTGGCAATTAATAAACTAATTAAGATGTATAATAATATATTTCGTAAAAGGTAGTTACAACAAAGTTCTACAGGAATTGTAAATAATTTCATTATAATGGTAAATCGTAGTATCCAAGTTTAATATCTAGGTATCAGCAACCGCCATATGGGCGATAATTGGTTATAGTTAAGACAATAACTAGATAGACTCGGAAATAAGGTATTCCTGTTATTTTATTGGAGAGGAACATCAATTTATTTTATTTCAGCATGTTCTTTGATGATAACAATATTTTACACGGGGAAAAACCTTTGCATTAAACTGTTATTGAATCGTCAATGGCATTCATATGTATGCTAAACTACTGATATATATGTCAGTTAACGATTCAAAGTAGTGGATCAGCTTTACACACGTCAACTACTTCAGTGTGTACGATGACACGTGACTGTAATTTGAACGATATTAATAATAACATAAGTAATTCCAACGATCTGAAGTGACTTTAAGTAGAAAAAAAACATTGATTCCTAATTGGAAATCACGTCCATTTAAATCGGTTGTCAAGCCAATCCAAAGTTCGCAGTTCGTATTTATCTCAATTTATTACATTCACATTTCCGTCTAACTGAAATGTAATTTTTTAATTAGTTGTTATATACCAATCATCACAATAGTGGGATATCGATCTGTGGCCTGACAATTGAAAATAAAACAATTAGATTCTACATGCATCACAGTTCTGCACTCGCTTTAGGCGGTTTGTCGGAGAGTGAGAGAGAGCGAGGGAGATTATTTAGTACATTTAGTACAGTTCTGTCCAAAACTTCTAATGGTGTGTATTAAATAATCCATGTTTCTAAAGACTCCCAGTAGTACTGGATGATCGATTACACCACAAGTTGTATAAACATCAAACATAATTAATGCAGTTATGGATCCCTAAAACCTATTAGCCATATTATAAATCAATCGTTAGCAACAGGAATAGTACCACGAGAAATGAAAGTAGCAACAATCATTCCCTTTCACAAATAATCAGATCCAAGTATTCTAAAAAATATAGACCAGTTAGCCTATGACATCTTTTTTCCCAAAATTATTTGAACGAATTGTATTTGAAAATATATGTATTCTCTATAGGCATCAATATGGATTCCATCCGAAACATTCCACCACTCACCTCATTATTCATCTCCTCAATCATTCTACAACCTCTATTCTAAAACTTCAGTATGTTCAGAACTGCTTAGCTAGGGTTGTCACACGGTCTCCTCGGTTTTTCCATCTGTCCCACTCCTGAAATATCTTCACTGGCTCCCTGTTCAATCTCGCATCATTTTCAAATTCTGCACTATTGCCTATCAAACTCTTTCTTCTGGGGAACCTTCAAAACTATTTTCCATGCTTTCTTTAGCACCCAAGCCTAGATAACTTCTGGTTTTAACTTCTTGTCTCTTCCCAGGGTTAAAACCCATCCTGGGACTCGAGCTTTTTCAGTTGTTATCCTTACTCTTTGGAATTCACTCTCTGAACATGTTAAGTCATCAAATAGCATAGTTTCTTTCCATCACCATTTGAAAACTCACTTTTTCAGACTCTCTTATCCTTCCTAAGTTTCCTTTCCATCTGATCATTGTTGATGTACTTTGCATCCTACCCGGACTATGAGTTTGCCCAACCCACGTACTAGGTGCGCCACTGAGCTCGATTATGTTGACAATATGTTGAGATTGATCGATAAATATCTGAGAGGATACCCATTATGATTGGAGTTCCACAAGGATCTATTCTTGGTTTGTTGCTACATCTGATCTCTCTCTCTCTCTCTCTCTCTTTCTCTCTCTCTCTCTCTCTCTCTCTCTCTCTCTCTCTCTCTCTCTCTCTCTGTCAATGACATAATTAAACAACTAATGCATGGGTAATAGTTTACTTTTCGTCAAATTCAGATCTCAGTGAATTATATGCTGATGTTAACTCGCATGTCGATGATCTGTATCAATGGTTCTGCTCAAATGGATTATCTTTAAATTCCAATAAAACCAAGTACATTTTATTGAGATCTAAACACTTGAATTAAAATAGGTAACACTAAACTTGATAAAATTGGTAATGACTGCAAAAAATAGTCAACCGAGCTCTGTGAGTGTCCAGTGCGTTATTTTGTAGTACGCAAGTTAAACATGTGCTACTGTCAGAAACCTGAGGACCTTGTACCTTGAGTTGATTCATCCACGTATGTCCTATCGTATTATGGTATTGGGCAGACCAAAACATAATTAGATCACTAATGTTAATACAGAAAAGGGCAATACGTGTCATTAACTATGCATCGTATTACAGTCATACGTACTGGCCTAAAGTTTAAGAAATTAGGAATCCTAAAGCTGCATGACTTGTTTGATTGCCATTATCTCCTCTTCGTACACTACTATCTGTTCAATCAACTTCCAGACTGCTTTAATGGGTGTTTTCCTACCTATAGTAACTTGCCAGATGTTTAAAGGTCACAAATCAAAAGAATAATGAAGTGTTACAGAATTATCTAGATGTTATGACGTTTGAAAATTCCAGATGTTATGAATGTCGCCTTCAGGTAAACATAATTTAATTTGCTTCTGTGACATATTCGCCTCCCATTGTGATGTTACCAAACTTGTCATGATCTCCCCCACGATACATTATTAGTTTCTTTGTATACTTTTGTTAATTGATAACCTATTCCTCGTTTCCTTCCTTTACCCCGTTCTCACTCCGGATTAACACAGAAACATGTGACATATTTATCTTATTGTACACTCTATTTCATGGGAAGACAGTTTTAAGTAGGTACACAGGTCCTCCAATTTGTATCAACTGTATTATTACGTTCTATATGAAATTCAACTGTAACAAATGATAAGCAAATTGGAAATAAATAAAATGGTCAATGTCATTGGACTCCATCAAGTGTCTCAGCAATGTCACTAGACAACAATTTTAGCTGAATGTTGTCTACGATAAGCAGACTGGTAGCTGTCATGGAACATCGCAGAGAGCACCATACACTTGGTAAGAACATTCCCATTTTAGTTAATATACTGAAGAACGGTTGTTCAATTTCTGAAAATTTCATGTTTCGAGATGTTCATATTCTTATTATTGTCATTTATTGTAAATATAAGTTAATAAAATATACCAGAATAATTATGCTTGCTGCCGAACCATGTGCATTTTTTTCTTTAGATTTACACGTAGTTCTTCGATCTCACTGGGCATTATGCCTGTAAAGGAGTTTGGTTTTTTTTTGTGTCCAGTTTGTAGACCTTGCCATGTTTGTCATGAGTTCCTAAATTTGTTTTTAATTTATATTTATAGTTCCTTTTACGTGTTTGTGTGTGTGTGTCTGTTTTTTTTTTTTTTTTTAATAAAGATTGTTAAGGCACTGGCTTTTGGTGTTATACTTTTATTAAAACAACAATTATAACTCCAAACTGGTTAAAATATATTTAATTACAGTTATATTTTAATTACTTTTATAAATAGAAAATATTGGCAAAAACAAATTACTAAAAGAATCAAGAAGAGGATCATCTAAATAAAAACAATTCACTATTACTGACACAAAATAAAAATGGAATAAAAAGGACCATATCATTCTTGTTGTGAATAATTTTGTATTGACTAATCGTTGGTCTTAGGACACAACTTGGACGTTTACACAGCATAACTGTCAGAATTATTACTGGAACTTAAAATAAAAATTGGCATTCATCACTCGGACCATGAATAGTCGTGATTGTTTAGTGTTTAAAAAGATAATTAAATTTGGGATGTTGTTGTTCACTTCCAGCGCTTTCAATGATACTGGAGATTCGTACGTCAGGAACATGGTAACCATTCATAGATAATGACAAAAGTTGACATCCAATATATAAACACTCCCTGTAAGCCCGAACAATTATTTATAAATTACAAGAATTGTTTCATTCGTTTATGAAGCCGGGAATATGAATAGGATTGACAGGTTAGAAAATGCAATCGAAGGGAATTGCAATATTTATGTAGCACATAAGGCAATATTAATCTAACACATAAAGATATGTGTTTTTAAATTGACATATGTTTATTCGTAAGTAGTGATTTTCAATGGCCGGCCGCTGTTTGTATTTAGAGCTAGCCTGCTGGTATAAAGAGGCATTTTACTCGATCGTTTGTTAAAGCAATTCTTGTCGTTTGGTTCAATTTGGCACTTTATTATGTTCTTGTTGTTTCAGTTTAGATTTCCTTCGGTTACGAGTTCTACGCTCTGACTAACTGCGCTATCACTGCTCGATAGGGATGTCTGTTGACATACAACGGGTGTCTAATGAGATAAATGTGGTGTCTAAGGCTAAGGAGACAGATCGAATGCATGTTGGCACTACCAAGGGCTGTAAGAACAGCAGAGAAACAAATATTTGTCCACACAAGTTAAAACTCCGAAATTGTCTAAAGATACCAGGATAGATGACAATTTGTTGATTTGAGTGATATAGGAAGTAAACGTTTTCTCGGAAATTGACAAACAGCCAAAACGTCATAAGCTTAAGGCTAGGCCAGATAGATGTTCCATGTCTGGGTTTCACCCGTGAGACGTCCCGGGGGAGATTTTCCTAGCCGGTTTGACCTATTGGCGAAGTCCCATAAATTGGCATAGGAATTCAATCAGGGACAAAATTATTTTGTGACCAAGTAATTCTATCACAGGTTTAGGATAGGCCATTGTATAAGAGTCCAATCTGGATGAATGTCCCGTACCAAACCTTGAGTTACTGAAGCACCTTCACGTCATGTGGATTCAGGTTTTCACCGAGTCCAATACAAAATTATTTCCCATTTGGGCAAGCCAGCTGGAGAATGTGTCTAACAGAAGATCTGGAAAGTGTAATGTGGGTGAATTGATAGGTTTAGTTGAATAAAGTGTGCTTTTAGTTGCGCAGTCCCAGCTGGTCCTGAAACACAATAGGGCAGATGGCCGTTCCGAGTTGTTCGGTGGAACGTTTTATATTGCGCTCTACACGGGAGTCAAAGGCCATAAATAAAAGTGGAAATAAAACGCCAACTAGCGACCCAACATAAGCCCAAACAGTCATGAAATCACAATCGTGGTAACCAAGGTTGTGTCAAGAAGTCGCTTCCAGGGAACTATGCGGATGCACAGCAATTTCGCACCCAGCGTGGAGTTTGTCTGCGGAACCACCAGTTCAGAGAACGCGACCAGAAATACAGAGGATTCAACATGCCCAAATCAGTGTACATATATATTTTTAGTGATCGAACCTAAAATAAACACTCCCCAAACACCGGGGACAACTCCCGAAGTAGCTCAGTTAAAAATGATTTTATACGATTGTCCAGAGCAGGTTGGGGTCCGGTTAATGTTTTTCCAACAAATTGGAAATAGATAACGAACGATCTTTGAATCTTAGACACAGTCAAGCGAATAAAAGTTGTCAGAGTCAGAGGCTATTTTGCCGAAATTGATCAGCAAGGGAAACTAGCCCACGAAGTGGAGGAACTTTTAAACAAGGGGGCGCTAGAGAGGACTGTTACATCTAAACATATGTCGTTTTTTTTCTTCTTCTTTTTTTAGATTAAATATGTAAAATGTTACATGATGTTACATGAGATTTAATGCACTTTGTTCTACTGTATTTGCAGATAGTCGAGTGGCATAGATTTTAGCAGGACGTTTCAGTTTATGTAAGAAGTGTTCCACGACCAAGTTAAGTTGTTCACCAGTTCGTTATGTTAACACTCGAAGCAATATTACATTACTGAAGCATTAGATAGCAAGTGTATGGCAATACTAGTATTGCTTGACTTGTCTGCTGTTTTTAATGTCATTGATCATACAATCATTTTGATTATTCTTTTAGAGTGATCAGAAGTGCCATATTCTGGATCCAGTCCTACTTGAGTGACAGATCTGAGTGCGTTGCTGTAGCAATCAGCATTTCAAAAGGTAAGTGCCTGACGTTTGGGGTACCACAAAGATCAATACTGGGACCACGTAAGTACTATTTTTACTCAAGACCAATTAGTGAAATGTGTAGCCGACACAGTTTGCTCCATCATCGATGCAGACGATACATAATTTTATTTGGCTATACATGTACTACTAAAAGAAACATGGTTAGATGTTTGTAAAAAAAACGTACAAGCTTGTTTGGCTGATATCAGTGCCTGGATTTGTGTAAATATGTTTATGTTGAACCAGGGAAATACAGAACTCAGTATCTTCACACCAAAAGAACAGGTGAGGATAACTGAGGAAATCCAGTTTTGAGTAGGTGAGAAACTTGTCTGCGTAGGACAGATAGTGAAAGATTTAGGCGTATACCATGATACTTGCCTGACTATGGAGAGTAAGTAAATGCAATATCAAAAATGTATTATTACCAAATTCGAAATATCGGTCATATCAGGCGATATGTCACAAGAGATGCTTACAAAATACTGGCATAGGCCTGATAACATTACAGCTGGATTATGGCGATGTATTACTACCAAGCACACTGATGACGCGCCTACAAAGAGTACATAATTCAACTGCCAGACTGGTCACCCGTACTCTTAACGGAGACCGTATAACACCGGTCTTGAATTCCCTGCATTGGCTTCCGGTCATAAACAGATCGCAGTACAAGATCCTGGTGTATGAATACAAGGGGAACATCTTCAGTACTTGGAGGAACTCGTTGTTCCATATCAACCAACAAGTGCTCTGTGGAACAATCTTCCAGTGACCGCCAGGTACTGTAAAACACTTAATACCTTCAAGAAGATGGTAAAAACTAATATTTTATTTAATCTGAATACGATATACTTGTATATATATATATATATATATATATATATATATATATATATATACACGTACACACATGTGTTTGTGTGTATGTGTGTGTGTATGTGTATGTGTGTATGTATGTGTATGTGTGTATGTATGTGTATGTGTGTATGTATGTGTATGTGTGTGTATGTGTATGTGTGTGTGTGTATGTGTGTTTTAGGGTACATATAAAGAGGCAACAGGCACAGAGCATCAACATATCTAAACATCCTTCGAAACCTACCTTAATAAATCTAAATACAAATACAACTATACATACATTAATCTAAAAATAAAATGTTCCATACCTCCATATATTGATAGATGTGTGCGTATACCTAAGCATGTGTCTGGGCTACTCATCAGCCTGTGGGAACCAGCTAATTCGCTTTTCGTACGCGACAAATATGTCACACCCACAGGAAAGCGGCTACATGCAGGCTACGTACAAAAAGCGGAAGCACGTAAAAAACATACCATTTGATACCACAGCTCGCAGCAAACAACACGTGCGTGTGGTTCAATGGTGACTTGCTACATACATATAACTATTTTGACACCATAGTTTACATTCAACAGTAATTTTCTGTGGTCCAAAAGAAACTTGTATATAAAACATTTCGACACCTCAGATGCTGACCTCAGCTTTATTCTGGGTTCGAATAACTAAATAAATCCTACCTATATGAAACATGTATCAATACACATCCGACTAGTCTGGCGTCGAAGTTCTTCTCTAACCTAAGTGAAAAGTTAGACCTTTTTATAGACCCTCGGCGTGTTAAGAAACATTACAGTTTGTTCACGACGTCAGAATGTACACTAACTCAATATGGAATCACTGAAGTGATTTAACTAAAATAAAAACAAAGTAGCAATACTGCACAATGGATTATTACTGAACTAGAACGAATTATCGTCTCAAACCTGAGTAAATACTATGATTTACTCGAACCTAACAGCTAATACTCATACGTTTCTGTTCATCACTAAGTGAACGTTCATTCACGCCTGATTTAGTGTCCCTAAGTATATGCAGTTAGGTATGGTGGGATCTAAAGTAAAGCGCCTATCCACTTTAGCTGCGTATTTAAAAAGTGCATTTATGCAAATATGTAAATCTGCTACGTCTCTTTTATCGATCTTGTTAAGCGCTTTAGAGCATTCCTCTAACAGATGTATGTATGTATGTATTTCAAGTAATTGCATGAATGAACATTTAAAACCAATGTAATTGAAGTTTAGTTGATCTTCTGCGATTTTACATGTATGCCCGTCGCCCATAGTGTATCCTCTAAATCTGACAAATTTTCGGCATCAAAATTTATAGACCTGGCTTTCTCAAACCGGGACCATACACGGTGTTAAGATCGTCACTGACTCGCCTAATGTCTAGACGTTTGCGACTAGAGCAGGCATTATCTTCATAAGCTGTCATATATGCTGCTTTGGGTTTTATTGTCTGTTGAATTTGAGTTTTACCAACACCGTACTCATCAGCTAAACGGCGATAGCTTTTGCCTGATTTTTCATAAACGGAAATAACTTTGATTTTGTCGGCAAGCGAGAAATCTTTGCGAGTAATTTTGGACATAATGGTGCAGTGATTCAAAGAGTCAAGTTCAAATGACATGTATTCACCAGATTTCAGCCGACTTTTGTATACAAAAAATACACGCTGATTGACGAACCTGTTAAACGGTTTTCTATTCATATAAAAACAAAGTACTGTGTACTGAAATAATTAATACCGTACCCCCTGATTGATAAACCGTGAAGCGATTTTCTTTTCAAAGGTAGGTTAAAAGCTAAATAGTTTTCTATTCATGTGAAGACATGGTGTGTCATCAGTCAGTGAGTTGTTACAATTAAATGCAAGCAATATGGTGATTGACTGGTGATCAAGTTTTGCAAAAGTCCGTGTGTGTGTGTGTGTGTGTGTGTGTGTGTGTGTGGTGAAGAATGCTGCTTTCTGATTGGTTCTACCGTGCTGTGACATTACCAGACAGTGTAAGTGATGGGCAGAAATTCGGGACTTTGATTTATTGTACGCAAACATCCTTAGACAGGATCTGTACGCATAGGGAAATTATTATTTTAATACTTATTTCGTGTTCTATGAGAACTTGCGCTATACTGTGTTAGTTTCGAGATGATACTATCCATAGAATGTTGCAACACACACACACACACATATATAATAGTGAGCGTTTAACATTACCTGTAGAATCACAAATATTGTTTCTAAATACATTCAATCTGTTTCAGTGATTTTAACCATAACAACAGTCATGCTGAAACTGTTATGTGTGTCATTCATCTACGTGATGAACGTCGTTTTTAATGACGTTTGTATTTTGGTTGTTGTTGTTTTCGTCGTCATTGCTCAACCAAAATAATTATAAATAATCATAGCCCCGAAAACACAATATGTTTTGTAAGTTAACGGCCTACATCCATCGCAACATTCCAACTGATCACCAAGGCTTGGTATATATCGTTATGGCTATTGTAGAATATGAAATAAAGGTGATATAATAATAATAATAATAATAATAATAAAAGGGTGTTAATAATAGTTAACAAGATAACTTTACCAGTGTTAAACAAATTAAACTTTTTGTTATAGATGGTGTACGTATTTCAGAAACGTGGCCAGATACGTGGTTATAAGAGCAGTCTTAATCTGTGTACATACTGGTGTGTGTGTGTGTGTGTGGGAGGTGGGAGGTCTGCGTAGGATATTAAAACAAGACAGGATGGCCTAGTTTTCCTAACACGGCGGTCATTAACTCCATATTTTTATGACGACGCCCTTGCCAATAACTAATAGTACACCTTGTCCGTCTCTCGTTTCTTGCAGTTATAATAACCATATCTTTCGCGAGAACGGCTCCTGAAATGTCATCCTATATTGTGATATTTTTATCTGATATAAGTGTGTGGAGCAGATGTATTGTTTATCTTGTCTCAGTGAACAATAAGGTCACAGTTTTGGTTCAGAGAGACAGTTACTTATACATGAAGTACAGTTACTTCTGAGGCAAACGGAACCTTTCTCGGCCTATATACAGAGCGAACATCTTAATCGTAACTAACCATTCTAAGTACACACTGTACGCTACAGTACCACTTTTGTACTTAGTTTAACTTTGGACCAACACCATTGTGAGTACTTCTAATTTTGCTGATTTTTTTACATTATGTCTAAATTATAACTCCACGTGAGTGTATAAATGTATATTGATGTGCTAGTCGTATTAATGCATTTCACACTGTCGTATGTATATGTTACTGCTGTTATTACTCTGTTATTTCAGAGATTTGCTATGCTAACTGTTTCCTAACTACTTCAACACGTATAAATCAGACACTTATATATATATATATATATATATATATATATATATTCCGCTCTCGAATAACCGAATTGAGGGGGATTAGTTCATAATTCGGTTGTTCGAGGGTTCGGATAATCCATATGGTAGCCAGGAATTCCATTGTCTTACCATTGATACAACCACAATCATACATGATGCCATGCAGTTGTTTGGTTTAAGCCTTTGTATCAGTACTAGAGTAGCTCATTTTGCTTTCATTTGCTTGTTCACTAATCAATGAAAACAATTATAATATTTACTTATTAAATCAATTAATCAATCGGTTCGGTGGAGCATTTATATAACATTATAAATTTGTATATACAAAACAATACCTATTAAAACATATGAAAGCTTCGGTGATTATCTCACCTAAAACCTACTGCCGGTGGTTACACTTTATGAAAATGAGATTATCAAAACGAGGCGTTTTACTGATTGATGAAACATCTTACAGACACCTTCAACACTTGAATGTATACGGCGTATCTTGCGTTATAAAAAAATCTTTCTCTTTCATATTGTTTAACTGTTAAATGCCTTAATCCAGTGTAAATACTTTTTTCCAAACATAAAACACCCATTCGGGACTTTTCGTGGTTTAAGAGTGAACCTTTGTCTATAGGACATATGTTTACGAAAACTTAATTTAGCTATGATAAAATATTCGCCTGTTTACACGCGACACCAGTCACTAATTCTAGGTCACCGATTGAGTTACACAACAAACATGACTTGACATGCCTTTGAAAAGTCACGCACACGCACACGCACACACACACATATATATCCTATATTGTTCCATGTACATGGCGTATATCGCGGGGAGGTCATATCCTAACAATAACAGCGAGATAATGTATTGTTCAGATTATTTCCTAACTTCTGGCTAACTCAGTGAATTAATCATGTTGTTAATGTGAACCCCCCCCCCCCCCCCCTGAGCATATATAAAACGTTAAATGAGAAACTATCTAAAGTACACTTCTAATAAACTGTGACTTTATTACTATGGCCTGAGGTTGATATCATAAGCTGACGAGGAATGCACTTTGTGTAGTAATAGTAAACATTGAAAAGTTACGGATGCGCTGATGATGCTTACTAAAGTTTCTACCACCTTGAAAGTGCGCTAACAATTAATACCAAAGGAGAGAGAGAGAGAGAGAGAGAGAGAGAGAGAGAAGTTGCAATTATCATCCGATTTCTCATTTACCTTTAATTAATAAACTGTTTCAAGATTCATATACTTTTTACGTTTTACTGTATATGTGTTAAATTAAATATGTGTCGTCGGAACAATAGGTTTATGATTATGTCTGTATCTCTCATAATGTTACCCATACATTAAAGGTAACAAGAAAATGTTTCCCAAATTAGTCCAAATGTCAGTGTTATTTATTAAAATCAATTTAAATCAGAGATATAATTAGTTTTTTTCATAGAAATAAAGTTATAGTTGTTTTAAAACTTGCTTTGCTAGCATCTCACAGCTTTAATCGAGAATCCTCGGAAAATTCGGATTGTGACGTCATATTTGACAAACAAAGACGCCAAGCACTCCACCTGGCCTTGTTTAACCTGTGTTACATGTTCTATACTGTCTTTGTTAAAAGTATAAAATGGTGTCTTGTGCCGCATATAATTATATAAATAGATCTGCTAGTGAATGGAGTATGCATTAATTCCCCCAAAACAAGGCTCGTTTGCGCGATTGGCTGTGAAACATGAACAGAGGGCAGTGGAAGCCAACTTGCCAACTTACCACTTCGAGGAACGTATGTTCGTTATTTTGCCGTCTGACGCACGATTAGTTGGATATGACATAAAGAGTGTCAGGCTGACAGAAAATGCCATTCCAACCATATTCGACAAACTGGCTAATGCTAAGCCCAAGCAGTTTGACGGAGAAATTGAATAGAAAACGGGTATGTATGAGTGATAATAGGGTAATCTTTTGGACAACTATTGGACATTCGCCAGTTCACGCATTCACGAATAAAGTAAAATTTTACTTATTCGCAAAACAAATTAATTTACTTAGGCCTACTGAAAGCCTCTGATAAATGTGTATTGTAGACACTACTAAACTATTAAAGTAGGTGTTCCACCGAGGCACATTCCTGTATAGGCCACATATGGAAGAGCCTCATGCATCCACCGGACAAACATCACTTTATTTTAAATGATGTTATGTGATAGGAAAATCTTGTTGTGGATCGGGGTCGGGTGTCGGCGGCACAGGTGGCTGCTCTAGATGCACGTCTCCACTTGCTGCAGCTAATTCCTCACAATTAATATTGTCTGTGACCTTTTCCCGAGTGGTTCAAAGCTGTAGGGCTTGATATCCCTGAAAATGTCAAAACTTTCATCGGAATCTGACATTTTGTCTGTCAACTGGTCAAGACGCTTGTAAGCAAAGCTGTGGCACCACTACATGATGTTTGGCAAAGATAACGTCACACGATAATCGCTAGCGAGTGTAGTACATACTACCAATGGCTCGTGAAAGTTCGGAAATTAAATATTTAGAGAACATTTTAATGGAAATATGATAGCTGGTGGTTAGAATTGTTTTGTGGTAGTGCATCTGGTAGGGAATAAAATTATTGTTTGTTACATCATATTTACTTCGAAATGTGAAATTTCTTTTCCCGTCACCTTTAAGATAATGCTTGCTTCCTAACCCTCACTTCTATAAAATACTTACTCTTCTTGTTCTCATTAACATCGCTTGCTTCGCTTTCATAGCTCTGTCTGTTCATCAGCTATAAAAGAATAATAAAGTTGATAAACACCTGGTTTTAATTATACCGCGTTTAGTCACCATGGCCTTTATAAAGCTTCGAAGTGTCTAAAATGCAGTCCGCGTCACCGGCGGCCATATTGTCACTTTATTTATTCTATTTTACGACATAGCTGACATAATTTTCTACACACGTATAAAGATCTGCTGTGTGTTTATTGTTGGCTGGTGTACTTTGCCAGGATCTACGGACGTTTCCATTAACGCATTCTTGCTGCTTTCTGATGTTCAACGATTCGAAATTTCTTCTATCTGGATTAAGTTTAATATCAGCATATTTTAAATCCAGACACATCGCATTGTTTGGCAATATGAGAAAACTTGGTTAAGAATTAAAGGTGATAAAATTTCATTAAGAACTACCAGAGTTCATTTTGTTTAGATTTTAATTATAGATCAGTTTTATATTCAATTCAAATCTAACTCATTTCAGAATGTGCAAGCGCCTCCGTGGTTTAACTGGTAGCGCGTTGGACCACAGCTAGATTACTACCACCTGTGTTCGAATCTCGGCTTGGGCATATCTGAAGGGTGTTTCATCTTTGACTTCGCTTCATTAGCCTTGGAGGTCGCCCAGCCCATTTAGCCTACCGTGTGCACAAAAGTGGCCGTAAAATATCAATCATTTCATAATGTGAAATTTGTATAGATCTAAAACAGTTAGATAACTAGGCGCAATTATGATTTAAAAATTAAAATCTAGTATCTTCAGCTATCTGACCCATGAGTTAGAATGATAAGAAAACAGACCAGAAACAATACACTGAAGATTATATTAACATTTGTTCGGTATCCTGTCTATTCTGTTTCATTATCACAGAACATCTACTTTAAGACAAGTTATAACATCTGTAAATACTAATGCAGTTCTTTATTGTCTGTTTCCTGCATCGTGTTCTGTGGCGAAATAAAATCTACGATGTTTAATACAGCAATTTGATGCCATATGACATATGGCTTGATGCTCGCCGATTGGTCTAAACTCGGCTTGATATTCTGCGGTTCAATGTCGATGGTTGTGTAAGCGCGGATGTAATGATGAACCCCAGGTGCGGATTGGGTTTTGACTGAACCTCTCCAGTTGGATGGTTAAACGGCTTCCAGAATACTAACTTAACAGTTTTGAAAATACTTAAAAACTTCATAAGGCACATCAGATTCCTTATATTAATGAGATTATTCCAATGGTCCAATGTTCCCACATACCTTTTTTTAAACACGCACTGTTTCGTTTAAAATACTTCAACTTTAGGAAATCAGGTATCTAGGGATGAGATGTGTGTCATCCATCTATAAGTCTGTCCTGATCACTGACAGTGCCATAATGTATCATTAGGATTCTTTCCTAATTTCTGGTTAATTCAATGAACTAATCCGTGTGCCCACTGACATACCTATCTAAAGAGTTCCAGATCGTTTCCTTATCTCCAAGCATACCCTGGGTACTCATCGGTGGAGAAATGGCTGCCTGCTCTATACCTGATGGCCATTTATTATGTCTAAAAGTGAGGTATATCTGTTGTTGTTGTTTTGTTAACTTTACTTGGTTGCTCCTGGTAATGTTTCTCACTTTTTTCTATCTTGTTTCCCAGACCCTCATTCATAGAGCGAGCGGTCAGAATTTTGAAACTGTCGGAATAATGGTATATCAGACTATAGAGCGTGTCCTTTTTTTTCTTCAAATGGTGGCCCTACTACGTCACATTATATATATATATAAGATGGTAATTATTTGCACATTTCCAGGTGCAATCAATTATTGTGCTGAAATATCATGGATTTTGAGGAAGTCATCGACCAGCTTGGTTCGTTCGGCTACTGGCAGAGGGTGGTATTCTTTATCATAAGTGTAGCCGATATTTTCGGGGCCTTTTCCATGTTAGTGATGGTGTTTACAGGAGCTACTCCGAAGTGGACATGTAACGCCTACGTGTCTAACAATGTTACTATAACAGCGGAACACTTGCCAAACACCACCGATTTGATGACGTGTTCGGTGAACGACAGCTTTGCGTGCACCAACTTCACATTTCATGATGACTTCACTTCAATAGTGAGCGAGGTAGGAAGAATGTTTGTTGAAATTAACTCGTCACCTTTTGGGAATATCGAGTAATGTTATACAGATATTAAATGCTATTGCCATTTATACAAGATTGTGATATTTCCATGTTGTTGCTGTCTATACAGTGGAACTTGATATGTGGCCGTCGGTATGTGAGTGACATGATAACGTCCATCCAAATGGTCGGCCTCATCCTTGGCGCGGGGCTCTTTGGACAACTATCAGACTCGATCGGCAGAAAGAAAGCCTACTTCTTGGCATTCACCATCATGATAGGATTTGGATTCATATCGGCGTTTTCTCCCGTCTGGGAGATGTTCGCGTTCTGTCGGTTCTTCGTCGGAGTGGGATTCGGTGCCACGATGGTGGTGAGCTGCGTTTATCCTCTGGAGTTCGTCGGCCAGAGATGGAGAACGTTGTGTGGAACCATCGGATTCTGGGCCATTGGTGGTATGGTCCTAGCACTTTGTGTAAGTTAGGGTAGATAAAGTATTCATTTAAATGCAGGAAAGATTTACGCGAAAATTCCTATGTCTATATGTGTACGTGCTTGCGTGTGTGTATGTGTGTGTGCGCGTTAAATTAATTTTCTTTCAACTGGGAGTGTATCCACGGACTACTTGGTGGCGCGGGTCAGAAGCGTGTTTCATCTTTCATTTGACCTCATTCGCTTTGGATGATGTTCCGCCCGTTTAGCCAATTATGTGCACAAAAGTGGCTGGATTGTTTACCTGGGCTCTTCTTTTATTAACAGGGGTATTTACTGCGTCCGTGGAATTATTTGATCATCTTAACCTCGGCTAGTGGTGTCTTGTACTACATCGCTTGGTTGTAAGTAAACATTTTCATTCGTCGCAATCGGTTAGACGTTTACCAAATGGAAAACTTTCTCAACCGAATTTAATCAGTTTCAGCGGAGTGGCGTCTGACATACTGCTCATGTTGTTACAGTTTCGTACCCGAGAGTCCTCGTTGGTTGGCCCTAAGAGATCGCTTCGACGAAGCGGAAGCCATTTTCCTAAAAATCGCCAAAAAGAACAAAGTCGCCCCGCCCTGTCTCACAGGGCTCAAGGAATTCGTTACTAGCAGTAGGAACGAAGAACAACAATTGAAGCATTACACTTACCTACACCTGTTCAAGACGTGGAAATATTCCAGGATGTCCTTAATACTGATCCTTGTTTGGTATGTTAGCCGATTCAGGAAGGTCGTCATTTAATTAACATTTTGACTAATTTTAACATTTGGCTGCATAATTAATTCTATATCTTCCGGCTGACGGTGAACCCTCATTTATACATCAACAGGTTTACGGTGTTTATCATGTATTATGGACTGGCCTACAACATGAGAAATATGTCGGGTAATCGCTACCTCAATATGTTCCTTGCCGGATTTCTCGACCTCGCTGCCATGCTGGCTGTAATTCTTTTCAACAACGTGTAAGCATTCGACTTCATCTTGTAAAAAACACACATTTTAATGGATCATGTTGCTCAACGCCAATTGGGTATAGACCTATTCCGGTAAAAACTCCTAACGTTTGATATACTCTTACTGCCAGTCCTACTACTCGTTTGTTATTCCCTGTAGGTTCGGGACTTCAGTATTAATCCTTCTGCGTATCGTAAGGCGAGTAAATGGTTATACAAAATTACCCATTTCTCTACTCGCTCGTTTATCATTCAGCCACTTACTAACTCATTCACTACGTGTACATTGCTCTTTCTTCTTCTCCTCACCTTGTATATCATATTATTGCTAATTATTCTAATTGTTCGCGCAATTATATTTTCTTAGCTCGAGACCCATTCAATTTATTTCTCGGTTTACGTCATAGGTGGCTGACCATATTAAATGGCGCGCTTCCGTCTGACGTAATTAAAACGGGATGCTACATCGTTGTAATTTTACACTATAAAGGGTCTATTGCATTGACTTGAAAGAAAACTAGACCGAACACGGCCGCCGATTTGATGGCAAACAGGTTCCAACTTCAGGTTGTGGAAAAAAGGAACGCAGACTGCAAAATCGGGTTTAAAAACATGATGAATTATTGTTTTGTCGTTGGTTCCATAAGCCGTGGGAGTAAAAGTAATATAAAAAGAATATTTTTTATCGATAAGAATAAGGAACACATTTAAAATAAATGTTAAAGTGTTGTGGTTTTCTTGGCGGCAAATTAAGCTTAACTATTATTATATTTAGCCTATTCGACAACCCTTCTGTCTTTGGCGTTTTATCCCAACTAAACTAGATCTACGGACTTACATAAAACGACATTTACATATTTCATGGCATATAATAAGAGAGAAATAATAAAGATTGTCTGCACACTCAAAATTATAATGCACACATCACAATATATGTCCGTATGCATAGGTTCAAAACTCGAAGCGCAGCCGCTTCAACGTTCCTTTTGCCACTACCGGAAGTCAGCGGTGTTTGGTCATGGCGGCCCATTCAAACATCACTTAGTGCTCGGTCTAGTTTTCTTCCAGGTTAATGGTCCATTGTCTAATATGGAAAATTAGGCGTCTCGGTGACCGATCCGTGGTAACGTGTTTGACTCAAAGACGGTGGCGGGGCAAAGGGGAGGCGATGGGGGGTAGCCGCCCCGGGTGGCACCTTTACAGAGGCGGCACCAATCAACTACACCAATAGGGGCGCCCATATATATATATATATATATATATATAATTGATTTTATGACAACGTAGTATATACAATGTTGTACCATTATTTTCAGCAGTAATAATTAAGTAGAACTACAGAAACAAAAGAGAAAAAGAACAGAACAATCATTCATCCATCTAGACATGGTTTAGCCATTAGGTATCAAGTCAATCAATAACTGGATATCTTTAACATCGAAATCAATAAAAAGCCTTTTATCCTTGATAAGACATACTACTTTTAGCATATCACCTTCGTTTTTACAGATTTCATTACAATGAAAATATGTTTGCAACATTGGAGTTTCAACTTCACACAAAGCTCCCTTTCATTAAAGTTTGACAATAACATCCTTCTATTTTCTGCAACGGCAGACATTGATGATTTACATAATAATGCACAAAAACTTTTACTTATGGAATCATAAAAAGATTTAAAAAATCTAGACATTAGATCATATTGGACACAACTGTTTTCGACAAGATATCTCAAAAGTCTGTAATGTGTTCTAGGTGACACATTCTATATTTTTTCTAACACATTTTCCGCAAGTAACATATAGTCCATTAGATCAGGTGAACTCAAACGCCATAATGGAGATCCATAGAAACTGGTACAATATGTGCGGAACATAAATGAACGAATATCAGCTGTACAAGACCCAAATTTAGTCATAACATAATTTGTTCTCCACACAATATCCCGTAAGGCATTATTACAAGCGATTAATTTTGTTTACATTTTCATTGCCAATAGCAATACCTTCTGCTCCGCCGCTGCTCACAGAATTAAGTTCCGTGTCTCAAATTCCTTTCGGGTCTATTTTCATCAGATATTCACTAATTTAAGCCAAATGCTAATAGTATTCGAAAGATGGCGCCAGTGGCAATTTGTAAAGTTTCCCTGTCCCGTAGGGTGAGGTCGTGTGAGTGAACTGACGAATGAATTGACGAGCATTTCGTTGTTTTCATTTTTTCAACATTAAAATAGCGTACTTTTTGTTATTCTCGCCTCCCTCCCTCCACTCCCCATACGGATTGTACGCATGTGAAAATGACGATAATTATAGATGGCCCCTAAATGAACTTCGGGGCAAACCGATGTATATTGTCTTCAGCTAAGAGTCTGTAAGATTTAAGGAACAACAACTTACACAACACGAAATCAGCAGCTAATCCATTCTGGATTGCATATTAGACAACATCTTATGTACATATCCTGATTGGGTCTAACACCATTTCATCGTTGGTAGTTCTGAAAATAGACTGTTTGATTTAACGAGTTTCCCGCAAGCGCCCTATAATTAACTGATTTAAAAAAAATATAGTAATTATATGAGAGTGAATATTTATTTATCTCGGAATAAAACTAATTCAAAGATTACAGGATGGTATACAGTTACAGGCAGGCCCGGCTTTAAGTCACCTGAACCAATTGCTCCCAATTGGGTCCCGGACCCCAGGGGACTCTGAGCCACGGTAATCTACTTCACTCTAATATAAGCTACTCTAACCTTCTAACAGAGCCAAACCTGTAAATGTTCGTTATAAACGAACACAAACGTCCAAGCTAATGTATATATCTGCTGCAGTGAGCACAGTAAGCTTGATTTGAGTTAAACTGAACCTGTAGACTATAACTATATGTAGGCAAGAAAGATATTTACCATAAAAAGGCGTTTTTCAACTAAAAAAAGATAATTTGTTTTCAACAATGCCTCTCACATTTAGATTTTTTTCTTCTAAAAACAAACTAAAATTCATATTTTTAATAAATCATTAACTAAAATAGACTTTAGCTGTGAACCTGAGGGCCCCTCCTAAACCTTCCCAATTTGGAGTCGCAACTCCTGTTACCGGTCCTGATTATAGGTTCATTATAGGTAATACGTGTATTGCTAACTGAGATTTAATGCACATTACCTGAACATTTCAGGTAATATACATATTACCTGATTATACAAATGAAGTGTAATATATATATATATATATATATATATATATATATATATATATGATATATTTATTTCTCCAGAATTGGACGCCGCTTTGCACAGTTGTTGTTCCTTCTGATAGCTATTACTGCTGATGTCATCATTATTGGTGTGATTATCTCAGGTAAGGAAAATGAAGTTAAAGTTCTCTCGGGGGGGGAGTTACGTCTACTTTTAGGACCTAATATGTACATGTCTAATCAATAATACGCACATTCCGGTTTGAGGCGTAACATATTCATGCCTGAAATGGTTAATAATTTGGAATCATTTCCAGTTAATGCCCAACAGTAAATATATTTACATTCAAAACGTACGAGCCTTAATGAAAATATGACAACTAATAAGTATAGATGTTGTTATGTTGAAAGGTATTAATACATACAGGTATATTAAAGAACACGTGGAATCATGAACAGGTAGTGAAAACATCTATTTATTACTTCTACGGAGATATGTTATATATTCTGACCGATTCTGAAGCCAACTGTCAAAATGATATACATTAGTGTCTAATCATTATAAGATGTTAAAATTGTCACACGGGCCCCAAAACGCACCTCAGCTTCAAAACAATGGAATGTCCAAAACACTGAGATTATTATGGAACTTTTCTCAAATACTAGGAGAGGTCAATTAGGAATTTCTCATAAGCTAAGAATATGTTACTAGCTCGTTAGAGGTGTGAGGACATATAAATTGCAATCCGTGATATGGATCTATCAAACATCATCAATTTTAAAATGTCAAGACTCAATAAAACACATATTTATTTAGTCCATGGCGTAAATATCAACTTAGAAAAATGTGGGTATATAATTAAATTACTTACTCAGGTAACATAATCTATTTGATTGGAATATGGGATAAGCAATACAGTTCACATATCGCAGAAAACAATTGGGAGATATCTTTATAATCTGGATAAAGACAATTCTTAGTAAACGAGATCGGATTAGGCACGTGTTTAAATATAATACAATGAAATACCCATTTTAAACAAATTAATATTCTTTATTTTCAAAATGTTAGTTTCAAAAGAACTCGGCATATTAGAATTTATTTTTAACTTTCAGATACAAAAGAGAAACTTAGCAATTTAATTTTAGCCTCTGCACTTATTGGGAAGGCTTCTGCGTTGGCTGGGACATATGTCGTACAGATATGGACAGCTGAACTTTTTCCGACAGTAATCAGGTAAACTATTTAATTAAAACACAAGCAAACATTCAGAGACATCACGAAGGAATATCTTTAATACTTCTGTCTCTCATTAATTTACAGAAATCAAGCTGTTGGCATTGGCTCTGTGTCAGCTAGAATCGGTAGCATGCTATCACCCCAGATTGTCTTCTTGGTAAGTCAACCACAGACTTCTGGCCAGCATAACGTGTCAATTTTTTTTAAATAAATGCCTTCATAAAGTTAATGTTATCCGATTACTTTTCAGGGTGAATTCTATTACCTGGCACCGTACATCATCACAATAAGTCTGTGTATCCTGTGTATACCATTATTGTTTCTGCTCGCCGAAACGAATGGCCAACCGCTGGATGATGAGTTTAAAGGAAAAAGTAAAACAAAGTTATCATCTAACAAGACAGAAATAAAGTTATAGAGTTGTATTGACGTCATGTATTTGTTATTTTATCATTTCTTATAAACAAAAACAGAATTATTTTCAAAATCACTAAAGTTTACTAATCTCATAAATACTATAAGGATCAAGTGATTACAGGACCATGGTAATCGATTACGATTACTTGAGAATACAATGATAATTATTACATTAGTGCTGAATGTAATCGATTATGATTGTGATTATATTGTAATCATGATTACTATTATAAATACAATTTGTATCACGCAAACAGATTCAAAATGTATTTGATTACGATTACAATGTATCTGGAAATGGCTATTACAATTACTTGAGATCGCGTAATCAATTACGATTATCAATTACCCCATTGCTGATAAAAGTTATCAGGCTTCTAGACAAGTATGGCTATTTTGAAGTGATCTCTTTGATAAAGATACAGCCCATCATTTGTCAACATTCAGTCAATGGCTATCCCGGCGGCCAGGGCCTGACAAATCGATAGACCGGACTCCCGGGACGTATGGATTTTGTCTTCGGGCTTGTGAATAGTCTAAAACACTAGCACGTCCGGGCTACCGGCATTTTGAGGCAAGATATCCGATAGTCATAAGTTCGTTTTCCGTAAAATTATTTTCCGCTGTTTTGGAGCTCTTCTCGGTGTTAAAAGTATCATAGTTTAAAACACCCGCGCCAGTACCTCACCAACGGTCGCTAAAAAGCACTGTTCGGGGTTGTATACTGGATTTCAGCAGGAAATGGGTCATGATAAAAAAAGACAAATATTTATCAGCTGTTGGTTCCAGATCTGAAATAAAGCTAAAATCTACTGCTGTAATCATTTCAGATGTCATAGTTATAGATATTTACTGAATATAAGAACCATACATGAAGAATGGGAGAGATTTTGGTGAGCTGGTGATCTTGGCTGGTAAAAAATCCATTTGGTCACGTGACTCAAATACTCTCCTGATTGGCCATTTGTCTTTGTTTACTGTAAATAAAAGCACATGGTCTTGTTTATATGATGGATTCTGTCCCTTTCCTGTTTATTCGTTTGATCACTGTGTTTTTCCATTTTATGTTAATACTATGACGTAAATATGTATTCCATATGTCATATTAACTGTTTTCATACTTTGCTGAAGGAATCATAGGCAGTTTTTGGTAACTTAATTGTTTCTTCCTCGATCCTATGTGTATGAATTTTTAGTGTCTGCTATTTTGTGCTTTATTTTATAGTTAAACAACAGTGGGCTTCCCTTACACCTCAACAGTCACAAGAAGAGAATTCCTGATCAGACTGTGGACATGACCAATAATGTATTTCTGGATGAACTATTGATTATTATATATTTGTATTGTGTTAGAGTGTGGATCAATAAAACCACAAACACAATTATTGTCTTTATTGCCTCTGTGGTCTAATTGGTAGGGGGCATTGAACGACAGATCACTACCACATGAGTTTGAATCTCGGCGTGGGCATAGCTGATTTTCATCTTTGACTTTTGCTTCATTACCTTTGGAGGTCACTTGCCCTATTTAGCCTACCACATGCTCAAAAGTGGCCGTAAAACACCAATCATACACAAATTTACGATCTGGTGTTCTCTGTCGATTCCTGCACAGTTTTTTTCGGACTAATAAAAATATGGTTTTAATAGCTAGTAAAATTTTGTTGGGCTAGTAATAAATTTGTTTAGGGCTAGTGGATTTAAATTTTACCAACCCAGGGGCTAGTGAGATGTAAAAATATTTTTTCTGGCCCTGGCCAGCTATCCCAGTTTGCAGAATTCATTTTGTTTCTTACAATGAATGCTTTGACGTAGCATTTGTTTGATATTTTAAAGCAAACACCAACATACATTATTATTTTACTAGACAAATTCATTGTAGTGACAATTGCCATGTTTATTTCATCACTTCAGCAATGTAGTTATTACAATCATGGAACATGTTCAGATTAGGAATCTGCAGTTATTTTGGATAAGTTGATTTGTTCTTTTTGATTTACTAATGCTTTGAAAATTGTATATATGTATATATAATTATGTTAACAAATTCCATGATAGCTCTTTTCTGTTTATTTTAACTTGTACATAAACATAATGAGACACCCCATTTATGGTTCTAACACACACACAGCACATAAAACAATAAATACAGATCCACCTTCCATCATTTATCTATAAATGGATGTCCGCATGACATACAGCGAAGTTATCTGTTTATTTAAGTGTGTTGTCCTTGATTTATTGTGTACAAGGACTGGACAGGATGTTAAAACTCCAGTAACAATGATTAATGTTTGTCATTCAGCGATGTGAAATAATTGCGAGTTTAATGAAGTGGATGACTTGGCAATGCAATGAAATGTGATTTTAAAAAAAACTAAATTTGGGAAGACCAAGACAAATCAAGTCCTTAATTTAGGCTAAATGAAACAATTTCACTTTGACATTAATGAAATATGACAAAATGTTGAGCTGGAATCTTAATCCCACTTTAGGGATCTGTGACCAATTCGGCAACTATCTCTGGCCATGGAGATGCCTATTGAAACTCAAGTAGTGACTCATTTTTCACAGTATTATCATTGTACACTATTGCACAAATAAAATATGCTCTAAACAGTGTGGTCTTTATTTTAGTGCTTGCATGAAAGCAATTTTCTTCTAACATATCATACCACTTATGTCTATTCATATATTGCTGTAGCTTGTGCATGTGTGTTTGAGGAGTGTGTTGAAACTACATATTCCATCATTGCTAAAATAAAATGAGGGGTGTGAAAATATGGTGGAGAACCTCTTTTGAGGTAGTCCCTATCGAAGTGTATTTTTTCATTACAGAGTATTTAACAATCGCCTTGAATATTTTAATGATAATAATGGGATGAGTAAGCAGTTATTAATATGGATGGGTACTTCAATAAAGACAAGGTGTTTGATAGTGCAGTGGTTAAGGGATTAACCTCCAAAATTCCAGGTTCAAATCTCATTCATATCTGTGCGTGTGAGATGTTTTCCTAGAGAGTTTTCCCATGGGCATATCTCCCAGGTGTGACCAGTGCCTAATTCTAAATAAATTTAAAATTTGGTTCAGATGATATTCATTGAGAGAGAACTTTACCAGTTACCTGTTGCAAAGAAATCCCTTTACAATAATGCTACAGTTGTACACCAACTTACTTGCAAAATGCTGCATTAACATTTCTTAATTTGAAAGAAGCACACACCCAGTGTTGTTATCCTGTGTACTTAGAATAAATATGCACACCTACCATCTTTTGTCACTAAGTCTGATTATACAGTAAAGACAGTGATACTTACTTAGAAAGCAGTAAAACCTCTGATAATTATATATGTTTGTAATCATCATAACTTTACAGCATATATAACACACATCCAACAGATCCATAATGTCAATTCATTTACAGATGTTGCAAGCTCATTTGGATTCTATCCCTGGAGAACTATAGCTTTCCCACACTTTGTCAGCTCTTGTGGAAAGAAGCAGTATTTTAAGAGGAAATCTTGTTTCTGAAATATTGTCATTTTTAACCAAGCAGAATAATTAATGCTGCATATTTCAACTCTCAGATAGGTAGTAGAATACTCGAAGTAATCTCTAATAACAATTTATCCTTGAAAATGAATGCTAAACAACAATTATGCATTTCTCAATCCACAAAATCTTTTATTAAGGGTGGTGTGTGAATATATATATAACAGATATTTTGAACTATTATCAACAACATCAAGTTAACATATTCTCTGTTCCTTAGCATATATGACAGGATAAACTTTCTTTTCACAGCATACCTCCTAAATGCTGTATATCGATCAACATTGTTTTAACATGACTAAACAATTAATGAAGCACTTGGGTTACAAGCAATATACTGGCATTAACACGGAAAGTTTAATCAAATTTATCAGTGATTCCATAAAGACACTATATAAACCAGACAGACACAAACTTCATTCAGTTCATAGCCTTATGGCTTAGGAGCCATGTTTACTTGATTAAATAATTTGTCTTTCAGCACCTGGGACATCAAACCATGGATTGCTTCAATTGTATTTTTACATCTGAAAGGCAGAAAAAATTTAACCTAAGAAAAGGTAACATCTTGACCAAAAACAAAACGCAAACAAATTGATTGAATGGTGCTAATTTTCTCTTATAAATAGGAGACTTAATCCAGATAATTCCAAAATAATCTCTAAAATCACCAACCAATAATGTATGAAGACATAATTAATGAAAATATCTAATAACTTGACTAAGAGAGTCACCTATGTGGATTGCCAAAAGCACATATGAACAAGTGAAAACTTCATAAATTTAATTAAATTTAGCTTCTGCATTGGTCACAACTGGGACATAGGGCTGAGTGGCCTCTGCCAAGGGAACCAAATCCCACAAGTACAGGCATGAACCCAATTTGAACACACAACCTGGAGATTTGCAACTTAGTGCTATTATTACTGCACCATCAGAGCAAACCCCCTCAAAAATTTGATGAAGTATTGTTTGTAAATTATAGAAACTGTTTAGTTCAATTGTAAAACCAATATCACCCGATACACCCAATATTTCAAAGATTCCCTGTAGAATGAATAGGCTTTACAAATCTGTAAGTTGAATGGCCGCAATTTCTTTTTCCTTTCTGGCCAAAAGACTTCCTTGACACCATAATAATAATAATGGCTGAAATGGCAGTTATTTTACATGGCTTAGCTACCTCAAATGAGGGAGATGCATATCACCTGTAATTTACTGCTTCACCATGGGGACTAATTCTAAATAAATATAGAATTTATAATATATGGCATATTCGTTGGAGAAAATCTTCCCAGTTGCCTGGTTGAATGAAAAACTCCTTCTACCATAATGCCACTCCCGGGATTCGAACCTCTGGCTTCCAGCACAGTATGACCACGAGTAAGAAAGTCCCACGCTCTTATCTACTAGTTCACATACATGACCAATCCTAATACATACCCATCTTTTGTGGCTTTAGCTAGTTTGTCTTCAGACTTCTTCTCGTGAGAGTCGACACCAAGCATAAAGCAGCCACCTCTACCAAGCTGAGCTTCAGACTGTTCTAATTTATCAGATAAATCAATTATCTGACCTGTCGTGTAATCAGAGTTCTGAAATACAGATGACGTTTATTTGTTTTTAAGCTAACAGTAAACCATCATGTCAATCAGAAAAAAATCACACAATACAAACAGTATAGATCAATATCTTCTGAATCTGATTTTAGCAATGTTTCTCAACTGTAAATAAAATCTGAAGCTCACCGTAAGAAGACTGGATGAGCTTAGCGTATTCACCCAATACTTGTTCCACAGCGATTCAAGCAACTTCCTGTCCAAAGCTGATTTAAAATAGGACACATCTAGTGCATAGTACCTGACAGAATAAATTTGAGTGATTATTACATTAAGCTGTGATTAAATAAAAATTACTATGGATTACCACATTTAGTGGATACATTGATAGTGTGTATAATGAAATGAAACTGAACATTATCAGGACAACAAAACTGAATCAACAATTAACCAATGAAACTGATAAACATATACAAATGAAACTGATAAACATATACAAATAAAACTGATAAACATATACTAGTGGCCATGGATTGGATGATCAAACTGGGATATTTGAGGAAACTCAGCTTTGGATAGGTGAGAAACATTTCTGCATAGTGTACTTTGATATGCCCCATACCATGGAGAGGCAAGTAAATGCATATATCTAAAGCCTATTAATATTATTACCAAATAAATCATATTGATCATATTACATCTACACAGGGTACAGAATTCAACAGCTTAACCAGAAAAAAAAGTACATGTATGTATGTTATCAAACATCTAACAATATCTACTGCTTTAGGTTTCATCCAGACTTGACCAATTTGAATTAAGAGTTGTCTCAGACATTTCAATTTATCTTTGTCTCATATCCTAATTGAAAGCATTATAAGCTGGTACTTGTTTGTACAACTGGAACGAATTGGTGATGTGACATAGGAAATAAATCTATTATGGACATTATCGTCTTTGAATAATACGTCCTCAATCATATACAGTAAATTCATTTGGATAGATGGACAGGCTTTTTACTAAAATCTAGCTTTTGCAACACACAGCAGAAATATCAATAAAGAAAAGTGTGTATATGACCAATTGTTGACACTTACTGTTTGCAGTGTACTCCAAAATCTTCTATTTTATTCAGGGGAATGGACTGATACTCTGAAGGGCCTTCATCTGCTGGTTGATAACCCTGAGCAAGGAAACACAATAGTAATGTTAAACTATGTTTTTTAAGAAACTTTGACTATATATAGTACTTCTCCTAACACAGAATGAGTGCAATGCAACATTATAACATAATAATATACTTGCAAAAATGGCACACACCAAAAACTTACCTTAGGGTAGGTTCGAAATGCACCAAGATTTACTTTGCCAGCAGATATTGTTCTTACTGGGTCTATCTGGAAGAGTATAACAAATGATTGACATTAACCTATCAAATTAAGACAAACAATTAATTCAAACAAAATTTAATTATCTGAAATAGATCAACTAGCAAACTAAAACAAAGCAACATTAAAACTCATCTAATTTAACAAATCATTACTTTAAAAATATCAACATAGTTTAGGCTAAATTATCTTACCACAATAGCCACAAAAGGTTCCTGAAACTGCTGATTTGTCATCTGTGTGCCAACATCAATACCTGATAACCAACATCCATACCCAGGATGACTGTGATACCAACCAACGGCATTCTCCAAACGCTTCACCTGTCACGATGTAGTTAGACAATTATAAATTAGCAATCAAGATGCTAGTAATTCTACAGATATATCATCCATACGTGGTGATGAAATCTTACTTGTTTAGCTGATTCTGTGTAAGCAGCCATGTATTCATAAGCCTGAGCCTGTGCATTCACCCTCGTTTCTGTTCCTTCAACTGGCAATGCGAAGCAGTCCATCACAATCATGGTATTACCTTCCACCTTTCCCAGCAGGAGACCCATCACTTCAAGGTTACCACCAGATCTAGCATGCATCACCATCTTTAGCAGTGCCAAGGCTGATATTTTTATGTTCTTGAAAAAGTGTGCACTGTAGAAATATATATAATAAACACTTCTTTGCAATGTATCATAATTCATATGTATATGTAATTTTATATTCTGAAATAAATTGATTGAATTATTATTTTAAAGTCATCAAGTGATTTTGTTTCACTCTATTTTACATTTTGATACATACCACTTCTTTGTATGCATCTATGTATGTAGCATATGCATCCATCTGTATCAGATACACCAAGATTCGAACTCAGGTGGTCGCTTGGGACATTTAGACAAGCATGTGGACAAAAGGGGCCATAAAATATCGTGTTTTCCTGATTCACTAGACTAGTCTAGAGGTCTGTATTTACCATCATGCACTTATTACATACCAGCCTTGTACTGACTGCAAGTTAATGATCACTAATCTCTGTTAATGTAAATTTGGCCAAATTACTGAGCCGGCATTTTGTAAATTTATCAATATTAATTACTTAACATTTGGGGATCTAAATGATACAACTTTTACAAGGCTATCTTTTTACCTGTGTCCTGGACAACTCGGTTCTGGGCCTTTGATCTAAATAATTAGATTTAGATCTCTATGAGTCTATCTGAGTATCTCGACTCTAGACTTTGCCTTTTATAATTGTAAACTAATAAAAGAGCTTGGTATCAACATAAATCTACAAAAGAAAAACAAGAACACCATACATTCGCATACAATAAATGAAAAAAATAGATCAAGCTCTAGACCATTCTTATGATTCTAGGCAATCTCCGCAATGCCAGTCACCCCAGTGGCAATAATAAAATGAAAAGCAACATCATACTCTTTTTCCCAAGGTTTAGTCGTCAGCATATCTTGTTGTTGTTTCTTGTCGTATCTGTAAATATCATCAATACTGCTGATTGTTTCAACATTGTTTGACATTTCCCACGTTTTCTGAGCCACTTGAGAATCCATGTTTCCTAGGTCCGGACAATAAAAAAAACGAATTCTGGAAAGTCTGGAAAAACAGCAGGAACTATTTATATACATTCATAATAATATGTTCGTTATCGGATATTTAGGTAGCTTTGTGTAACGTACCGGAAGCCAACGATTTCGGCCCTTGATTATCTCGGCCCAGTTTTTATTTTATAATCTTCACGCTGTTTTTTGTCTATACTGTTATATATATATTTTATATAAATATATTACTATTACCGATGACATAAGATTTGTATTGATAACCATTGTATAATCACCTTTTATCCACATATTAATATCCATTTTATGTATTATTATTATTATTATTATTTATGTTTTGTCATCTATTTTATTTTTCTTCATTTATGGAGGTCAAATAAATTTTTTTTTATAAGTAATGTGTTTCCTCCTGTATCAACTAGACGATGAATAAAATAAATAAATATTTTTCCAAGTATAACGGCAACGGAGAATGTTTGAATCCTCAAATTATACTATTTTTGTTTGCAATACAATGCTCTTTATTTGATTTAACTACTGTATAAATAGTTTCTTGTTCAAAGCAATGGAAAGGGGGTTATTTCTCAATGACCTTATAACTACTCAATTTTCTTGTGAATAAGTAAATAATTGATGGGCTTAACAAAAATATTAACAAGTTTATAATTGCTCGATATTACTCTGATTACGACAAGAAATAATTTAGCAGTTTTATGTTTGCCATCAGTGATGTAATATATTGCAATTACTGCCTTAAAAATTCTAGAAGTATGCTGGACTGTCACAATGGCCTGATGGAGAAGAATGATCCTAGCAGGATCTAGTGGAAAACAGACAAAAAATATCTTCAGATTCGTCAAAAACAGATCAACACTAGATGCTATCGTTCATTTAGCTAAAAATGCCTCAAAAGAAGCAGATAAAAGATAAAAGTAAAGATTCAAGGAACCATCCCTAACCCCCATGATATCACGACTGCATGGATGTCCTCGGGGTTCAACAATATCCGCCACCATCTTCAATGGTCTTGTCGCCCAATTCCTGACAGTCACTCTACCTCCATCAGTAGATACCCTTGTTTATGCCGACGACCTTGTTCTGATTTCACATGGAAGTAGCCCAGCAGATAAACTCCAGAAAGCTCTAACTGCAGTAGACAAAGCAGTCAACAGCTTAGGCTTATATTTCTCTCCAGCTAAGACCAAGACCATAGTCTTTAACACAACTAGACAAAGTCATAAATTTAAATCCGGCCTACACTATCTAGAAATTGTCAAAATCTCTGGATCACTATAGACAGGAAACACATTCACCTGACTCGTAGCAGATACTAAGCGTAAGGTAGACTCCAGATTCAACATGATCAAGGCCATCACAAATCTGAAGATTTGGTGTCAACATCAAGATGCTCATAACTCTATACAAGTCCTTGCTACAGTCTGTCCTACTATACGCTGCTTCCGTCCTTCTGTCGGCCTGCCACTCAGCCTTACATATTGGGGCTTCCCACCGATACAAGCTCCATCTTGGTGTACAGAGAATCAGGAATCCTGCCCATCCGACTTTTACTAAAGAAGGAAACAGCCACATATGTCTTGAGAACTGCTACAAAAATATACAGAACCTCATCCAGAAGAAAGTTGATCCAGAAAGCGCAGCAATAGAAGCAACTACCAGAATTGCTTGAATGAAAGACGAACACCAACAATCAAAATCTACACCGATGCTAGCTCCCAGGCAAACGGAACCACAGCTTAGGCCTGTTTCATTAAAGAAAAAGACGAAGAATAAGAGGCAGAATTCCAAACCACATCCTGATCACCTTAGCTGAGCTGCATGCAGTCAAAGCAGCACTAATATGAATATCCAGACTGTCTACCCATGAAAGATTCATCATCCACTCGGACTCTATGGGGTCACTAACCATCATCACCACAGCCAATTTCCACACCTATCCCGAAATCATCACAGAAATCTACACCACGGCATCAAGCCTCAGGCAGCGTGAAATCCAAGTAATACTCCACTGGGTTCCAAACCACATTATAACCTTGAGGGTCACAACCGAGCCGACCAACTAGCAAACGAAGCCACGAGCCTAGAAGTCATCGAACATGCCGAATATTCTTCTTCACCCTTCCTGTGGCATAGGTCATTGACAACAGCCTTCCAAAGTCTTCTGTCCTGGGCTTTCTTTTTAAGCTTCCTCCAGCTGTAACCTGTACCTCTTCCCATAAGTCGCTGTTACTGATGATGTTTGCCCAGCGAATTTGGAGGATTCTTCTTAGACAGTTATTAATAAAGGTCTACAGTAGTACAGACATCACATTGGAGTTAAACAGGCGTATCTTTGTGTGTAATGACAATATTTTGGAACTTCAGATGTTCTTGAGCATATCTTCATAATCCAGTCGATAGCCAGCAGGAAGAGGAATGAGGACAGCAAACAACTTTGTCTAACTGCAGTCTTCACTTCGAAATGCTTCGTTAGTTGTCCAATATGTATTACTCTGCAGCCTGTTCCTTCAAAGCTGTTCTTAATCAAGCTGAACAGCTTGGTTGGTATGCCTTAATGTCTTAGCAGTTTTCATAGTATATCCCTGTTTATGATGTCAAACGCCTTTTCGTAGTCAACATAGTTGATGTAGAGTGGGGAGTTCCATTCCAAGGATTGCCGAACATAACCCTGTCAAATTCAACCATCTCGTTGACAGGTTCATTTCTAATCAACTCGAATCGATCTATCCAGACAACACATCAGCATCCAAGGATTGGTACCAGAATACCACTGTAGTTGGACATAATCTCCTCAACAACATACTGGCCGACACCCAACTCAGACGACAACGTTTCTGGTCATACACACGAAATTTCACCAACCCGTTACCCCTAACACTATGCCGGCACTGTCAACAAGTGTACAACCCGGTACATTATCTGCTCAATTGACCCGCCCACCCGATGTACGCCTACCGAAGAATATTAAGAGGTCATCTCCGCCCTGAAGACTATAAACGTCCATACCATCACATAACAGCATTGATCATAAGAAAATAAACATTCCTACCAGACATCATAACCCCACTTCTCCAGAAAGACCTCTATAAATATCAACAACAACAATAAATATAGAACAGACCACCTCTATGGCCTAGTAGAAGTCAACACCAGGTGGTTGTGTCCGATACGCGACAGCCAGGGGTCTATATCCCAAATTTCAACAAGACAAGACAAGACTGGCCTGATATTATTTCTTAGATTCTGACAACATATCGGTCTTAAATTAAATATCCTTGTGTCGTATGTACGAAAGGTGTTCGCGGCAGTTAGCTGTATTGTAGCTAGCGTTGTCACATAAAATGTGGCACAGGAATATCACACCTGATCTAATAATGTACATCTCAACCCAGCCAAACTAATTTTGATTGGACATGTGACAACTGGATTAATAGAGTGAATCCATTATCAGAGTTTGCTGGCATATCACCGAGATCACCAACTCCTCCAATTCGTCCTTTTATCTTCACTTATCAAAAATCCTCCACAAGATCCCACAGACTTAAATTTTAACGTAAACAATTAGCACAATCCGACAAGCTTCATCCGGCATGATAAATTCAGGTAGATGAAGCCCGTCATCTTTTATTTGCTACAGATGTACCCTATTAGCTAAAGCTAAGATTTGGTACGTTGGTGGCACATTTCGAGTTGTACGTCAGCCTTTTTACTAGTTTTCACAGTTAATGCCTTTATGAAATAAGAAGATGTTACAAAGCAATTACCCCTAGGCCTAGCTATGTGTCTCGTGTCCAGACGTCGAAACGATGACAATATTGCAGTGTTACAAAACCTCTTCCTGAATGTAATATATCAAGCGGCTCGTGGTGGATTTTGAGGACGCAATGTGGAGAGCTGCACACTTCGTGTTTCCCGATATTGAATGGAAAGAATCTGCATTTCACTTCACACAGGCTGTATGGCGCCACATCCAGTAGTTTTGCATTCAAACAGCATATACCTGTGATGAAGGCACGTTCAAACTGCTCCGTAAATTCATGGCATTGTGCTTTCTTCCTGGACAACGCATGCATATTTAATAGTACGCCTATATTTTGGAGACTGCGACATGAGTCAACCAGTCTCTGTGTATCGAACCTGGTTCGCAAGCACCATATATCTGGCCTCCATCAGCATGGAACATCTATACAGGCTCTCAGTGAGGACAAATAATGATCTCGAGGATTGGCATAACAGCTAGCTGAATGCCAGAGGACGACCTAATATGAATACGTATATATGTTCTTGTCTCACTTCTACATGAAGTGTCATCACTTTTGTCAGAACACAAACTTCGGCGGTATCAACGCAAATCATTTAGATCGACGCAGAGTACAATATTCAAGTTTTTGGAACAATATGAAGCGGGCGACCGGTCTGCCCTTCACTTAGTTAATTAGAGAATGTTCAAAACTCTATATATATGGACCCAAAATGAATTTGAAAAATAATTTGATAAAATATAAAGATCTAATACGCTATACCATTGAATTCATGTAACACATATCAATAATGTACAAATTATATATATATATATATATTGTATTGTTTACTCCGTAATTTAGGGCCTAGACCCATATTACAAAGGCTTAATTATCTTGTTACATGTATAGATACACTGCAGCAGTTCAATTATGTTGCGACGTATAATAAAAGCATAGTGCAAAAATAAATCAACTGCTTTGATACATGTTTCATTTCTTGATTTTAAAATATTTATTTCGCAGATCATTATATCCTGGACACTGCATAAGAGAATGAAATTAACATTCTCTTACATAATTTTTCTGAAATTTACTACAGTATAAACAAATTCTCTCCTCTTCAGGTATTACATTTTGACAATGTCTCCCAGTCTAAATAGCTAATCTGTGACTGCTATATCGAAATTTTGCAATCACCGATATAACTTTTCTGTCACTTATACTTGATAAATAGAATTCTGGGGTTATTTCAATTTTAAGATTCTTAACAAGTGATAGTCTATTATTTTTATTAACAGATTCAGTCCAATCCTGAAGATAACAATCTTTAACAAGTTGCTTAAATTCAAACATAAAAGTATTAAGAAAACTGAAAAGTGGTGTTACAAAGGTAAATTTCTTAATATTGTATCAAATTATAAATATTTAGGAATTGTTTTTAGTTGTTTAATAAAGTGGAATCTGGCACACGATGCATTAGCAAAGCAAGCAACTAAAGCTGTAATTAATTTGCAGAAATTAGAATCACTATGTAATGGAATACCACGTTCAACGTATTTTAGCTTGTTTGATAAGGTGGAATATGGGGATATGAAAGAACAGAGCGTATTGAACGCGTACAATTAAAGTTGTTAAAACGTGTCCTTGGTGTCAATAATACAACATCAAATTTGGCCGTATTAGCTGTATGTGGTAGATATCCTTTACATGTGAACTACTTTACCAAATGTATCAAATTTTGGCTGAAAATAATCAGTATGAATGATGATAGATTAGTTAACCAATGTTATATCATGGATTATAATTTACATGAAATGGGTCGTACCACATGGTGCACAAAAATTGAGAATGATTTAAGTAGATATGGCTATAATCATGTTTGGATGAACAAAGGAGTTGCTAATGAATCATTATTTATGTTTGAATATATATATATATATATATATATATATATATATATATATATATATATATATACTAATCTCATTGGCGACACCAAATTTGAGAATCAGCTCTTGCTGAAGTTGAACAAGGGCTTTTGTTCAGCAAACTGAAGGTGGCAGCACATCTGCATGTTGTGGACGCAATGAACTTAAGATGGCAGCCCATATCTGTGGATGCAATGAATTGTGTTCACTCCAGGGGCAGATCCAGGAGTTTTGGGTTGGGGGATCTAAACAAGGACGAAGCCATTATGCGAGGCACAATGTGCCGAGGAGGGTGGGTTAGGGAGTGGTGGAAATCACATAATGCTTAGATGTCTTCCGAAGCACTACAAAATCACAATTGTATCCGAGGTGTATACTGTATATAAATACTGGGAAAAGTTGACATTCCTGTGAAGAAAGTCCCATGGTATGAGACTTGGTGATTAGTTCAGTGTATATACAGATTGCTATGATTAGTGGGGGTTACTCGATTTGTTACTAGAAACATGAAAGTGTCCTCGGTCATAATGTCACATACTGTGGGTTATGCCACTAAAATATTTAATAAACAGACAGACCACTTATTTCAAAGTGTATACTTATGAAAAAGAATCAATGATGTTTTGAGTATTTATTAGCTCATGTAAATCCTCACCACTTAGTCGAAAAGGCTGACCTTGAACAAACGTCTAGAGTGTTCTTTAATTAACGTAGCTGCAATTCTTTGGAAATCGATGTGTCAGCCATCCAACTCCTCAACTGGCTTTTGGTTAGCCTCAACACAGAAAAACTACGCTCTGCTTCGGCCGATGTGTACCAGTAAAATTCTAATGTTTGGAAAGGAATCTGGAGCTGCAGATACTAAGGATTTCATCAAAGTATCAAGTAAATCGGCCCTGTCAGACTGCCTGGACCACATATTGATCCATTTGGATACCTAATTATCTAATGACCACAGAGTTAGTAGGTCGTCATGCCATGATTCAAATTGCTCTCGGGTAGGCATACCTAGTTTGACAATTAAAGATGGTATTAGACCAAGCAAAACACTGACTGGCCAGCAGTTGTCTGCAGAGGAATGGTTCTGCAACTGTTGCAGTAAGATGTCAATAAAAGGAATGCCAATTGATCTTTCGTAATAAAGAAGCGGTGTGCCAGTAGGTACTTTCGACCTATTACACTGGACTCTTGGCATTTCCTCTTCAGTACTTCTATATGAAGTCAGCTGGTTTGCTTCGTCGTACCATCTCTGGAATTCTACTTTAATGTCATCCATCAAACGTTGAATCTCTGATTTGATATTGTCAATCAGTGTGTATGGCTCAAAGACGTCAATATCTATTTTTTTGTAGTTTAGATGACAAACCTTTCAAATAATCCAAACTTATTTTTATTTAATACTGTGAAGCCTACAATAACTTTTGCAGACTACTTTTCATACCATGAGACGTAGTCTTTGTATCAATATGCCAATTCCAACGACTTTCATTAACCTCTGGACAAACATGTGGATTAACCATATCATCAAGGCAAGTGACCACATATTCATAAAGCTCACCAAATATTTACAAACAAAAATGTCTTTCAACCCAGCGTGTCTTGCACAAACTTTTAAGTTTCTTGTTGCGAGTATTGGAAAAATATTGTTTGAGCCGAGTTCCAGGAAATTTGCCTCTTGGGAGAATTGTCAAAAATTGTACTTACTACGTTATTATTTAACAAACAAATAACTTTTATACTTCATTTTATACTAAGAGAAAAATGTCTGTTAAATAATAATGCTGTCAGACACATATTACACAATACTTAATGTGTGGTTATTTAAGAATAATAAATTCGCAGTACTACTACTAGCTATTATGCCACCAAATGATATATTGAATTTAAAGATGGAGGATCCCTACTAGATATTGGGGTGGGATCTGACCATCTGAGAGGTGGAGGTCCAGCCCAAGACTCTCTTCTACCCCCCCCCCGCAGATTCGCCACTGCACTCTTGTGAACTGTGTATTTGTTTCTCATGTTTTATTTTCTACTTAACTTCTACTTTCATTATGTTTAGAAAGTAATTTTACTTTTTACTCAAGTAGATTTTTGCAAGTTTACTTTTACTTCTACTCAAGGACAAAATAAAAATAGTTAACTCACCCCTGAACTGTCACAGTGTGTGTGTGTGTCACGGTATGTGTGGGTGTGGCGGTCTGAGCCAAATTTACATGGAAGATGCTAAAATCTAAATATTTTAGGGTAATATCTATCTACACATCACATGTCCATTAACCAACTAAAATACTAATGTTTTATTTTAAAACTTTCCAATTAAAGCACTGGCAAAGTGTATCGGCATTAAAAATTGTTACGACCCGACGACCAATTATCATGGTGTAGGTAATGATCGCAATGGTTTAACGTGGCCACTGCCGGAGCGAGGTTGAGGTTTGGTCATGTGACACAAAATGGACGACATATTTATTTTGTGATTTGTTTGGTCATGGTTATTCTTCACACATGTTTACATATGTTGTAATATACTGATACATGCTGTGTATGTGCCACGTCTAAGGGATATTGGTTAATACAGATACACATATCTAATCGAAGAATGTTCAATTCCACCAAATAGATCTAGTGATGTATGACAAACGACCGGTAAAGGAAATGTTTCTGACACGGGCTCTCGAAAAAATCCTTGCCGATAAGGAAATAAAGAAGAACCACCATTCACAACTTAAAAAGGCATGTGAAGTAGCACTGGGTATGTACTAAGCAATGACCTTATATTCTGTGGTTTTAATATACACTTATACAGCCAATAGAGGTGTGGTTTTGTCTTTTAGTTTTCGTGTAAACAATACTCAATAGTTTCGTACCAACATATGTTCGTACACGGTACACGTAATGAAAGTCATGATTCACACATAGTGACATACACGTATACACACTTACAATAGAATAATCCCGATAAATTTTGGACATTTAATAGTTCATAACATGTCATACCGGTGCCCAATGCCAACACCAAACCTTACCTAGTTGTAGACCTCTATTATATAACGACTAACATCAATGATTGAATGAATATAAAACCCACAATGTGAACTATTTTCTTGATAATATCATGTCTGTTTTACTTGTATATAAAAGTTTGGTGAATATTTATTGCAATTGTTAATAAAATGTTGAAACCATGTTGAAATTCAGTACTATGGCCATGCTGAAATTTGTATCCTAGAAAACCTGGAATATAATTAATTCATTTTCCCCATCCTGGAAAAAATACTGCCTTTGGGAAAAAAACACTTCTAATATTAAAATAATGAATAAATAGTATACCTGTAGAAAATAATATTTCCTTAGCTGCGGGAACCATAAAATAATGCGTTTGTTATAAATGTCAGATTTTCTTTTTAATTTTATTATAATGTCTATTAATAGACTTAATCTAATATCTTTATTAAACGCTAGTAGCAGTAATTACAACTAAGTTGCTGTATCTGACACTGATGCGAGCAGATGAAAAATTAATAACGATCATGAAATTCCTCCGATTTATAATAATATTGATGATGCATGGTTCAGATGCTGAATGCTCGGATCTTTATCATCAACAAACACAATTCCGATGCACAGCTTGCTGTTCAGCATCCGAGCACTGGAAATACCCAAGCTTGGCACACACACGTAGAGTGCTTGGACCTTTATCATCAATGAACACGATTCTGATGCTCGGATACGTAACAACAGCCTTCTTTTAAAGGTTTAAACATTTGACATTGTCATTTGGAGGGTGTTTCTTCATTAATGTTGACTTAAAATGACATGACCATATAGTGAAGAGACAATGTTAGGGTTTGTTGACACACTCTTCATTTACCAGAATGACCCATATCCAAGTTGGATCACAACATAGTGATCCAACTTGGATGTTTTATTAAACTGTCTTGAGTAGATAACTGCTGACACAACTAATTATCATAATGTTTTGAAAAATTCAGTAAATACACACCAGGTAAATTAATTAGTTATCAGTTATCAGATAATTGTATTTATTTTAGCTGTTAGTTGCATGCTGACTTAGGTATTTCATTCAAAAGGTATATTAATTTAAAGCAGTTTTATCCTGATTTAGTTTATAGGTTTTAATACTCCATTATGAACAAGAAATTATGTTCTCTTTAATATCCAATTAAAAACCTTTTCATACATAAAATTGCAATGGCCACTCTGCTAGCCCAGTATTTTTGACATATAAAGTACATTCTACTAAATTGTTTCACCATCATCTCACTGGATTGTCTGACATCGCTTTTCTTTCTTTGGGTATTTGTGTGTGTGTGAGCACACACATGTGTTTATATATATATATATATATATATATATATATAAGAGCTCATATAATATGAGATCTTGATTCTTGTATATTTTCAGTGAATTCTTAATTGGATCTTTATTTAAACAAAGTCAAACATCCAACAAATAATATTGCTCAGTAAACCAGATGATATATTGATTATTATACACTTTTCCTTATTGTGTGTAGGTGTTAGTGATAAAATAGATTAAATGACTTTTACTTTTGATAAGAATGAATGTAAACTAAACAGAATGAAACTTGTTTGTATACTGGTAAGGACATATCATCCAGTAAGTGAAAGGTGAAATGTTTGTGAGGATGATGTATCCATTTTTTATTGTGACACATTTTCACTAAATACATTAATAGCTGCATTATTCGGTAAGTCACCTAGATAATTTTGTATTTAACAGTATATTTTTATATGTGTATTTCTTGTACTTTCAGAGGAAATTAAAAATGATGCAAAAAGTGAAAGGTAAATACATATAATTTATAACAAAGGACATGGAATTCTTATATATTTCATTTTCCTCAAAATATTTATATGCATGATGAATTTATATTTTTTATGTCCGTATAGCAAGGGATCATCAGCCCTACCACTGCCTAATTCCAGTTCCACTGTTATCAGTGCTGACAAATATTTTCTACCATTTGAGTTGGCATGCAACTCAAAATCAGCTAAAATTGTCAACGTTTCATTAGATTGTTTACAGGTATGTGTATACTAAATTAAATTATCCGTGAAGAGAAAAGTAGTACATTTAATTAATATGTCATTATGTATTTTGCTTATCTTCTAAGTAAGTTCTGTATTCTTTCATCACTATCTGTCGTTTAAATGTGTCTCCACATGCATGCTAAAATGTCAGATTTCCTGAGAAATCTGAATATTTACTATGTCTATTGAGTGTTTCATCATTTGGGAATATTCATTTTGCAGAAATTAATAGCATATGGTCACCTAACTGGTAATTCTCCAGACAGTACAACCCCTGGTAAGCGTCTTATTGATCGGATAGTTGAAGTGATCTGTGCCTGCTTTCATGGACCACAAACAGATGAAGGAGTACAACTTCAGATAATAAAGGTGATATTACCTAATTTGTCTTCTAATATAAATCTGCAAGGACCAATATCACAATAAAGTGTGTGTGTGTGTGTCTGTGATAAAACCAGTTACATTTGTATTTAATGTATTTCAATACTCTAAAGTGCCTGTGTTTATAATTAAAGAAAGAAATATCAGTGTATTTGTATTTATGTATAAGTACTGTTACAAAGTATTTAACATATTCAGGTATTTAAAACAAATTCTTTTATGATTAAATTTATTTCACCTTCTAAAAGCACATTTATTACACTCAACCACTTCACTTATTTAAGTTCCGTAATGTAATGTAAGTTGTATGTAGTGAGTATTTTTCAGTGTGTGGGTGTGTATTTAAGATATATATATATATATATATATATATATATATATAAGCACACAATAGTAAAGTCTGCATCTATAAAAAATTGTATGTGGATGTTTCATCAGGGTATGAAAAAAACCCTCCAACAGTGGTAATGTTTGATACATGGTCAATATATACTCAACATTCTATCAGATAAATAATACAGATTTTCAATAGTAGTTTTCACCAGATTAAAACTGGATAACTTCAGCAGCTGTTCCAACATATATTTATTTATTGAAGTTTGTTTGCCTCATCAACATATTGGTTTTATAGATTTGTTGACAAATGTTAGTGATATGGTTTTAAGCCTAACTAATGCCAAAACTGAAAACTCTGAATGGTTGTTTTCTTTTGCATCAGCTGTATTTTGTTGTATCTAACAACCCATATATCATACACATCTTTATGTTACAGTGTGAATGTGATATATATATACTGTATATACTTGTATAGGTCACACTTTTGATACCACAAAATTGCTGCCAAAAGGGAGTGCATCTTATACATGGGTCAGACTAAAAGGGAATGTAATATTTGGCATAATTTAGGGGGAAATACAATAATATTGTTTTTCAACATTAATAATGAATATATGTACAAAAACAAATTAAATATGTGTGTTTTTGCTGTTGTCTTTCGAAGCCAAACTTAATCGTGATAACCGCCATAATTATTTAATCCAATGCTCTAATTAGTGACATGACCACAAAGTGTAAAGTTCACAGGCCTCCAAGGTTGTCGGCTTAATGGTGTTCGGATTGATCATGTGTATTCGGTTTTTGTACAACACGTAACTGTTTATTCATCCATTGCGGAGGCATGACTAAGAAATAACTACGCAACGATTATAATTCCTACATATAGTTGCTAAGATTATCCAACCAGGCTATCTGCCACACTAACAAGTCCCAGTCATTGTATGTTTAAGAATGTAACAGCCAATTGCACATTCAAAGTCTAAAGATGTAATCATTAAAATGGATATTTTTGCACACCCAGTGAGTAGTGTGGCGTGTTGGCCTGTTGTCAAGTAATAATTTATGGGAACCTAGTCTGGGTCAGATTGTGGCTGGGAACGGCCAGCATATGGTGATTTATTATCTAGAGGTGTCAAATGATCCGGATCGCAATTAATCTGTTCAGTGCACAGGAATCCAGAAAAGTATAACAGCCTGATCCTACAAAAGGTGTAGGTCCAAATCGGCTGCGATATGAAAACGGTCCCACTATGACCAATATGGCTGCCTCCATAAACTGTATTAGAGGCAGTTGTTATTTTTGATCAATCTAAGATGTGTCATTACTATCAAAATGTGTGAGCTTGTGTAATTGAACGGAAGGATAAATGAGGCCATGTAAAGAATGACCATAGAAGCCACATGAAAGCAAAACGATTACAGCAAACAATGTGTTAATTACTTCCAACGCTGGTACATGGGAACTACTTTCAACAGCATTACGGAAACGTACAGCAGCAAACAACCTGAAGTGACCATTATTACCTATCATTACACAGTGGATGAAAATGGCCTGGGATTAAATCAGCCCCTGCAATATTACCAAATCATTCAAGAAGTGCTCGATCAGCAATGATTTAGATGGCATGGTGTATGCTTTACTGTAGGATGAACAGCATGACAAATCTGACACTGACTCCGGCATGTATGATGACACAGATGATGACACAGATACAACAGTGATGATGATGAATTTTTGGGTTTTGAATAAGTTTGCAAATTTTAGTGCGTTTTATACATGGGTTCGCCTCTAGGGGGGTTTATTGGTCCTAAAACCGGGTGTGTCTTATACACAAGTATATACAGTATATATATATATATATATATATATATATATATTACATTCACACTTAGTTACGTATATATGTGTGTGTTTTTATATTTATATATATATATATATATATATATTGTCTCGGACTCAAATGTATTTCCCTTCCTCATCATGGATCCTCATGGAGAGATAGATAATCATCATAATAATAATACTATTTTAAATTATTATTTTTCTTAATATTCATTGTTGTTTTACTATTGTTGGTATCATATATTGTAGAGTTTTAAATAAAATGTGTTTTCTTCAGAAGTATTTGTAAGTGTCCAACAGAACTAATATCTGATTTCATATATTTGTTCTGTCCATGTATTGTTGAATATCCAGCTTCTAAGTGTTTGTACTAATTCAGGGAAATTAAATTCATTTTTAGGCCTTGCTAACTGTTGTAACTGCCCAGAGTTGTGAAATACATGAAGGTACTGTGCTCTTAGCTGTAAGGACATGTTATAATATCTACTTGGCTAGTAAAAACCTTGTTAACCAGACAACTGCAAAGGCCACACTCACACAGATGCTGAACGTTATCTTTGCACGAATGGAAAATCAAGCGGTATGATCTTTACAAAGTACTATGTGCATACTTAATAATGATTTATTATTTGTTTTCATAATTTATAACAGCTTTCTAATAATAACAAATAAATGTTACCTATTCCTTCTGTGTATATTCACTTCTGATTAAACATCTGTCTTATAATTAATGTAAAGAAATCATTTTATAGGTGATGCTTTCCACAGAATTGTAAGTGCACATAGCATTAGATATAATGCACAACTTTAATATATGAGGAGTTGTGATACATATTTATGCTAGTTTATTCTGCAATTATGCTTTATGTTTATTGTACAGAATGTGGCATCCAAACAAGATACTCAGACAGGTGAGGCAACAGATTCTGCAGTTGAATCTGAAAGTGATCAGACTGTTGCTGCAACCGAAGTAAGTTCTGATAATTATTAATTAATTAGTACATAACAGTTATTGAAATTTCAATATTGCAAAATCTTACATGATACAGAGTTAGAAATTTATGATTATGTTAAGGAAGTGAATGCATTCAACAGTGTACATAATAATCCGAAGGATTGTATGTTACAATTGTATTGTGTTTTTTCTTGCAAAGAGTGGCAGATATGGAGTAAAATATTCGCTGCCCAATGCACATATGATGGTATAGTGAAGCAACATGTTAAATTAAATATAATTTCAGGTTAATGGAAGTGGTGAACATGGCACAGAACAAACTGGTAAGACTTCACTTAACAAATTGCACAGTGCTATGTCTTATCTTTTTAGATTTATATGCATTATTGTCTTTGACTGGCCAAGTTTGTACAGTCTACAGAATAAACAAAAGTATGCTGATTTGTACTTCGTAATTGATCAAATGTTTTTTCCAATCAGGTGAGGAAAAAGATCCTAAAAACATTGCTCGTGCTATATTAGATGATATAGTTGATGGTGTTACAGGTATGTTGCCAGCAGAACAGATGTTTATTTTGATGCTTTCTCTGAATACTAATGCAAGGCTATTTGTAGCTATTTTAGATTTCATTATAATGGAATGTTGTGTTTGCTGTGACTATCACCTCAGAAGTGCTTCAGTACAGGTGTTAATCATCTGCCTGTAAGAGCTGTACATAATACATCTGCATGCACCTCCTATTTATTAACATTTATGTGCATGGTGCATTGTGTGATATTATTATCGCTAGTACTGATAGTTTCATTCAAGCCATTTATATATTCTGTTAGAGTGGAGACAATATGAGAGTGTAGTGTAAGTGATAATGCTATGACACCATGTAGATTAAGGGGCATATGGTTTATGTACTGTTTATTAGGTGATGCTAAAGCCACCCCTCCAACCAGCCTAGAGCTTACTGCTAATCAAGATGTTAGTAACACTTCCTTCACTGCAACTCCTGATAATAAAGGCTTGGTGCAAACACCTATATATGGTGAGTGATGGGATAACATGTGATCAGTACATAATACATTAATGTGTTGGTGTTCATATATGTGAACAGACACTAACACACACACACACATAAAGACAAATGCACTGACATTCCTTTCTTTAAATACAAACACAAGCACTTTGAAGAATTTAAATACATTAAAATACTAATTTAACCAGTTTTATAACACACACACACACACAGAGGTTGTCACTTATTATCATTCACAATTCTGGTCTTAGAAAAACAGCCTGACTACAGTGTCCAGTAAAGTGTTTATATACACATATGGAGTGCTTCATATAATTTCAGATGGCACAATATGAATACATGTGCTTTAGTCCATGGGTGTGTGAAATATGTGTATTTTTCTTATACTAACCTTTATTTTAGTTCTTACAACACTTTTATATTAGGCACGTGGTTTACAGTTATTTTTCATGAAATGTTGCCAGCATGAATATTATAAACAGTGCCTGTAAACTAACCTAATATGGATTACTGATTGTATGCATTTAACAAATTCTATTATGCCCCACACACACACATTCCCTAGTATTCATTTTTTTTTCATTTGCATTAGCTTTTAACATTTATATAAATTATGGTATTCATGAATAAATGAAAATTAATTTACTGAGGTTTTAAATTATTTTTGATAATAGCTGATGAATATTCTAAATATTTTATACTCTGATTGTCACTGAAAATTTTTGTTTAATTTATATAGCTTTGGCCAGAGCTGGTTCAGAAGAGGAGGGTGGAGATAGCTCTGAACATCCTGGAGCCTTCTCACATATTCTCCAGAAAGATGCATTTCTTGTGTTCCGGAGCCTTTGTAAGCTATCCATGAAGCCACTGTCTGAGGGTCCTCCAGATCCCAAGTAAGAACAGCCTGTAGATAATACAGCATTTTTTAATATTTCCTTCGGACCTAAGTTTTAAATTTCTCAACTCCTTCTTGTGTGTGGCACTTTTTGCTGTACGCCGCAAGTGATCTGTTGCTTTTATGTTGACTTACAGATCTCATGAGTTGCGATCGAAGGTGCTCTCACTGCAGTTGCTTTTGTCCATTCTGCAGAATGCTGGAACTGTATTCAAAACAAATGACATGTTTATAAATGCTATTAAGCAGTATCTATGTGTGGCATTGTCCAAGAATGGCGTTTCATCTGTGCCACAGGTGTTTGAGCTGTCACTAGCAATATTCCTTACATTACTAGCAAACTTCAAACAGCACCTGAAGTTTCAGATTGAGGTATGGTTTTCACTTCTGTAAAGTTGGACATGATTTAAAAAGGAATGTGTGTGTTTGTAAAATTTAAAAGATTTAAGCAAATGAATGTAAAATAGATTTGTGCATAAACTATGGCTACTCACCTTTCCAGGTGTTCTTCAAAGAGATATTTTTGTATATTCTGGAGACTCCAAGTAGTAGCTTCGAACACAAATGGATGGTTATCCAAGCTTTGACTAGGATATGTGCAGGTATAATATTCTTTATCTATTTACATTTGTTAATGGTTACACATCAACATCAGAAAATGTTATTAGGTAATGAGAGTTTTGTGTGGAATTAATGCATGTGCACTAGCACACAAACACACACACACACAAACGTTTTTACATCATAATTAGTATTAATATTTTTACTCTTGGAATAATAATTTTGATGATATAAAGGAAGAAGTAATTTACCTTCAAAATTTAATTATGTTTCAGATGCTCAGTGTGTCGTGGACATCTATGTTAATTATGACTGTGACTTGACGCTTGCTAACATATTTGAGAGACTGATTGGTGACCTTTCTAAGATTGCTCAAGGTCGTCAGGCTATTGAGCTAGGTAGTTGTAGCTTTATCTGAGATGGATTCATCTTCTTGGCAGGCAGAGCAAAAATAACTTTAAACAAAACATTTTAATATATTACACTATAAGTAGATTGATGCCAAAAGTAATTTATGTATGCGTTTTATACTCTTAAAACCAGTTACCTAATGTTCTGTATTTTACGCAAATTAATAATGTTGTTTAGTCTGCATCGGAAAATTGTGATTATTGCATTTATTAGAATGTATGTTACCCAACATATGATTTATTTAACCTGTTCAGGTGCCACTATTAGCCAAGAGAAAGCCATGCGTGTAAAAGGCTTGGAGTGTCTGGTGGCTGTTTTAAAGTGTATGGTGGAATGGAGCAAAGATATCTATATCAATCCAAACTCTCAATCTAATCTCAGTATGTACTTGGTTTACAATTAACAGCATCATTCACATACAGTTACCTCTCAGTGTGTTGTATGTCTAGTTTTGATATAATCATTGATCCAGTATGTATATGCTCTGTTTAGACCTTGCCTTGTCTTATTTAGCAAATTTAAAATAGTTCACTGACTGTTTCATTCTTTTTGTTTCAAAAGATATAATTGATTGTATTGAATACTCTTGGGTGATAAATAACCTAGAACCTAAGGATGTAATCTTTCTGGATTTTTTAAAGCAGATTTACGTATTTTGATGCACTTGCTCACACTCACAGAAAGGTTTTGCAATTTTTCCTGATCCTAGTCGCATTTCCTGAGAAACAGAAATAAAGTTTGTATATAGGTATGAATCACTTATTTAAGACATAACCCCATTGTTGTGATGTTGATTTCACTGATGTGATCTTTACAAATACATTACAGCATCTGAGAGCAGGAGTACTGAATCAGACACAGACTCTGGTAAAGGAACAATAACAAGTTATGACAGCATGAACTCGCTGGACTCATCTGGTACTGCAAGTACTAATCTTAGTTCCATGCAAGCTGTCACAGAGGATCCTGAACACTTTCAGGTGAAAAAACAACAGAAGGAAATATGGGAACATGGCATAGAAATGTAAGTTAACATGTCAATATGCTACCACCAAATTTACCATGCTTCTCATATAACACTAGATAGACAAATCTATTGCACGATTATATCTACCATTGTATCAGATCAGAGAGTAAAACTTATTTCAAACTAATTATGTTAATAATTTATACAATTATCTTCAAATCCACCACATTGGCTACAGCAGACATGATCTTTTATTATGTAACTTTATTGTTTAAGATTATGTAACGTTCATGATTTATTATGGGAAGCAATGATCTGGTATCAAATGTCAGCTTTTTTGGTTTCATAAGGGAACAATACTGGCTTTGCGTTATAATAAAATATATATCACGTGATCTGTTAGATGGAGAAGTGAAGAATTAGCTGATCAGTCTTTGGTTGTGTGTGCTTAATTCATATTCAGCTACATGCAATGTCTGAATAATTCCAAGAATGCTTATACGTATTTGATAATGTATAGTGCATAGCAATAGAGTGTAAACAAAAATAGTTTTATCACAATCGTAATTCATCACAGTTGTTTTAAATAAGTGTATATGCAAGGATTTGTATTTTTTATCTTATCAGGTTTAATAAGAAGCCAAAGCGAGGGTTACAGTACCTTCAGGAACAAGGTTTACTTGGTACAAGTGTCGAAGATATAGCTGACTTTTTCCATAATGATGATCGTCTTGATAAGGTTGGGCTACGCCGATTTGAAACTCAGAATTTCAGATAAGCTTAGTGTCGTTCTTTTAATATTAGAAATAAATTTAGGCTAATTATATCAATGAAATGGTATTTTAATATGTTTTCAACCACTCAATAAAAGGTAATTTTCTATTTTTTTGTTTCAGGCTATGATTGGTGATTTCTTGGGTGATAATGATAAGTAGGTGTATTCCTCATATGTGGTTTGTTGCTTATCATATCTTAATTCAGTTATCACATTTGTCATGTGTTGTGTGTTTTAATCAAATTTTGAATATATGTTTTGAGAATTTCATCACTAAACATTATTCAAAATAAACTTATTCTCTGTGTGTGGCAAGCTGTTATACATTTACTTCCTCATTTAAGCTGATAATATACATGTATTTTGTCCTCTATGAATATAGCCTCAACTTTAATTTAAACGTAATTCTTCTTTTTTCTGTTGCACTGTCTAGATTTAACAAAGAGGTAATGTATGCCTATGTGGATATGATGGACTTTAGGAGTGTGGATTTTGTGCCTTCACTGAGGAAATTTCTAGAAGGATTTCGTCTTCCTGGTGAAGCCCAAAAGATTGACAGATTGATGGAGAAATTTGCAGCTAGATACTGTGAATGTAATCCAAAGTAAGCTACATTAATTTTAAATTAAGCCTCACTTTTTCAACATTGTGGTTTTATATAAATTTTATTTTAAACACGTTATATAATTAACTACCATGTCAACTATAATTTGAGTATTTGTTTATTTTATTGCCTACCCTACAGTAATGGGATCTTTGCCAGTGCTGATGCTGCCTATGTATTGGCATATTCAGTGATAATGCTGACAACTGACCTGCACAGTTCACAGGTATATTATTATTATGATAATAGTGTGTGTGTGTGCTTTAGCAATTCCTCTTGGATGTGCCTTTTTAACTCTTTTTATGCACACATGAATGGTTTTCTATGATACTCAGATAATGATTACTATTGAAATCAATAAATGTATTAGAGTTGTCTCAACTGTGGTTGTCTCAAGCTTACATTATTTTGATTATTGAGTTAGTGTTTATATTATATTTTATAAAGGTGACAAGAAAGATGAAGAAAGAGGAATATATAAAAATGAATAGAGGCATCAATGACAGCCAAGATTTGCCACATGAATATCTCTCAACGATATATGAAGAGATTGCAGAGAATGAGATACAGATGAAACCAGCTGCACAGAGTAGACAGGGGGTGACAGCTAAAAGTGATTATCTTACAAATATATTTTGTTAATAAACTTCACAAACACAGTATGATATCATTTAATACTTGGTATAGTCTTTTTCCATGTTTTTGGTGTTGTGCAATTTATAGTGTTTTGAAGGATCTTAATCAATATATATATATATATATATATATAATCACCAAGTTATCATGGTATGAATTTAAGTTTGTGTAGTAAGCCATGTTATTAATTTTGATATTATACTTTATAGAAATAACAATATATACAAATTAATGAATTCTTTTGTATTATTATCAGGGAACTTATATCTGTATTCTTTTCCATGCTGCACTGGAGTGCTATCTGCCAAATGTAGGTTTTTATATAGGAGTCATTTAAACATTTCAGATGTGACCAGTGAGAGACAGCGTCGCCTGCTGTATAACATGGAAATGAATCATATGGCTAAGACAGCAAAAGCTTTAATGGAGTCAGTTAGCCATGTTAGATCCAATTTTACAAGTGCAGTGCACCTGGAACATGTTAGACCAATGTTTAAGGTATAATTCATGATAGGATGTCTTTTCAAGAAATTAAAAACTAGAATTAGATAATCATTACATTAACCGTTAAGTCAGCCACTTGTGTAATTTTTATAGCATGTATTGTTTCAATAGAAATAATTGTAAGGAAAAGTGTAAAAACTGAATATTCAGCTTCATTTTAACATATTTTGTGATAAAAGTAAATGTTATCTATCATTTGATGTGTTTTTGCTAATGTCTTCAAATTAATATTCCTAGAATATGGTTTTGAAGAATAATCTGATTGTTCTTGTTATGGTAACTTTAACCTGATGTGTTGTTTCAGCTGGCATGGACTCCCTTTTTGGCAGCTTTTTCTGTGGGACTTCAGGACTGTGATGATCCAGACATAGCTACCTACTGTCTGGATGGTATCCGGTGTGCTATCAGAATTGCATGTATATTTCACATGGAGGTAATAAACAACTTAAAATTTACATTGTTGATTTTCATTGTCACAATTTAATATGGTTTATTATCTTTTATTTATACATCATTAAGCTGAACAAAGTTATAATTTATGCAATGATCAAACCAATGAAGCAGTTGTAACTGATTTTGAAAACAGAACAATAAGTTAAGGAATCTTTTGCTGATCATAAATTGAAATTTATTTGATGTTAAAATAAAGATATGCTTGATATATGTTAACAAGTTAGTTTAAATGGAACATTCTCTGGTACATGGACTTAAGTGGGTCTAAATAATTTGTGCAAAATAAAGTCTGAGGAGCATACACTAAGAAGTTGGTATTCATAAATAGGTCATAACCACTAGTGTTAGAATATTGCAGGTATGGGATGCAACAACTATGATCTATTTTAGGATTCATTTGAGTTATTAGTATCTGCAGCAGTTTTACATTTGTAGATGTCTATCTTACGACAGTTTAATTATTTGATCTATCATTGCACGTAGCTTTGATAAACTGATCTGGTTCACATTCCCTGATAACTTGTACTTACTGGATAATGATTAATTTAGAATTCATTTCTTCAGGAACCAGTTTTATTAGTACTCTGCTTATATAGCAATGAAAAGGTTGCTCTGTAACTGTACTCTTATTGTATTTGCTCATATCCAGCTGATTAATTATTAGAAATATCTGAACAGTATGAAAATGTTTTGATGCTGCCTTTATTTTTGCTGAATATGTTTGATCAGTGAGTGATGATTTATCAGTAAGAAGTTTGATCATTTTCTTGTTTTTAGTTGAATACTTGACACACATTATTAACATGTATGCATATATTAATTAATAACATCATACATACAGTTGTTTCACTGATATACTGTTGTGTCTGTTGTTCACTTTGTGCATAATAAACCTACATTACAGCTGGAGAGAGATGCTTATGTCCAGGCTCTGTCAAGATTTACTCTGCTCACTGCCACGTCACCGATCACGGAGATGAAGACAAAGAATATTGATACCATTAAAACCTTGATCTCTGTGGCTCACACTGATGGAAATTACCTAGGAAAGTCATGGTTTGAGGTATTAACCTTGTACAAATGAATAGAACATTCTTGTTATTAGCATTATTATGATGGTGGTTTGAATGTTTTTAGCTGCCTGTATTGTCTTCATCCTGTCAAGTCTGCGCAAACAAAGGGCCAGTACTTTTATAATAAAGACGCTACATTTGTTTTTCATCTTAGATTTTAAAGTGCATATCTCAGCTGGAGTTAGCCCAGTTGATTGGAACAGGTGTGAAATCCAGGTACATCAAAGGCCCTGCAGGAACACTGTCTGCTGGACATCCTATTGATTCATTTGATCCTGAAGGTAAGTGTTTAATTTGTTCTCAGATTGGTAAACTTGTTTCATAGTGGCATTAGATTGAATCGTTTTTAGGATGTAACCAAGGCTTTCAGCATAGAAAGGCAAGTGAACACCCTACTTCTTCTCTTTCAGTCATAGCACGTGCTGCTCGTTTGGATCACAAATCCATGGATCGCCTACAGGAATCTATTGGGGAGACAAGTTCACAGAGTGTTGTTGTAGCTGTTGATAGGATATTTACTGGCTCTGTCAGACTGGATGGAGATGCTATTGGTTAGTAGTGAAAACTCTCCTTAATATATATATATATATATATATATATATATATATATAGCTTACTGGTATATATAATTATCTCTGGATGACATTTTCTGTTGTTGTCTGCCATATTGTTGCTGTGCCACAATATCATATGCGGGGCTCCAAAGTTAACAGCAGCAAAAGCAACATTTTTACCAATTTCTCCAAAATGTTGCCCAGAATCTGATGTGATAGTAGATTGAACTAAGTAATCAATGTTTAAAAAGGTGGGTGGCAATAAAAGATGCTGTACGCCTAAAGTTGTGTCTTTACATTTCTTCTATGTCTTTAGATCTATGGCAGTGGTAATTTTCTAGATACTGCTAAGCAACAACTTTATGTATCTGTCATGACGTTTATTTACTTTAACTGAAATTTGTTAAATCTGTGAACTATTTTTTGTTAGACTTCTATGTGTCGCACATAAAAGTGTCTGGAAACTAATGCAAACTTTGTTGCATTTTACTATTGTTTATTCATAGTAATATAAATAAAGCACTGAGAAAATTTGAATTACTCATAAATAGAGACCGTTCACAGGAGTTAATTCTTAGGTCTGCACATTTATTCTGTTTCACTGTGAACAGTTTACTAAGTGATGTAATATTTATCCTTCCAGTTGATTTTGTGCGTGCTTTATGCGCTGTATCGATGGAGGAGCTTATCAACCAGAACCATCCACGTATGTTCAGTTTGCAGAAGATAGTAGAGATCTCATACTACAACATGGGCCGTATCAGGCTCCAGTGGTCTAGGATATGGCAGATCATTGGAGATCATTTTAACAAGGTGAAGGCCTTCAGTTAAAGTTTCACCATCATGATAATCTTGATGTCAGAATCAACATATATTAATACGTAGTCATTTTTAAGCCCAGACTATTTAACTAACTAATATGGCATCACTATTTACAGGTTGGGTGCAATCCAAATGAGGATGTAGCCTTCTTTGCTGTGGACTCACTACGTCAATTATCTATGAAGTTCTTAGAAAAGGGAGAATTTTCCAACTTCAGATTTCAGAAGGATTTCCTTCGTCCATTTGAGTACATTATAAAGAAAAATCGGTATGACTCTCATGAATGGCTAGTCTGAATTAATGCACTGATTAAGTGTATCATGAAATACTCGAGCTGTGTTGGTTCGCTAAATTATTATTCAAATTTCTCATTGACCAGATCTCCAACAATTCGTGACATGGTAGTAAGGTGTGTAGCCCAGATGGTCAACTCACAATCATCAAACATTAAATCTGGATGGAAGAACATCTTCAGTGTTTTCCATGTAGCTGCTTCTGACCATGATGAGAGTATTGTTGAACTTGCTTTCCAAACAACTAGCAAGATCATTTGTGAGTTAAATATTCATGAACAACCACACACACATACATACACACACACACACACACACACTTAATTGATTGCCAAAGAAACACTTAAATTTAACACATTGCCTTATATTATAAATTCATTTATATTCATTAACAGTAGGTAGATGATTCTTATTTCTAGCTAACATCTTCGACAAGTACTTTTCCTCAGTTATTGAATCATTCCAAGATGCAGTAAAATGTTTGTCAGAGTTTGCATGTAATGCAGCATTCCCGGACACTAGCATGGAAGCCATCAGGCTGATACGTAACTGTGCTAAATATGTGGCAGAAAAACCACAGGTAATATACTTGGCAACAGTCACTTGTAAACATCACCTTCACTAGTTAATACATTTCATAAACAGATGTTTTATATCCCACTGATGTCATCTTACCTGTTGACCCCTGTTTGAACTTGCATTCATTTGGTAGGTGTTCCAAGAACATGCAATTGACCATGAACAAACAATGAATGTATCAGAAGAGGATAAGGTCTGGGTTCGAGGCTGGTTCCCAGTATTGTTTGAGTTGTCTTGTATTATAAACCGATGTAAGCTGGATGTGCGTACGAGGTAAGTTCGATGTATTTGGTTAGCATCACATGCCAGTTTGATGCGATATGTGATTTAGATGGCACATCTTATATTCCCTTGTATTTTTGGACCTGATGACACATTATGTCTAGTTATTTTTTACAGGAAAACAGATAATTTCAGTACTGCCATATAGTGGGCACATTTCAATCATCATGTTTAACTGATATTGCATTTTTTAATTGACAAAGTCAATTACATGTTAATATGATACAGAATTGCATAGCATTTGGAAATTAATGGAATGCCTTAAATAGCAACACCTTCAGTTTAAACAGTTATTGCATTATTTTCTCTTTAACTGATCTATTTATGTGGTAATTAACGCATGACCTTATTGATATGGCATGTGGAAATCAAAAGAAATGCTTTGCAAATACCTTAATAACAAAATGCCTGGTTTGGTTTTGTTGTTCGGGGAGAATCCCCAGGCTGTCGCTTATTCGGCACATCCTTTATGTTTGAGTGGTTGAGAAACCTCCTCCCCCACCACTCACAGGGGAGCAGTATGGAAAGATGGAGCTGAAATACCCTGAGGGTGGTCACTGCCAGAGTGTTTTACGTCCTCAGGGGGGGGTTTTGAACGTCCCCCTTTATTTAAATAATTCAGTGGAGATGGCAGCGCCATTTAACGTGGTCAGCTACCCACGATGTAGTGAGCCGAGAAATTAATCCCTGGAAAAGTTTTGACCTCTTACAGGATTTGAACCTGCGACTGTTGGCACCAAGTGCCGGGTGCTTAACCGCTAGGCCACTGGAGCTCACCGTCACAAAATGCCTCATATACTTTCCAATATAAAACTGTATGCTAATGTTACAGAAATCTGCTCATCATAATACAACATAACATGATATAGTACAATATCATAATTCATCTCTATCACAATATTATCCACCCCACATCATGTTTTAATGTATTACCTTGTATTTGTATATGTTGTATTTTTTTTAAATCATACCATTTATAAAGGCATCCTCCACAAACAAAAGTATACTTTATTTGACATTTTTGTAAAATTTATTGTTCTTCAATTAAATTATAAATACAGGGGTCTAACTGTGATGTTTGAGATCCTAAAGACGCATGGTGACTCATTTGAGCAGCATTGGTGGAAAGATCTCTTCCGGATTATATTCCGGATCTTTGACAACATGAAACTACCTGAATCCACCAATGAAGTAAGTAAAACTGGTTTCATAGGGTAAGTCTATATAATGCTGATGGCTTAAAAAGGATGATGGAAGACAGTAATTAGACAACAACAGACCAGTCCTTTATCTGTTTCGTGACTCAGTATAACAGTATTGTTTATGACACTGCTCAGAGACTTCAAGTATTTGAACCATGAGCTTATGGTATTCATTGATAATGCAAATATTAATAGAGGTGGCTGCGTAACATTCAAAGGATTGAGTCACACCGCATGATAGAACTCTCACTGCTATTAAGCTTCTCTCTTGCACATTCACGGCACTAACACATTGCTATTTCTCACTAGCTTCTTTGTAGAAAATGACAAAATGTGTGCTGACCATGTTCATTTTTTTTGCTGAAACATATTAATTGGTTCACTACTATGTGTCTATCCAACAGTGTTCCTTCAGTAGAAAATGCTTACTCAGTATCGTGTTTTTGTCATCTGGATTTTGCCACATTCCTATTTTTGTCCCCTAGTTTATGTCTGTTTGCATCTAGACTTCAATTGTTTTTTTTACGGTTAATTGGCCTGTGGTGAGCAAATATTGATCAGTGCTATTTTATGCTTGTAGATGAGACAAATAATTCAGCATTATGTAGCCAATAATAAATTTTGAATTCTGTTTTATTCTTATTGCAATCTGACCAGTTTTTCCAGTAAACACTGCACTGTGGCTATTATTTTATTTCTGTACCAAAAAAAGTTACTCTCTGCTGTTTGTGGTCTGCACTGATTAACAGAAAATTGAAACTTTACAAGATTTTAGCATGTTTTGAACAAAAAAGCCTGTCAAAATAAAAGTGTTGTTCTATATTTATTTAAAGATGGAAACAGATTCACAAAATGACTAAGCTTCGGAATTTCCTTTGTGACTAAAACCAGGTTTAGGCAAATAGTACCAAACAATAACTTACGAGTTTTCCTTGTTTGTTTGTTTTGTGCGAATAGAATCCTTCAAATCTGTATTGGTTTAGCATTATTTGTTTTTAACTGTTTTGATCATGCATGTTATGTTATTTACTGGAACCTCATATCTGTATCCCTAGAGATCAGCTGTTTTATATATATATATATATATATATATATATATATATATATGTACTGCAAGAGATCACATTTTATGTTGTTAGTAACTACTTCAGTGAATCATTTACCTATAATTTGGTGTTGTTAATAGCATAAGCATTTGGCAAAATTATTGTTGATAAATTACGTGAATACCATTCAGGTACTACACACTTTGTCCATTAGTATTGTTCTGAAACTCAGATAGCTGTTGTTAGCCTTCCTTTGTTCATTGTCATCTTTATCAGATCAGTTAACAAATTATTAATGTTAGATTTAAAGTCATGTATTGTTAATGGTGTTGTGTTTTCCTCATGAAGCACGAATTAGTGAGTGAGGCAGCACGTGAGCTGAGGATGTCACCACATAGCACTGTAAGTGCTTCATTTTATTGCAATAGATAACAGAATTCCATATCTGTATGTTGATACCAGTGATATACCCCAGCGTGATAATATTATGCAAAACAAAATGTCATCATTGTAACCTGTGAGGACCAGTTGGACCAGACTAAATATATGTTACAATTTTTAAAAATCTTTTTCACAATTTAGCACCTTGTGGAAAACTTAGTGGAATATATATAAGGCTGGGTATCAAGTAGAACCCTGTACTTGTGATCTGCAGTACAAAGTTCTTTTGGTGTCTTTTGCACATTGACCACGAAAGTGCATATTCTAATCGGCAATGATGAACCCTGTTAGTTCAAATGAAAAGACGTCTGATTCAGTAATGAACCACCATGTTTTTGTCACTTGCAAGGAATATTTTTGCTGCAAGACATAAGTTTATTTTTATACAATAATGCTTTTTTACTTTTTTACATTTATTTTGTGTTCTGTAAATCAATAGGACAGAATAGTTTTATATATTTATATAATTGTTTGTAAAATATTTTCTTATTTTCTTATGCTCTTTTGTCATACACAGTTTGCACATCCTTCTACTTAAGACCAATATGTTCTTTAGTTACCTTTAGTCAGTCATTAAGTTAACTTCTAAAAAATGAACGTAATTTTGCTTCCCTAGTTCAATGATGGTGGTGGTAGATTTATGTGTCAGTTTATATGCTTATCGATGACACTTTCTCATTGTAATCTGTGCCATACAAGTACATTAATTCATATATTTTGGTGTTGGAGTTAAGAATTTTTAATGCAGCACACTGCCTAATGCATACTTCACGTGTCTCTTCTGGCGGAATAGTTTTCCAGGGTAAATAGTCATCTAGAAATCTTGATTTATGTCAAGCTATCTGCTGACTGCTGCAAATTTTTCTCTTTGTAGCTTTCTTACAGTGTAACCATTTACTGTTACAGCCTTTTGTTCTTTTGTTAAAATATTTTGTTTACTCAATCAGTTAATTTTTCCGATCTTGGTAATTCGACACTAACAATGATGACATTTTGATCTGGGATGAAGTAATCATTGTTAAAATAGCAACTGAAACAAACATATATCACCTTATAGAATATTGTTCAATGGCTTAATGAGTGCAGCTTTTTGCAATTACTGTAGAGTGTCAAATTGATTCCCATTTCTGGTTCATTTGTGATAAATTCACCAAATGTTGCTCGTATTTTTGTTCTAATGCTCGATGTGATGTTTCTGCAGAAGTCTGAATGGATGACTACCACTTGTAATCATGCTCTCTATGCAATAGTGGATGTCTTTACACAGTACTACGATGTGCTCAGTCCCATTCTTATTAGCGATCTCTACGATCAGCTAAAGTGGTGTGTCCAGCAAGGTATGTCATCTTCATGTAATCCACCTTCTCGACCTTACGTCTAATATTAACATTAGCCATGATCTATGTAGACCACTAAGTGAAGGTCATATGCGTGTGTCTGACAAATATTTAAAAATATTTTTGTGTGGTGGATATTTTCAGATAATGAGCAGCTAGCACGGTCTGGTACTAACTGTCTTGAGAATCTAGTCATATCTAATGGCCATAAATATTCTTGTGAAGTGTGGGACCAAACCTGTCAGTGCATCTGGGATATATTTCACTCGACACTACCACACTTGTAAGCTATCTATATAATGATCAGTCACTGATAGATGAGGCCGCCTCCGTGGTCTAGCGGTACGTGCTGGACCACAGATCACTACCACCCGTCTTCGAATCTCGGCGTGGGCATATCTGAAGGTTGTTTCATCTTTGACTTCGTTTCATTACCTTTGGATGGCGCTCGGCCCATTTAGCCTACCATGTGCACAAAAGTGGCCATAAAACATCAATCATCATCATCATTGATGGATGTGTGTGTGTGTGTGTGTGTGTGTGCATGTGTGTTTCATTCACTTCATTTTTCATATTTCTCATAATTTTCTCATCAAAATAACTGAACTGTAAAGAAACAATCAAATTACACCTTGTAATAAATATGTTAAATTTGCCTAAATTAACTGACTTAGTTTAAGTGTGAGACACCTGCCAGATGAAATTATAACCTATATAACATGAGTTTTACCTTCATTAACTTATTAGATTACTGGCCTGGAAGCCAGATATGGTGTGTGATGATATGTCTATAACCCCTACATCGCCCACTAGTGCAGACATTCCATATGAACAGGTAATGCTAATTATATAATACTTGATGTCATAAGTGATTAGAATTCCTGTGATTGCAGTAGATAGTTTAAGTACAAACAAGTGAATTATTATATACTGTCATAACTATATTCACTTACTTATAGTGGTTCTAATTACACAATCCTTCTTTGATGTATATTTCAAACACTGTATCAAATCAAAACTGTGTTCAGCCGGAAACTAATTATTAAACTGTGAAAAACATTCTGACACAAAAGGCCATTATTTTCAAATAGACTATCTTGTTTGAACATTAGAAGTGCTCGAAAAGTGTCTCAAAAGACCAGTAAACTGACTGATCAATCGATAATCATCCCTAATGTGTCATTGTTTAATGGTATCGAACTGTTTTATCATTATTGCTAGTATAGTCTTATTCACATCACATCTTTTTAGGATAGCTTAAATGTTCATTCGCCAGGTGACAGCACTAAAATAATATTCACTTTTATCACAATGAAGTTAGCATATTATTTTTCTCAGGCAATTTACAGTGCAAAGTTCCTCACCTTATTAATAGCTGAGATAACATATGCACTAGTAAATCTAGCAGCATCAGTGCTGTCATCTGTGTCAATCATGTCAAGAGGCAGAACACCATGATAAGTGACCACATGGTCCCCACAGCCATTTTGCAGAAACAGTGTGCATTGACTAAAACTACGACCTGGGAGATGTGCATACAGTTGAAACATCACTTATCAGTAGCTAAATCACCCTGAGACACTTGACTTGCCAATTCCACTTTGGATCCTTTCACTGATTTTGAATGTTCGAACACCTCGGATATTAATTTTTTTTATACCATAAGTATTGAAACACTTTCAAATGAAATTATTTTTAAGTGTTCAGAAATATACAACAAAGACAGTAATGTATACTCGTCAACTGTATATGTATTACAGGAGAGGGAAGAAAGTAAAGGTATTCTGAAGAAGCCTGAGCCGGATAACATTAGCATTGCTTCCCAAGAGTCAAGAGAACACAAAATACAAAGAACAAGTCAGTACCTTCCGAAAGATTACAGTAGTCACATCATTTAAATAGTTTCTTTATCAAAACATCACTGCCATATATCAGACTTTTGGGTCGGGTTTGGCATCAGATAAAATTCTCCCCTTCATCCTTCTATTGCTGTGGTTTTTGTTTACTTTTTGTTGTTATTTGTTTCGTCTGAGACAGAAGTGGCCCAAGACAACAAAGTATTCAGTTACCTGATGATAAAGTGTATAGTTCAACTAGAACTTATACAGACAATAGATAACATCATCTTCTATCCAGCCACCAGTCGTAAGGAAGACATTGAAAATCTGGCAGCAGCACAGGTATATAAACTAGTTCTTATAGTACAGTAAGTGACAAGTGGGTGTTGATGAAATGCACTCAGTCACCCAAATAGTAATCATTGTATAGATAATGGGAAATCAAGTAGCCGTCATTGTAACAGCAGAAAAAAGTGTATAATCCGAGATATGTTCATCGTGAAATATTCTAAATTTTTGTATTAAATTGCCTTTTCAAAAGTGGCTAAAAATAGTTGTGGAAACAGGAAAAAGCTCTGTAGTCATGATATCACAACAAAAATCCTGTGTTGGCCTTTAAAATCTCATATTTGTGTGCATGGTACGATAAGAGAAGCAAAATAAAATTATAATGGTGATATGAAAATATCAAAATGTATTCCATATATTCAGCGATGATGTGTGTTTTGAAGCTTTGTTTATAATAGATTTTTATCCTTTTGATTAATTAATAAACAAGGCCTGGTACAGTATAATCAGCATTCGGCTTATAATGTCAGATGGGGCTTTGTTTTGATTCAGGCAGAAGGTATTGAGCCCGTAGGTGATACCCAACAGAGAGAGGACCAAGGCATGTACTCAAACTTGACATCAGCACAACTTTTCCAGTTGTTGGACTGCTTGAATGAATCGTATTCGTTTGCAAAATCCTTCAACTCAAACCATGAACAGAGGAATATCCTGTGGAAGGCGGGTTAGTGCTGAGTTCTTTAGTACTCACAGGATGATATTATATGTGGTCCAGCTGTAGTCAAGTATCTGTAACCAGGCCCCTGAACTGAAGTAGTCATCATCATTCCTTCATTAGTGAAGTCCTTCAAACCAAACACTAATCATAATATGTTTGTATCTTTTCTAAGCCATGCCTTATTACCTCCTAGGGATGGACCTGTTTGTAACCAGATAACTCTTATTTTTTCTCTGTGTGTGTGTGTTTTATATATATATATATATATATATATATATATAAAATGCAGGTTTTAAGGGTAAAAGTAAACCTAACCTGATGAAACAAGAGACCCAGAGCCTAGCCTGCGCCCTTCGTATACTGTTTAGGATGTATTCTGATGACAGCCGACGTAATGATTGGCCTAAAGTACAAGAGAAGCTTATAGAGTAAGGGAACACACCTCTTATTTTGTAAAGAATATTATCATTGTTACAAGAAACCTTAACATTTTTGTTGACTAAACATATACAGGATTTCATTCTGGATGGACGGCCATCGCTGTATGGTTCCAAATTGATTCTGAATATTTTTATTTTGACATTCCAGAATTGGAGGTGAAGCTCTTAGTTATTTCTTGTCGCTGACCTCAGACAGTCATAGAGATGCTTGGACAACATTGCTGATTTTATTCTTGACGAGAATTCTTAAGCTGAATGAAGAACGAGTAAGATATATATATCTTTGTGTGTTTATGTGTGTGTCTGTCTGTCTGTCTGTTTGTCTGTGTGAAATTATAATTTATTAATACCAACTAATTAAAGCCTGGTTTAAATGTTGTGACGTGCCAAAAAAGGAATAATACGCTTCAGCATACAAATACTTGGAAATTATTCAAATCACTAAAGCCTTTGTTAACATTATAAAAAAATCTCTTTGTGCTTTTTGCTTCAGTTTATGCAGAAAATATTCCATAATTATTAATGTTATAAAGTAAAAGCCTAAAGAAGTAAAATTATTTTTGGTATACAATCCACCATAAAAAAACTGTGTATGAGAGGGAGAAAGAGAGAGAGAGAGTGCATGTGTATGTGTGTGTGAGTGTGTGTGTGTCACTCACAATTCAGTGTTTGGACAGTTCCATACCTACTTCAGTCATACCAACAAATGATGCTATCTGTATCTTTTTTTTCTAGTTCAAAGCCCACCTGACCGTATATTATCCTTACATGTGTGAGATAATGATGCATGACATGAAGCCAGAACTGCGTTCTATCCTCTACAAGTACTTCATCAGGACAGGTCAAGTGTTTGGCATCACAGCTGGCCTTCAGTGAACACCGCTAGCAACATAAAAAATGAGGAACATTTTCATATGATTAATCTGTTACTTTCTCTTTGTCAGCATGCCACTGATGACTGTCTGTTTAAGCTAGAGCTTGCACCGTGCGATGTTTACCTATCATAATGCTGTGATGTATCATTTAGCAAGAGCGACACAATTATTCTTGAAGCACGGCCATAAATAACTGCCATCATTAGTTCTTGTTAAAATATTTGTGGTGATTGTGTTTTTTGAAGTACTTGCATTGTTGGATGTTATTAGTTGGATGCTATTTTTTATGATAATGAAGAATGTCGAGTCATTCCAGCAGACTTTGTTTTTAAGTTTGTACCAGAGCTCTCTCGCCTCAGAGAAAAATGTTGATGTTGTTCGGTGTACATAGGCAGCCAGTTCTAGCCTAGTGGGTTTTAATTTCAAATGGATTCCAGGCATGGATGTAAAAAACCAATCTGGCGATACTTGTTTGAGGTTAAAAAAAAAGACGTAATTCTTTGTGAGCCAGATAATTTTAGATTTAATTAATTGGGGACCAAGTAATAAATGTACCTTGTTACAAAAGCTTTCTTAACAGGTGGTAAGACAACACACTGAATTCGATGTTAAATCTTTCCACAATTTTAGCACATGGTAATTTGTAGGTTGATTTATGTTGCAAATTCAATCATAGTCTGAAATATTGTATGCCTGAAGGATTAGTACCCAAGCCCCACTTTTTATCCACAGTGATTAGACTTTCTCTGTCAGTCAACAACGCATGTAACCATGTCTGCTGTTGAAGTTGTTTTGTTTCCTTGATGTTGTTGTTGTTAATAATTATATTGGTTATGATGAAAACAGTATCCATTAGGTTGAATAAAATCTTTATACAATATTACTGTAGCGTATGACCAGTGAATATAATGGGCCCAAGCAGTGGTTTAAGGTGATTTGCATTGTTCTGTATAATAAATTATTTGGTGATATTTTATTATTCAGTTTCAGGAGGTAGAAATGAGTTGTTAGTTAGCAATTTCACACTATCGGTGAAATATATATTAAATCTATTGACCATTTATATATTACTCTCAACACAGCTGTTATTTCCCTGAAATTGATTACTCGCAGGTGATGAGTCTGTTTTTTTGTTGTTGTTCTAATGTGTAATTTAAGGTGTGTAAAGGTGAAATGGAATGTATGTACATGAATATCATCATGATAAACAATTAACACGTATTTCTATGATTTTATGCGGAATTGTTCCAATGTTCAATAAACGTTAAAGACAAAACGTCGATGTCATGTTTGTCCGAAGCGTTATGATATTGATATCATAACGTGTCGATTTAAGCGTTATTTAATTTATCCTGTCGTTTCACACGGTCGGTAAAAAATCACCACTTGGTCTACTTAACATTTTAAGATATTGAGTTGGCGGTAATAATTCGTCATTTTCCAAAATCTAGATTTTACACAGAAAATTTTACAACATAAATATAGTCAAATATTAAAACCAGTAATAATAAATTAGATGTTTATTGCACGGGAAGATTTAGATCTTACGGCCAACCTCATTTACTAGAGTTTTTTAAGCTGTTCTGACTGTAAAACATTTCCCTCATCTATCAATTAATCAGTCCTTTAGTGTAATATATTTTTAGTGCATATGCCGGAATAATTTATCGGGATAAGAGCAATTTATAAACGAAACTTCGAATAGGAACTCGGGTGCCATCTAGCGAATGGTTTTCATCAATTTTTCCCTATCAATTTAATGCATATTTATTAATATTTTCACATACGAAATCTGTTGCGTTGGTTTTATTTCCACGAAGAGCTCGCGGAAGGGAAAAAAACACCAGCACGTATACCAACAGTTAATGTATAAAAGTTTTATATTGCAGAATCGTCACAATTGACACAACGTTGCCAGAAAACTACGTCTAACAGGCCACCACGTGACAATTGAGTAGATGGTGTGTGGTAGAGAATCACGACGACAATAGAACATCCACATTAGGTACACCAAAAAAAAAAACAGAGCAATGGTCCCGAATCAGAACAAAAGAGCAGAAAAAACACGTACAGGTATAATATAATACGTTGAATCATCCATTACGACTGTTCGGTTTTATCTGCTGTCTCACATAACGCCTACAGTTTACTCCATAAACATTCGAGATGAAATTGTGGCGCCTTCCAAGAATCCTTGCCGAGCATCACGCGTCCAACTGACGACAGAACAAAGAAGGCCCCATAATCGAGCCTTGTTGTTCGTCTTGAAGCCCATTTTCAGATGCAAATTCTTCACATTGTTCGCAAAGAAGGACGCGTAGTGGTTTTTTATTTATTTATTTTATCTCCCATCGCCCTTTTCTGGCTGCGGACTCTCGTACATGTGTAGAAATGTCTGTCCGGTCGTCGGCGGAGCGTAGCACGGGTATTGGCCGTAGGTGCCTAGCGGCGTTTTCAGCTCTTTGCAGTCCTTGATCTCATGCGCCTTGATCCGTTCCGTGTGGTATGTAGTGGTGACACTTGGCCTGATGGCAACATCCTCTGGCGAGCTCGTCGCCTGTCCGGGAGTGGCGCCATAGTCGCCAGATTGATACAGAGCGTTGTGTCTACGTCTGGCCGCCCGACTGACAAAGGCCAGGAAGGGAGAGAGAGAAAGAGAGAGTAAATACAACGAGGTTACATTCTTAGTATAGACGCATCATAATTAAATATAGACACCCGGGAAGCTTCTACCTTAATTAGAATCAATGTCTTCGCGGAGAGGTAAATTAATCAAACACAGGATTTTGGTGTTTTAGTTTTATAACGAAGTAACCGTTCCAGTTAGAAGCTAACCTAGTTACATGCAACCACCTCAAGGGTCATATACGTCTTAACCCAACTGAAAGAAGAAATAACTCTACAAATCTTAATGTCCGTTAGTAAAAAAAAAACCTGCCATAACAATGTCACGTCATGGGATTCGTTATATTAGTATAGTAAATATGAACAGAACGACTAGTTTTAAAATTAGATAATATTCCGATATATGTTTTCTTAAACAAGACACGCACAAACACATAGACACCACACGCACACACAAATACATACATACACACACACTGGGAAGATATTTTTTTTAAACCCTGCTCGACGTGAAGTAAGGCCGTCTTCTTACCTTCTGAGATATTTAGAGACGCAAACCAAAAGAATGCCGCCAAGAAACACGCCTAATGCCACTCCTATTGCCACAATGATGAGAATACCTGGAAGAAAAAAAGGTAATCCGAGAGACAATGTATGGCTCTATAGAGGACTAAAAATGTTAATGTTGTTATTTTACGGCCACTTTTGTGCATAATGTAGGCTAAATGGGCCGAGTGACCTCCAAAGGGTAATGAGGCGAAATAAAAAATGAAACGCCCTTCTGACATAGTCCGGCCGGGTTTTGAACCAAGGTGCTATAGATCTGCGGCCAACCGCTCTACCGGTTAGGTCATAGAGGCGCCCTCTCATAATAGGAGTGATTGAGTGAATGAATGAGTAAGCGAGTGAGCGGTTGGTTTAGAGCCTCGGTGCTGGGCACCTCTGGTACGTGTGCACGAAATGGACGACTCTGTAGGCAAACATCCCACAGAACCAGGTACGAATCGAATTCGAATCTCGAGGTTTGCGGGACGGCGCTCCAACCACTTGGCCATCGGGCCGCTCCCATCGTTATGCAGGAAACGGAGAACGAATTGAGCGCGGACGCGAGCAGACATACAGACAGACAACCGCACAAACAAACCACCCGTAAACAAAGGGAACTTCCTACTGCTTTGTTATTAGCGGCCACTAACAATAAAGATAATCGCCGCTAGATGGCGGTCATTGAGCGATAACTCGTGGCCGCTCAGCCACTGGCACGCGTCGATTCGGTGGACTTCGTTGTGTACACGATAAAACTTCGAGTGACCGGGAAATGTGCCTGCCATCCCTCGCCGAGCCCTGATCCAGAGAGACTCGACTGGACGCTGGCTAAGCACACGACATTGTTCAAACAAAAGCCCATCCTAGGTATTATTTTGGTGCCATTTCGCCATGATTGCTCTATTGATTTTATCAATGTGGCCATATTTCTAGTTGTTGCGTTAGGCCGCCAGCCAGTTCGGCGACGTTCGGCCGCCCCTGGGGGCACGATGGACGGCCGAGGAGCGGGCGAGATTGGTCTTTGTTGTGTAGACAAAGGGCCATCGCTCGTTAGAATTGCCATAGACGTCGTTGACGTCGTTTTAAGAGGAGAGGATAGGCGCTCGTTATCTCGAGCTGAATATTCCGAAGCGCTGGGTTGCCTAATATAACACCAAGCCCATATTGAGCGTTCGTCGGTGTTGTACAAATTAGCTAAGAAAACGACCGCTCATGCCATACACGGCCGCCGAAAGATAATCCATTTCGAGCTCTACTCCGTATAAGTATGCTTCGATACGTTTTAAAAACAAGTCTTGTTCTAGTAGGACTTTAATTTCGCGAAATCTCCTATTTAACGAAGGTCATTCCACTTCGTCCCGAGTCTAAATCGCAACCGCCAAATGTGAGTAATATTTACTGATGCCGTACAATAGCTGCAGATAGCCGATGTTTACGCGAACTCATGACTTCGTCGCATAAATCTGCTCCCTCCGTATAGAGTTGGACGTGGGAATCATTGTGTCATGAAGACCGTCTGATGTCAGGTGAATTGAACTGGTAAAGAGAACGAACCGCGCTCCTTTGTGTTGCCGGCCATAAATCAGAGAGGGGGGAGGGCCCAGCGTCCGGCGGATGCACTCGAAGAACGGAGAATTTACTTCTCGTAATTAATCCCCGAACGCGAGCTCGTCACATACTGCGAGCCAAATTAGCTACACGCGTCGCTTAAGGACGGCATTAAGCAGGAGAACGTGAGCTGTATTTATGTAGACGTTAATAAAGAAATGAGAAAGACTCCGATATACACGAATATCTCTAACAAATCTGACTTAGAGCTGACTCGCCGGAACTTAATTTAATATGCTCGTCTACTGTATGTGTGTATTAGGTAACTCATCCGACTAATTGACAATCCTTTTAGTTCTAATGATGACGAATGATCAAATGAACTTTAAACGGCGCCGACCAAGAAAAAATGGGGGGGGGGCGGAGGAGGGCGGGGCGGGTTCGTTCTTGAACGTTTCTCGGGTTTCCTTTAAGATAACATCGGCGCTTGTTTGGTCGGTCACCTAAAGTGTTAATATACATCGGTGTTTTAGTGCCCGCGCCTATTTACACCATTCCGCATGCGCGCGCATACGCGTGCCACGTCGAACGCGCTAGGCGTAGGTATATTCTACTTACTGTAAGGGAAATTTCCTTTGTTGAACATGCCAACCTGCCAATCCACGGAACCTGCACCTAAAATGTAATAATAACAAATGGCTTGTATTTCATGTAAATTGCGGCCATTTGCGTGCTTTTATGACGACGCACACGGAATTGATTCTCCGGAACAGATAACAAGCGATTTATGGACACATTTTATGTTTTAAAGTTAGCAAAACCAAATATAATAGCTCGCTACACTATTATGAGCCATCGAAACAGTCAGTCCTTTATAGTTCCTTTGTAGTGCTGGGAGTTTGTTGAGTAACTCTAAAACACACATACACACACACACACACACACACACACACACACCGTTGGACATTTAAAGAATCACGTCTTTGTCTGTTTTCTGCGGACGGGTTTTGAATAGTTGTGTGCGTAGATATTTGTAATAGTATAAACACCTGCACATTTGTTTGTTTGTTTGTTTGTGTGTATATATGTGTGCTGGTGTATGTATATATATATATATATATATATATATGTGTGTGTGTGTGTGTGTATGTGTGAACATTAGCTTTAATGGTACATGCACATAAATCATCATAACAACATCAGGCTGATTCATTGAGGAATTATTACAGATTATCTGTTTTCCTGATGGACATGAGAGAGGGGGGAGCGTGAGAGGGGGGGGAGCGTGAGAGGGGGGGAGACACACAGAGAGAGAGAGAGAGAGAGAGAGAGAGTACATAACACATGTTATGTACTTATTTGTCTCCAAATGCCAACACTCCCAGGGATCATTTAGAAGCCCGAGGGGAAAACGATTATTTGCAAAACAGAAAGCAAGTGACTTCTAATGGATATTGACACTGGACATTTTCAATACTAGACACACACACACACACACACACACAAATATATATATATATATATATATATATATATACACATACAAAGAGAGAGAGAGAGAAACGCACAGTTGAATACACACAAACCTACTCAACTAAGTGTAGACAAACAAGCGTAAATGCGCCCACACACACATACACACAAACAAACAATCAAACACAACCATATACATTAATGTACACACAAAACAAAAACGTACACATTAAGCCACATCTACAAACTACCGTATAGTACCTCATCCTGCTTGTTCCGAAATCCCCCCCTCCCTTCCGAAAGCCTCACAGTCCTCTTATAATAAGTACCTGTTATTGTACAATTGCCGATGTGTCCATGCCAGTATCTATCAGTACACGTCAATCCCCAGCTGTCTCCAGTAGCGTTACATCTGATTACCGCTGTATCTCCAGTACGCTTTACCCACATCGACGGTGGTACGACAGGATCAGCACAGCCTATAACTGGAACATATACGGGGAACTATTGGTCTGTATGCGAAATATATACTTGTTCACTAAACTCACTCACTCACTCAACTTATTTTGTCAATAAATCATTCAATCAATCATATACAAAAAGCCGAAGCGCACACGCACGCGTCCACCCCCCCCCCCTCCCACACACGGACAGAGAGAGAGAGAGAGAGAGAATGTTTCCCCACTGTTTTGATGGTATTTTCAATAGGTATCAGCCACCCCCAAAACACTGTGCGACAAGCGCCTGTCATTTGAACAATTTAATTTAGCTTCTCGCCATGATAAACCCAACAGGGGCCATTACTATAAACTGTTTAAGCAACATTAACACAAAGCCTATCCATAACTACATCTTAGGAGAACAATAAATGGCCAAATGCGGAACGGCGATGTGGAAAAACCCAGCCTTTGGGGATTTCACCGACTTCAGAAAACGAAGCTCTTTCAAGACTAACTGGGGCGCCTCCATGGTCTAGCGGTAGCGTGTTGGACTACAGATCACTACCACCCGTGTTCGAATCTCGGCGTGGGCATATCTAAAGGTTGTTTCGTCTTTTACTTCGCCTCATTAACTTTGGAGGTCGCTCGGCCCATTTAGCCTACCTTGTGCACAAAAGTGGCCGTAAAATCTTTGTCCATATTGTAACTATGATACACAAAAATATGGCACGCAGAATATAAAGGAAGATTACTGAATGCATTAACGTCTTCGAGTTAGCTCTAATTACACTGATTGGTTTGGAAGATATTAAGCGAATACACGAACGTCCATAAAAACGGCAGCTCCATGATGGCCGCCCTGGTTCGTCGTAACAGAAAGACGGAACTGTCGGAGAGATTAAATCTAACACCCACACACCATCTCCGAAATAAAAACAACGGTTAATCCCTAACACCACCCATCTTACCCCCCGGGGGAAGTCTCAACACCGCCCTGCCGCGGTTCGGTTAATGACGACGACCCGAGAGGGGCGTGTCGACGGTGCTTTTCCCTATCAACCGTTCTAATCACACATACGCACACACACGCACTCACACACACACACACACGGACGCCTGCCTTCGTAATGTAACATGAAGTAGAAGTCGGTCTCGTCCCTCGTCAACATCGAGATCTGGACGGCATTCGTGGACGTCAGATAGACATGTACGAGTCTCTTGCCGCCCTCACATTCAGTCAATGTCTGTCTGCGACCATCTTCCCGGATCACTGCGAACTGGTAGCAGACGTGGGGTTTCGTCCTGGAGCCGAACCGCTGGCGGGAGGTGGCTCTGGCGAAATTGATCAGCGTGATGTTGATCTTCTGGCCGACTGCGGCCCGGATCCGCCACGGACAGCTCCGGGATCCGCTGCCCGTCTGTAGCGTGACGTAATTCGACAGGTAACCGCTAGGGGCCGTTATGTCAGCCGTCTGCGACGACGTCACACAGCCGTCGGGCGTTCCCGGTACGACTGCAGAGATTCAAGAAATAAATTATTAATGTACCTATGCATGTATAGGTGTATGTATATATATATATATATATATATATATATATATATATATATATATATATATATATATATATATATATATATACATAGGTACAAACGGAATAGTATTATATTTTGTAATTGGTGCTATTTAATTTTTAGAACCACATTTGCACTAAACGCATCCAATTTACCGATTTTTCTTTGTCAATCAATGCTTATTTGCATTTGATATCCTGTTTTTCATTTCCGGTTTGACTCGTTGTATGTTCATATGCAAATTTTGATCATTAAAGGGGATTTCTCGCATATGACGTCATCTTCGGATAACGGTTTGAGGGAAAACTGAAAGGTTGAGGTTACACAATTTCATGAAGGAAAGGACAGTTAAAATTATCGAAGTCACTGAAAGAATAAACCGAAACACATCGTAATAGTAGAGGACTTTCCCATAAGTGACGTCATCTTCGATAAAGATCGTTTCTGTTCGTGAAGGTTCATGAATATGTAAATAGGTATGGCGTCTGGAGATTTATCAAAACAAAGACTGATCCATACTAGTGTAGATATTCACTAATGTGATGCAGGTTTTCTATATTGATTGTCAAAATGAGTCATCCAGAAGGGATTCTTCGAAACAGCCACTCGGAACCCAAACACTCCATTTGATAACTCATTAACTGACGAAAACTATATATATATATATATATATATATATATATATATATTCATAGATTAGATTGAAATTGTTTAAGTGCACCAGAAGATAAATATTTGATGTATAGTTTCACATCTAATGTATGTTATATGTCTGTATTCTTAATTTAAAAGAAAAACTTATAAGTAAATTAGATTCGTCATGACAGAAATTGACATTAAACATTTAATATTAGTATCTGGAATAAAATTATTTATTGGTTGAGATTATGCTACATACAGATATGATGTGTGTTATTAACTCCAATGACACACACACACACACACACACACACACACACACACACACACACACACACACACACACACACACACACACACACACACACACAATATATATATATATATATATAGTGTCATATTATGTAACTTAATTAAAATATATAGAAAAGTAATCTACATATTTTTCATAATTATACATCTTTTTCATAATTAAACTTATAAATTTAATTTATATACAATTAAGCCTATTATAACATCTAAACGTACATCGTATGTCATCGTGTATAGTGTCTCTGTATAGATTCTGCTGACAATGGCGTTTATTTTTTATCAACTTACATTATTATTATTACTATTATTATAAGAAGAAAATAATCCGTAAATATGAGTGAAAGGCGTAGATTTGGCCTCGTATTAGACCAGGATCTAGGAGAGCAGACCGGAGGATGGAAGGCGTTTATATTTCGGGATCGTTTCCGGTGGAGACCGGAAGCGATTAACTTCGTCAATCTTTATCCGCCTCGCCATTTCTGCGATTAGTTTGCTTCTTTTTTTGGCGGGGGGTGGGGATAGGGGGAGGAGATTCAATTAAGAACGCATTTCGTCGAAAGGCTCGTCGTCGGATTGTCGACGTCATTGTTCGGTTTTAGTTTTAAGAGAGACTGACGGCGAGATTGTCGACGTCAGTGTCTTCACTTGATGCGCAGCCGTTACCGTTCTCATCCCAGTCTACCGACGGTCGACATAATTAAAGATACTATGACACATCTGCTCAACGAGCGGACGTTGGTTGGATGGGTGGTGGGTGGGTGGGTGGGTGGATGGGCGGATGGATGGGTGGTTGGTTGGTTGGATGAACGGGTGAGGGGGAGGCGCTACGACTCATAAGGGCACGATTTCGATTTCGCCAATTCGAAAACGGGGACGAAGTAAACGGGGGCCGCTAAGTCGTGAGAAACGAATCGAAAAGGGAAACCTGTTACCGTTCTGACAGTAATAGGAAGCCTCGAGGAAGGGCGTCAGATCCTGGGGACACGGATGGCGTTTGTGGAGACTGGACACGTGGAAGTTGCAGCGCTGTCGTCCGGAGCACAATCTGTCCAGCTGATCCAGAACGTCGGTCGTGCAGCCCAACGACCCGTATGCCCGCAGCACGCACCGTCCGATCCTCATTCGGCCATATTGGGCGCTGGTAAAGACGATCACTTGGTTGTCGAGACAGGAAGCGTTGAACATCTCCAGCTGACAATATTCCTTGACTTCTGTCGGTGAAGAAGAATTGGAAAATGTCAGCTACATGATTGATACACGACAACGAAGTCGGTCTATCGTCCGACTTCATTTTCGGCTAAAGTTTTTATGAGGGAATCCTGACATAATGCAATACACTTACCCCGGCTACACTAGCTCAGCTCTTATTTGTTTGTCTGTCTGTCTGTATGTCTGTTTGTTTATTTGTATTATTTATTTGTGTGTGTGTGTGTTTTTGTGTTTTTTTTTTGGGGGGGGGGCTGTCTGTCTTTCTATCTATCTCATCTGTATCTGTCTATGTCTGTGTGAACTAATTCGTGATTTAGTAGTTGTGATAGTGGTGATGTTAGTGGTATTGGTAGTGGTAGTGGTGATGGTAGTGGTAGTGGTGATTGTTATGGTAGTTGTGTTGATTGTGGTAGTGGTGATGGTTGTGGTAGTGGTCATGGTTATGGCAGTAGTCATGGTTATGGCAGTGGTCATGGTTATGGCAGTGGTTATGGTTATGGTAGTGGAGATAGTTGAATTATCATTAGTGTGATAGAAATGGTAGTTGTGCTGTCAATATTGATTGTCTGTTGTTGTTGTTATTATTCTTGTTGTTTTGTTGTTGTTATTATTATTGTTGTTATTATTATTATTATTATTATTATTATTATTATTGTTGTTGTTGTTGTTGTTGTTGTTGTTATTGTTTATCAGCTTGTTACTGATATTTTTCTTCTCTTTGTGTCAGTCGTCGTCTAATATTTAACTTTTTCCCGTAATTATTGTATAATTACTGTTTTAATGGCGTTATTGTCACCTATTTCGTGACATTGAAGCAATTAATAATGTTGTTAATTTAGTTTTTGATGTCACTCTTATTTTTGTTGTTGTTGATTTAATTGTTATTGTCGTCGTCGTCGTCGTCGTCTGTTGTTATTGATGAAGGTATGATCGTTGTCGTTATTGTTATTGTTACTTTTGGTGGTGGTAGTGGTGTTGTGATCGTAGTTATTATTATTATTATTATTATTATTATTATTATTATTATTATTATGTTGTTGTTGTTGTTGTTGTTGTAGTTGTTGTTGTTGATACTGTTGTTGTTGTGTTTTTTTTTTCAATATTGATCATGGTGGTATTGTTGTTGATGTTACTCCTGTTGTTATTGTTAATATTGTTTTCATTAATATTTAATTCGTTTGTTGTATCAGTAAGAGCTGAATTAGTATTAATAATAATATAATAAAACGAACAATAAACGAAATACAAAGTCGAGATCAATATAACGTGCCTCGAACTATACTCTGACGAGTGATACTTGCTGACGTGAAAATGACCTGTCAAAAATGATTTGATGACGACAAGCAATAAATCAACATTACACACACACACACACACAAACACACAAACACACATACACACACACACACATATATATATATATATATATATATATATATATATGATTATTTTCCGCGCTAAATTTCCTCCCACCAAGCGAACCCCAAACCTTCCCTAGCCTCTCACCGATATCTCATCATTTTTCACAATCTACATGCAAATGTCTCGATGCTCTTTTCTAAGCCGACCATTGGACCATTTTCTGTAAATTGATCGTCGTCGCATAAATTCCCTGGCGGACGGGAGAGGCGGGGGGGGGGGTAGATGTACGGACGCCCGTCGTCGGGTCGTCTGTAGAAGAGACGGTGAAGATAGGACAATTTAACGGTCGTCGGGGCCGAGGGACCGGGCCAATTTCATGAATCATTTCGCGGCCGACGCTGCCATTCATCAAATTTCGGCGAAACGTCGTTATGACACATTTCAAGATGTGATTAAAGTCACTCCCAAGGTAAATTTTATCCCGGTCCCGCGGGTACCGGCGACCTGCCCGCTCGCCCTCGCGCCCGCCTTCCCACAATTGGATTTCTACCAAATTCGGTTAGCCCCGGCCGACCGCGTGGACGTGTTACCGGCGGGCGACGTATAAATCAACTCGCGCCCAATGGGCGTGAGATATTCGGCCTAAGACCTTCGGCTGCCGCCTAGAGCCTCCTTCTCTCTCCTCAGTCCACCGAACGGACAGACGCCTGGCCCCCGGGTTCGTGCCATCGGCCCAACAACTGCAGACAGACAGACAGAGGGGACAGGCAGGAATACGGGTCCGGTTTAAATGCAGGAGACCTCCTTTGGTCCCGTATTAAAGCAGCCCATTCGTCTTTATATTTCCCGACCAACGAGTACATTCCGCTCGTTCATTATGACGACAAACATGTGTTTCTGTTCGGGACAAAGGCAGGAAATTATCTCCGAGTTAAATTAAGGAACATTTACAGTCCATCACAGCTGGAGACATCTTAGTAACAAAGTGTTCGACCGAAAGGGTAATAAATAGGATGGAGGGCATTGGTGAATAGTAGTAGTAGTAATAGTAGTAGTAGTAGTAATAGTAGTAATAGTAGTAGTAGTAGTATTGGTGGTGGTGGTGGTGGTGGTGGGGTTTGTAGTGATAGTGGTAGTTATAGTAGTGATGGTGGTAGGGATGGTAGTAGTATTGGTAGTGGTGATGGTGATGGTGGTAGTGGTGGAAGTTGTGGTAGAGGTGACAGTGGTGGTAGTAGTAATAATGGTGGTGGTGGTAGTTGTAGTGGTAGTAGTAGTATTAGTAGTTGTAAAAGTTGTATTGTTATTATAAGTGTTAATATAAGTAGTAATAGTAGTAGTAGTAGTAGTAGTAGTAGTAGTAGTAGTAAAAGCTTATTGGTGTTGTTTATATTGTTGTTGTTGTTGTAGTTGTTGTTTATGCTGTTAATAGTAATGTAATAGTAATGAGGGTTAAGGTGAGGGTTTTATTGGGCTGTTAGTTGTTTATAAGAATAGGTTAACGATAATAGTAGTAGTAGTAGTAGTAATAGTAGTAGTAGTAGTAGTAGTAGTAATAGTAGTAGTAGTAGTAGTAGTAATAGTAGTAATAATAGTAGTAGTAATAGTAATAGTAATAATAGTTGTAGTAATAGTAGTAGTAGTAGTAATACTAGTAGTAGTAGTAGTAGTAATAGTAGTAGTAATAGTAGTAGTAGTAGTAGTAGTAGTATAGTAGTAGTAGTAGTAATAGTAATAGTAGTAGTAGTAGTAGTAGTAGTAATAGTAATAGTAGTAGTAGTAGTAATAGTAGTAGTAATAGTAGTAGTAATAGTAGTAGTAGTAGTAGTAGTAGTAGTAATAATAGTAGAAATAGTAGTAATAATAGTAGTAGTAATAGTAGTAGTAATACTAGTAGTAGTAGTAGTAGTAGTAGTAGTAATAGTAGTAGTAATAGTTTTGTAGTAGTAATAATAATAATAATAATAGTAGTAGTAGTAGTAGTAAGTAGTAGTAAGTAATAATAATAATAGTAGTAGTAGTTGTTGTAGTAGTAATAGTAGTAGTAGTAGTAGTTGTTGTTGTTGTAGTAGTAGTAGTTGTAGTACTAATAATAGTAGTAGTAGTAGTTGTAGTAGTAGTAATAATAATAGTAGTAGTAGTAGTAATAATAGTAGTAGTAGTAGTAATAATAGTAGTGGTAGTAGTAGTAGTAGTAATTATTATTACTATTGCCTTCTCCGTTTGTTAGTGTTATTATTATTGTTGTTTTTGTTGTTGTTGTTGTAGTTGTTTTTATTGTTGTCATTGATAATGAGTTGTTTCAGTGGGTAACTGGTTACCTAGAACAATCCCTAGTTCAAATCCATCAAGTAGCTGTTGGCCTTCCACGTACTTATTGGTTTCTCCAGTAATAACAGGAATACTCGGTTGGATTGGTTGGATTATTGTGGATTATTTGGGATTATTATAGATTACTGCAGATTAGATGCCTAATAAATGGCCCCCGAAACAGTGTGCTCCAAGGGGAGTTGATAGATTTATGGAATGTACATGTCCATATACTATAAAAAGCTTAACTAGAAACAAGAAGAGTAATAATAGGATTGATAATAATAATAATAATAATAATAATAATAATAATATATCAAGTAGTATTATATTATCATTATTATTTATGGTAATAATAAGAGTAGTTATAGCTACTTTTGTCACACTGTAGACTAAACGTACCGAGTGACCTCATCTGAGGTAATAAGGCAAAATCGGGAATGAAACATCCATCAGACATAGTCAGACCGGAATATTAGAGATCTGCAGTTAACTGCAGTTCAAATTTTGTCATGGAGAAGCACCCCCCCCCCCCCGGTCGTGGTTATGGTTGTAGTAGTACTTGTTGTTGTTATTGTTGTTGTTATTATTGTTGTAGTAATTACATTAGTAGTGTTTTTAGCGGTATGTCATCATATTATACTTTTTAGTACCATTGGCAACATGTAGTATGTAGTGGTAATAGTATAGTGGTAGTAATGGTGGTGGTAATAATAATAATAATAATAATAATAATAATAATAATAATAATAGCTGCAGCGGTGATAGTAGTAGTAACAGCACCAGTAGTAATAGTAATAGCATCAATAGCAGCAGTAGCAGCGGCAGAGGTAATAGCAGCAGCAGTAATTGTAGTATCAGATAACTAATACTCCCTTTGTTCGAAGAAAACGCCCAAAGAAAATGGCGGAGACGTATGGTTTGAGAGCCATTTATAAATTATTCACGGGCCACGAACACATCAAAGTGTTCCAATGGCAGACTACATTAATATCAGCGTCACTAGTTATATTGTTCACTAATAATGGTTATGACCTACAAACAATAAAATGGAAACAAAAACAGACATCGGAGAAAATAAATATATTAAATATGTAAACGGAGCTCAAACTTGTGGGGTCAAAATCAGGACAATGATATCGAATACCTTTTAGCAGCAAGGTAACAGTAACCTCACTGCCACAGACGCCCCCCCCCCCACACCCCCGGCCGGTGGTTATGGTGTTTAGAACTGGTTCGCCGTATAGCTGCCTACGACTCGTAAGAAACGACCAAAAGGTGGCGACACTAAATTAGCCCCTTTGTTGATGTGTCGCTAGCCTACGCGTTCGTTCATTCGTTCGTTCGTTCGTTAGTTCACTCACTGTCTTACACACCCACTCACTCACTCACTCACTCAGCCAGGTGAGCCTTCTGATAGCGCAATGGATTGAGCAATACGCTGCTAACCTCTAGATTGGGTTCGAATCTCGTTGATATCGGTGATTGTAGGATGTTTTCCTAGAGTCGCCTTCGGCCATATTTCCCAGGTGTGACCAACGCCCAAGGATAAACGAAGCACTCACTCACTCACTCACTCACTCACTCACTCAGTTATAGCCGTTCCAGACAAACACCACATATCTACCTTAGCTGGCCATAAAGCAGGTGTGTAATATAGGTAATCGAGATCCAAGTTAATGACAGAAGATTGTCTAGTCAGATGTCAGCCCAACATCAGCCCAACTTCTGCTAGCCGTCGTTGGTGGTCATTTGGCGGGGACACGCTTTTGATTGTGGCTAGAATTACGAAAGATAGCAGCGAACACACGGGGGTGGAGTGTATTGAATAGCCCTGAATGGCGACCAAAGGGAGTGGTCGTCTCACCGAGTCAGTCTACGTTCTGATAAGGCTCCAGAACGCGCTGCTATACGGTTACCGGGATCGCATTGACGGCTCTAATTCGCTTCTCGACTCGAGGAGACGCCGGAACAAGGGTGGGCTCCGTGCCGAGAATCGGTAAAGCGGTAAAGAAGCGTCGTTTGTCTGGTATTAAATTGGCCGTACACGTTACAGTAACTGACGATTATAGGAGCGACCAAAGGCGATGATTGGTACTATAAGTGAGCTGGTGTTAGAGAGAATAACAAACCAACTCAGGGCTACAGTCGGTAAGTTGAGTAAATCTCGGCAGAGTGTCGGGCTGGTCACTTACAGCTAAACGGGCGACGGATGTGGACATTTCGTTTACCGCATCTCGTCAATTCGTATTAAAGACTTACCTTTTTTTCCACGTCCTGTACTGATTAACGTCCACCACCCCCCCACCCCCCGGCGCGACTAACTAGTGAGGGAATGGGGTGATGAATAATCCTAGCATTAATCCTGATCCTAGACTAACACAACCATACCCTAACCCAGATCCTGACCGATCCTAACCACGACCTAAACCGGACCTAGCACTTACCTTCACCATAACCTAATCCTATTCCTAGTTTAATCTAACCCTGACCCTAATCCTGTCCTAACCCTGGCCTAACCCTAACTATAAACCCTGACATAACTCCAACCTAACCCTGACCTAGCCATAAACCCTGATCTAACCCCAATTCTGACCCTGACCTAACCCTAACAATAAACCCCGATCTAACAATATACCCTGACCTAACCCCAACCTAACTCTGACCTAAACCTAACCCTGACCTAACCCCAGTATAACCTGAACCCTAACCTTGACCCTAATTTTTACCATAGCCTTAGTCCAACATAACCCTAAAAATAGCCCTAACCGAGATCTGACCCTAACATTGACCTAACCCATCTTGCTGCTAGCCCTAACCCCAACCTTGATCAAATCCAAACTCTAACCTTTGCCCCTGAAAGAGAAACGACGCAATGAATATGAACGTACAATATTCGAAATAAAAGAGTCTACTTTGATTTAAAGGATAGATCGCTCTGAGTGTAACACGAAGACAGGATCTCGTCATTTTGTTTTCTTGTGGTGGCGATGGCGGGATGAGTGAGTGTGTTTATTGTTTATCTTCGGCAATGATCATACCTAGGACATATAACCGAGGAGCATCTCTACAGGAAAACATCCCACAAAGGCAGATATCGATATAAATATCTGGACTCACACCTGGATGTTTGTTAGTATTAAAGTAACGATTTAGATAACATTGATAGCTAGAAGGGCACATCTAACTATAACATCATATTAACACTCAATCACTCACTCACTCACTCACTCACTCACTCACTCACTCGCTCGCACAAAGAGAGAGAGAGAGAGAGAGAAGGGGGTGGTGATATACATTATACCGACACACGCGAGGATCAAACGCAGACGTGCACGTGTATATACACGAACACGTTTCCTAATATAATTCTAGGCAGCTCGCTGTTTTTGCGTCGGTAAGATCCTAAACAAAATCGGCTACTAACCTCCCAAAGTTAGTAGTAGATTCATTATAGAGACACAACCACTTCATAATTACCATACGATTATACTCTCGTATTGTCATTATGGAAAGAGTCAAATAACATTTAAGTCTGAAGGATGCAAAAGCTTGAAAAGAGCGAAGCTTTGAGGATAATTACAGCCTAAATTAGTTTGTGATACAATATTACCATGACTGATTAGCATAATACGACCGTGATACAATATTACCAATATTACCCCCCTCCAATTTTTTCTCTCTTTTTTTAGATCGATGTCAGAACAATATTATATTGGATGTTTTGTTCAGTGATCTTCCGGATTTAGGATCGTTATATCGTGTTAGGCGAAGAAAATAGCCGAAATATCACCATATGTCATTATCAAAATATTACTATATCGCACTATAATATTACCATGACTGATTAACATAATACGACCGTGATATAATATTACCATGACTGATTAGCATAATACGACCGTGATATAATATTACCATGACTGATTAGCATAATACGACCGTGATATAATATTACCATGACTGATTAGCATAATACGACCGTGATATAATATTACCATGACTGATTAGCATAATACGACCGTGATACAATATTAAACCCAAAAAAACCTGATTAGCTTTTAATTTTACCCCCGGGGGTTTTACAATATTAACCCATGACCTGCCTTGGGCAAAAAACCAATATCACCTTGTTAATTCTATCATTCCCACCTTTCCCCCTCATATTTTCATCTAATCATCTCATTACCATAGGGAGCCGCCTCTCGGCCAAACATATCATCTGTGTTAACTCACTCACTCACTCACTCACTCACTCACTCACTCACTCACTCACTCACTCACTCACTCACTCACTCACTCACTCACTCACTCACTCACTCACTCACTCACTCACTCACTCACTCACTCACTCACTCACTCACTCACTCACCCACCCACCACCCACTCACTCACTCACTCACTCACTCACTCGCTCACTCACTCACTGCCGGTTATCACTTAAACTGGCACGCTATAACATTACTGGCCGTGTCCCATTAGGATGATACGACCCCCCGATATAATATTACCTTATCCCATTAGCACAACCCGATCGCGATATAATACGACCATCATCGATCAGCGGTATAGGCCCGCCGTGATATAATATTTCCCGGCATCCATTAGCATGACAGTGCCGTGATAAAAGAAGACCCACGTCCCTTTAAACCTAACACCGCCGCCGCATAGGATGAGCGGGAGCCCCTAGTTAATATGCATAAAACCGATGACGGCGCACATTCGTTATCTTCACACCTGTATGCAGCAGCTTCATCTTCGCCGCCCCTCTCACCCTCTCCGCCAACCCCCCATACGGTGCCACCCAACCACCCAACCGCCGCCCAAACCCGGAAGTCATCAACGACGTTCCGTTATGAGTACGACGAACCATCTTCCTCTCTCTGGAAGACGCGAGCCGCGTTATCCATCAACGGGAGACGTTAATGAAAGGCTCGTACCGTGTCAATTTCGGTGATAAATGATCAAAAAGATCACATCGCACACATCATGTCGCCATCGAGCCGCTCCAAGCGGGACACAGTAGCCGGGTTAGCCAGCGGGCCCCGTGACAGGACGCCGCCAGTATTGCCGGAATTATCCGGTCTTTGCCGAACGATGTTCGTCTCGCTCGTGTTATTGATATGGATCGCGTAACGGGTCATCATCATTCGCCGGACGGTCTTTGTGCGGTGATGGTTTCCTTAACGCCGCGTCTTATCTTCGTTAATCAACGCCGAAGGTAAACGACAACCTCCCCGAGTGCGGCGATCGTTCCCTATGACAATTAGAACAATCGTATTACGGAAGCTGATGGGATGGACAGGTTAGGGGTGGAGGGGGGAGGGGGATTCTTTATGCATATGGGACCTTGACCGGGTGCCATATTCGGCACTCTGTCGATTTATTAAACTAAGCCACCCCCTCGCTTCCCCTATTGTGACAGCCAATAACAACTATCGGAAACGCGCCATAACACACGGGATATGACGTCAACGTAACTGGCCACCTTATGGTCACCAAGTAGACGATGATTTGTCGGAGAGACAAAATGTCGCCGAGGAACCAACTCGAACAGATACATTATTTATGGGAAAGGAAGTAGTTCCGGAACTGTAGAAGTCTAGTTATTTAAGTTGTATCAGTAGATGACGACTGATGCGTGTGTGTGTGTGTGTTTGTGTGTGTGCTTGTGTGAGCGTCCGTCCGTCAGTCCGTCCGTCCGTCCTTTGAAGATGCATATATGCATGGATACATCTCCCAACCCTTCACAGTGATGAAGCATCCATCATCTTCCTTCACCTTCATACATACCATTCATCATATATTATAATTATGCCAATGCGCGCGGGCACACACACACGCACGCGCAAACACACACACACACGCACACACGATGGAGCCTCCGTGGTCTAACGGTAGCGTGTTGGATCACAGATCACTACCACCCGTGTTCGAATCTCGGCGTGGCCATATCTGAATGTTTCATCTTTGACTTCGCTTCATTACCTTTCGCGGTCGCTCGACCCATTTAGCCTACCATGTGCATAAAAGTGGCCGTAAAACATCAATCATCAACACACACACACACACACACACACACACACACACACACACACACACACACACACACACACACACACACACACACACACATATATATATATATATATATATATATACACACATACACACACACACACAATGTGGATATGGCAAAAACTTCCTGATTATATGACAACGAAAACATTATTTATAAAATACATAAACGACTAGGTGGTAACCGCCTTAAAAATAGAACATATGCAAATTATTTGTTTATATTGTGTGAACCTCACTGAAGGATGACGTCACCGTGAAACGCCATTGAAAATAAACTGGACGTACACATCGAATGATATAAAGACGTTTGTTGAAAGAAACACCACACACAAACAAGTTACCTACCGCCTCCTTCGTGTAGTATGGCTTCCGTCGTTATGGCAACGCAACAAATATAGGCAATTATCCATGTATTGAGCGTCATCCGGTGACGCGTTATGCCGCACTTCCGGAACAGACAATACGCCTTCAACATGACGGCGTAATTGTTCCCGGAACCGGCGATGGTGTTCCAGACGTGTGGCGGCGCCACCGTCTCGTCTCCGATATGCGGCTGAATATTTAGCGGCCGAAAACGTGGCCGATATTTTTTATTGCCGGATCGACCCGACGACGAGTTTGGGATTTCTTTCGAAGGCGACAAAGTCTATTTGGAAGAGGAGCACCGCCGACGTCGGCCCGTCTTCGAATGTGTCACTTCTGTTTGAAATACGACATCATCGTGATAAACGACGGCCGCTAGGTGTGCGGACTGTCCATGCGTGTGCGTGTGCGTGTGTTTATGTGCGTGGGTGTAGCTGTGCGTGTGTGGCTTGTTGTGGTCGGAGAATAAAGCGGCCAATATTCAACGATCGCTGAATTATCCCCGACTGGAACAGAGCCCGCCGACGGTCGCTAATGATGCAATCATCCATCCAAGTCAACTTTATTCCTCGCCTCGCCTCGGACACGTCTCGTAATGGATCCAGACCTTCCGAGGGGATGGCGCTTACTTCTGTCGACACTTCGACGACGGAGACTGTCACTGAGAGAGAGAGAGAGAGAGAGAGAGAGAGAGAGAGATGGCTCCCTGGCTCGCTGGCGGTGTCTCGACTCACGGCCAGGGAATGGCAGGGAGTGGTGGTGCCGCGTTTGGCCGGGAGACTGGCTGGCAGTGGGTGGGTCCCGGGGGCAAGGGATCGGGCTAGGCGGGGGGGGGGGGGAATGCAGGCTGATGTCGTAAACCGGACGGGGGCGACTGTGGAAAAGCGTCAACACGGGAGTCGGCTGGAAGTCCTAAGTCCGAGAGGTGTGATCGTTCGAGATGGAGAAACTATGGTTGTCCATACGGGTCATAATACAATAATACAATACTCCGTCGCACGTTTGTAATATATTACTTAGACATCCACGTTACGCAGATTATACATGCGCGTACTATTTGGCCATTGACTGTTATTATCTAAGATCCGCGTATAAAAATCATTTAGTAACATCCCCTCAATTATAAACCCGCAAGTAATTGTTTTAACACGAGTATTCAAAGCCATCCCTTAACAAACAGTGAAACGTTATTAGTTGTTAATAAATAAATGCTATCATTAACGGCGATTTTTGCTCGAGGAAATAAATCATGGGTTATGGTGGCAGCCATTTTTCTGGTTCGCACCAATGCTAAACCGGAAGGCCGTTTTACGAACAGCGTTAGTGGTCAATTAAGATACGCGTGTCTAAATATTGTATTATGACGAGCGCGTAAAAGTAATTAAGCACGCGCGCAAAACCAATAATTTACCAAGAGTATGGAAAGAAACGGCTTTTTTCTGTCGGTTGTTTTTTTTTCTCGCGCGTTCAAAGAATTAGAAGCACTCCCGTCACATCGTACACGCTTGTCTAATTAAGGCATTACGTCCCGAATGGCCAACCATACGGGCTTGCGTCGAGGCCCGACGGAGGAGGATGTTTCCGGATATATCGGAGTGTTAAGAGCACGACGCGCCCAATTGTGAACGAGACGTGATCCGGGCGCAGACCGACCGAATGATCAACCGTTGGATCAACACCGGGACACGGCGGGAGTTCGCCGCGTAACCGAGCTGCTCGGACATCGAACATCACTTAACCGCTAATAGGCCTCCGACCGTTGTCGGGTGGTGACGAGGAGGCGATCCTGGCTAAGCGAGCCACCTAGTCGACTGACGTCGGCGCCCTCGATTGTCTCGACCAATGCGGCGATCAAGTGAGGCAACAAATCCGACGGCCAGCCGACTGAGTGCCGCTTTAACGACGCCCATCGCCTGTTGAGCTTTCGTTGTCTTCCTGAGAGGCGGCGCGCCTTAAGAACGAGCTCATCTCGGCCTATAGGTCCGTAGCTTTAATATTTTACAGCGGGCTTCCGCTGGCTCAAGTACCTCGCCACCCACAGGAGGTTTTTTTTTGTTGTTTCTTTTTTTTGGGGGGTCGGCGATCCCGGCGAGGTGCGGGGATTCCGTCACCGGATAGCGGTCGCCATGCGGTGTCTTGGCTTGCCGAGGATGAGACTGGGATGTTGCGTCATCAACAAGCGCCTCCAACTTGAGGGATCACCGTAAATTATGTCGGCAAAGCGCAATTTCGGCGCTAATTAGAGCTCTGCCGCCGTCGGTGGGTGAATGTGGCTGGGTGGGTGGTTGGGTGGATGGGTGTTCGAGAGGGAGGTTCTGCGGCCCACACCCGCTCGTTCCATCGAGAACGGGACATTAACGAGCGGTGTGGGGCTCGCAAACGGCTGCGCAGATACGTCATCATGCATTTTCTTCGTCCTTCTTTAATGCGCCGATTTTCTCAACGCGACGAGCAAACCAAAGCGCGCAGTTGTTTGTGAGTCGAGAAAAAAGGGGAGGGATGCGTCAACAATTCGCTGAATCATTAACGTCAACGAGGCATATGGTAGTCAGGGGTGCAAGTGGGGGGTCTGGGCGATGATTTGTGGCCTGACACCAGTATCGGCATCGCTTCCTCTACGTCACCGAGGGACACGTGTCTGGCTTGCTGGCTACTGTGGCGCCCTGTATAACTCGGTGTTGTCTCGTTACATGACGTCGATGGCGCTATGGTGCAGTTTAGTGGACATACCCATAAACCTCGGGTACGGCGAACCAGGGCAACCGCCCAGGGCCTTCTTTCTTTAGACGGGGTGACTTACTTAATGTATTTATAAGGCAAGGCACATGCACACGCACACGCACGCACGCACGCACGCACGCACGCACGCACGCACGCACGCACGCACGCACGCACGCACGCACGCACACACGCACGCACGCACTCACGCACGCACGCACTCACGCACGCACACACACATATATATATATATATATATATATATATACATGCACCCACGCGCGCGCGCGCACACACACACAGAGTCATTTACTTATTTATTTATACGTTTCTGGAGCCTCACAATGTTTGAGTTGATTCTTCCACCCCCTCCCCCGGGTCTCGGGCGGAGATACTGCGGGTCATATCGATACTTCCCATTTTGCGTCGTTGTCAACCGGCGGGCCAAAACGGCACCCAGAAGACTCGACCCCGGCGACGAGACGCTTCAACTTATCGTCAGAAGTGGCAGGCCCGAAGTGGCCGGGGACGACTCGCTTTGTCGTGGCTTCTCTAATGAAATAAAACGACCTTAATGTACCAATGGGAAGAGGAAGGGAGTCTCGTCTTGTGGCCTTGTACAGACGTAATGGCAACACAATATCGGCTCAACAAAGGTATATACAGACTATTTGGTGTATGGTAATTGACGGGGCTGTGTTCGGGGTAAATACGACTCGTTCCCGTGGAGCTCGGTTGAGTTGAGTTCAGTTGTTTGGCTTCGGAGCTGGTAACACCTGGAAGAGACGTGCGTATGGCCGAGGGGCGACCGCTTAGGCAAACAAATACCGGGTATTAGTCGGATCAGAACCCAGAACCTGGAGTTTTGCAGCGCACTACGCTAACCACTGAACGCCTCTCGGTCCTGTGACGTCTGGTAGTCGCGTAAATCGGAGAGAGAACGCGTCTCCTTTTAAATAACCTTCGAGGTTTGAGATGCGAAGGATTTCTCGTCAACTTCTGCAGCAGCCGAATGTGACAACTTCCGGTTGGTCCAGCGTGTAATTTAGTATCAACCGTTCGGTAAAAGGAACATTCTTGGAAACAAATATCATATGCTCTACGGCATAAAAGATACACATATCAAAACATACACATATCAATCGTCAATATTGTACTACGAAAACACTGACGATTACAGGGAAACTGGGCCTAGGGTCTTCCAAACGGAGTACCAATATTGCTGTATGTATGTCCAATTGTACACCAGTGGAGGTGGGGGGATGTTCCCAGCATAGCGCCCCCCCCCCCACACACACACACACCAACCATCAACCACCTTACGACAACAATCACCAACCACGTACCCGTCTCCTCGTCGCCTTTACTAATGATATTCCAGCCATTAACGTACCGCGTCATCATACGATCATCATCTTTTGGTCAGTGTGTGTGTGCGCGCGCGCGTGTGTGTCTTATGTTGTTATGACGTCGCCAGCTCTCGACGCGCCCCCTATACACCCCCTCCCCACCGTTCCCTCAGCCCGCCCTAATATCACTTTCTCCACACCTTCAACATCTCCGGTCCGGTAAACCACATCTCCTCGCTGTAGAAGCGAAACAATTTGCCGCCAATTACCAGACAGCCATCTTCGTGATCTCGCCGAGACCCGCGACAACCGTCCAGCGCCCCCTATCGGAGACAGCAAAAAGATGGCCTCGACCTTGGCTTCCCCGTCCGATTATCGCCGATATGACCGGTGCGTCGAGACTGGATAACATCATAAGTAATGTCGACCGAGTCGTTGGGCCGTTGTTAGGGCTATTAGCCAGCTTCACCCCCCCCCCTCGAATCCCCCCCCCCCTCTCTCTCTCATTCTCTCCCTCTCTGTGACGATTTATTAATTCGGCCGATTGGTGATATTTCCCGCGGGAGGCTATTTGCCGGTTTATAGATAGCGAGCGACTAATAGCGTTAGCGCGATGACGTCCCCGGGGGTGAGGATGGCCCACCCAGACTTCTGGGGTCGGAGTATAATAGATAAGCGAATCAGCGAAGGTGAAGCTTTAATGTAGATAACGGATGGCGGGCCAATTTCGGCTACAGCTCGACAGGTTATAGGTATCGGCGGTAGGTGTGCGTGCGTATATATGTCTGTGTTTGGGTGCATCCGTGGATGTGTTAAATATTGGTTAGCATATAGTTAGTTGACATTGTTAGCTCGGTGTGAGTTTAGGTCAGTTGGTCTTCTGGAGTGACTTTTGTTGGAAATCTCTCTCTCTCTCTTTGTTTGTGTGTGTGTGTGTGTGTGTGTCTGTCTGTGTGTTGTGTGTGTGTGTGTGTGTGTGTGTGTGTGGATGTATTTATTTTAACAGTTGACGAAAGGGCACTGGGATAGAGAATAAAGCATCAGGATTTTCAGAATGCTGACTCCAGAGAAGCAACTTCTCACCCTGGGTTCATATGTATCAGCATAATATCTGATCAGCCTCTTAAGCTGTTTTCTTCTGGATCTGCTATTTGGTTCTGAGTCCAGGCGGTGCACACTTATGTGTGTCCATGATTGGGTGTGGCAGATGTGTGTTTTAACAAAAAGCCCTGGCACAGAAAGCCGTGATATGTCACCAACGATTCGATATCTGCTAATAGGTGTGTGGGTGCACGCGTGCGCGCGAATGTGTATGCATGCGTGTACTGAAAGTACATGTACACGCATATTTTTGGCCAACAGAACCAGAGACGTAGATTACTAGTATGTAGATAGCCAAGGGTCGGGACGATACATGACTTCATTCAGTAAAGATCAAACGTGATGGAGTGTATATCTTATCTTTCTTGTTTATACATAAACCTTCGTCATTGAATTCAAATAATAATTATTAAATAGATATTTGTTGTCATGATGTTACCCTTGACAACACTACCTCCAACCACTACCACCACTACCACCACTACCTTCTACCACTACCACCATCACCACCAAACCCACTACCATCACCACCATCATGCCCACTACCATCACTACCACCATCACCAACACCATCAACAATACTCTCACTACCACCAGTACCACCACCACCGTCGTGATTACCACAAATACCATCAATACCATCACCAGTACTATTACTTCCATGACCAGTACCATCACCACCGCCCCCACCACCACCAGTATATCGCCAATACCACCACAAATACAATCTCCACCACCACCGGTACCATTTCCTCCACCACCACCTGTACCATCTCCACCACCACCACCAGTATATCAACATCACCGCCGTACATCACCACCATTACCACCACCACCAGACACCAGTATATCACCACTATCACAATTACTACCACCACCACCAGTATATCACCACCATCACCACAAGTACCATCTCCACCACCGCCAGTACCATCACCATAACCAGTACCATCACCACCATAAGTACCATCAACAGTACCATCACCGTTACCACAATCAGTATCACCACCATTACCATCAATACCACCACCACAACCAGTATCAGCACCACTACAACCACCACTAGCTTAACCTCCACCACCAGCAGTACCATTACTACCATCACCACCACTAGTACCGTTACCATCACCACCACCATCACCAGCAGTATATCTACCACCACCATTACCCATAGCATTGTTATCGCCACCATCAGTACCAGCAACAGTACCATCACCATCGCCACCACCATCACCCCACCACCACCATCGTCATAACCACAAATACCATCACTACCACCAGTACCATCATTGCCACTAGTACTATCACCACCACTATCAACACCATTACTTCCATGACCAGTACCATCAATATAATCACCACCAATACCATCAACATCACCACCACTAGTACAATCAACATCACCACCACCAGTACCATCACGAGCACCACCACCAGTACCATCAACATCACCACCACCAGTACCATCACGAGCACCACGACCAGTACCATCAACATCACCACCACCAGTACCATCACGAGCACCACGACCAGTACCATCAACATCACCACCACCAGTACCATCACGAGCACCACGACCAGTACCATCAATATCACCAGAACCAGTACCATCACGAGCACCACGACCAGTACCATCAACATCACCACCACCAGTACCATCACGAGCACCACGACCAGTACCATCAACATCACCACCACCAGTACCATCACGAGCACCACGACCAGTACCATCAACATCACCACCACCAGTACCATCACGAGCACCACCACCAGTACCATCACGAGCACCACCACTAGTACCATCAACATCACCACCACCAGTACCATTAATATCACCACCACCGGTACCATCAATATCACCACCACCAGTACCAGCACCACCACCAGTACTACCACCACTAACAAATAGTTAGGCATTAGTTATCCAAAATGTTTCAAGTGCCATTTTCACAAAGAAAAGCAACATAAATCGGCTTTATCCACCTATTCTTCTTCCAGTAGGTAATGGTTTCAAAACAGGATGTCGTCAACATCAAAGGATTCTAATGTGAATGGCGTGTTTGAGGAGTTCTCGTTCGATGTCGCCATCTGATGAGAACGTCGACGAAATATAGTGACAGTTTGACCGAGAGAAGGGCATCTGTTGGGGGAATGATTTATTCTTTGTGATTTCGCTTCACGGACAACAACAGAACGCCGTATGTTGGAATCCGGAAAACTCCCACGGGATTTCATTCTGGAACGACTTGTCCGAGTAACTCCGATTGCTGTTACTATGGGATGATGAAAAATTAATCGACTGATAAATGAATTTGCCCCAAAAAACCTAAATACCGGCTGTCGAAGATAAATAACTTTTTGGGGAGAATTTATTTCTCCATCCAACTTCGTCTGGTCTTTTAATAAAATTAAACTACGCCATTGTTGAAAGGGAGAATGTCGAGAACACGATGTTAAAATATTGAAAACATTACCTTGATAAGTGTTATATAAATAAATAAATAATGTGCACATAAACAGCAAACAGGGGCTCCCTTACGCACGTACGTATACACGCATTCAATCATGCACGCATTTACACACGCACGCACTCACGCACGCATACACTCTTATAAATATACATTTTAAACTAGCCCCATCATCTCTTTCTCTCTCTATCTCTCTCTCTCTCTCTCTCTCTTTCTCTCTCTCTCTAGGTGAGGAATCATTGAGTAAATATGACAAATCTGGACACATAAACCGTGTACATAAAACACATCATCGAAAAACAAACTAATATAATATAAACATTAAAATACGATCTTATTAAAACACCAAAGTTAGTCACTCTAGATGACGTAATAGTCAAATAGCCAACAAGTGTGTGTGTGTATGTATGTGTGTGTGTGTGTGTGTGTGTGTGTAGTGTGTGTGTGTGTATATATGTATGTGTGTGGGTTGGTCTATTTTTTGTGATATAAGTTATATATATATATATATATATATATATATATATATATATATATATATATATATATATATTATTTCATGAATTTCCCTTTTTCCTTTCGTCCATTCAGTAATGTACGTATTTGTAACCGGGTGGCCTGATAGGGTGGTCATTTAACTGGATGATTGGTTGATTGATTGGCATTGATTGGCTGGTTAAATGGCTGATTGAGGAGCTAGTTGGGTAGTTGGCTTATTTCCCTAATTCGTTCGACTTTCTGTATTAGCAGGCAGTGGATCCGGGGAGGGAATTTTAGGGACTCGAAGACTTCCCTCGTGAGCCATTTGTCAACCTATTCTGCATCTTACAATTAAGGTTTTCTCTGAACAGACCCACCCACCCAACCCAACCCCCCTAACCTCCACACACCTCTAAACTTCCTGTTGCTGTTGTTGGTGCTGGTTAGCATCACATCATATTACAATACATCAAGTATTCTCCACACAAGACGGTGTCATCGACACCTAGAATTCATAAACACAGAAACAAACAGGAAGTAGATCTCTGATCTGGAGAATATAAACTCAGTAATAAATCGCCAGAACTCAGACAGCGCTCTGAAATAAATACATAGAATTGCTTAAAACCTTAAATATTACACACTATTTATCTGATCTTCCATAGCACGCCGACGTTTTCATTTGAATTGGAGCGATTTATTCCGAACAGATGGCCGCCTTCTAAATGTTGTCCAATCTGCAGCCTTCTCTCGTGCACCGTGAAATGTATCATAACGTTTTCTAATACAATCAGGGGGCGCTATGATTGAATTGAATAGAATTTATTTCACAGAACAGGAGTACAATGGACGAATACACAGGCACAATGGCAATAACAATAAAAATATACATAAATCAAGATTGACATGTGTACTCCTATGTGAGGTAACATTGTAGCCCATATCTGTTATTTGTTCATAAGGGAAATGGAATGGAGTATACAATAAATTATACCAATAATGATAATAATAAATAATAATAATATTTGCACCAAGATATATATATATATATATATATATATATATATATATATATATATTAAAGACAATATATAGTAACTAACCCAGGTAAGATTATAATATATAATATTTTGTCATAATAATGTACTTTTATTGTCATAGACAAACCAATCCAGGGCAAAACAAAATGTATCTACAAGTCGTATTAACTTGTATCATCCGATAGGATGGCATTGTCTACAATATTTGTTTGTGCATTTAACGCTATCAAGGTATTTGTTTAATATGTACAGTTTCAGCTCCCAGGTTTTGATGAATACGTTTATATTCGCCACAATACTATTCCAGCATTAAACAGAATACGTATCTACTTAATTATTCACAATACGATCGTCTGAAAGCTGGATATTTCTTCATAAAGTTTCAGTGATTCATCTTACTACAACATTTCTAGAATAAATCACTCATAGATATGGCCACATCTGAAATCTAATCATCTTTCGTGAAGGTGACAATTGTCAAGGATGTTGCTTTTTAATACTGATGCATATTTATGTAAGCCACTTGTATCAGCAAAATGTTATTTCACACAGAGAAGACAGATCGATTGACAAAAATGTTTTTGTTACGTATATCATGGTCGCTTGCTACGTGATGTTAAATATCTTAATGATCTTAATCGTAATGATCTTAATAAGCTTATAGATCTTTTTTATATTAAATTGATGAACCCCGTAGACAATCTTTACTTCCATTGTACGACAAAGATATACAGCCTGCCAAAAAGAGGATATTATGAACGTTTGCGTGTCGTAACTAATTTGTATGTTCACGATGAACAGTTTAATGTTGCATGTAGTATATAACGTATTAAAAAATAATCTCCTCCCCCTGAAACAGTCGGATTACTACAATAATAGTATCACGGTTTTTATTAATTAAACGACGGTTTTCAATGTTGCAAACATAATACTACACAACAATCGCAATGTTCTCCGAACAACAATTAATTCAGACAAAAATATATCAAATTGCTTTAATTATTTCTTCTGTCAGAAGTTAGTCTCTATACACATTAGGTTTATCTCCTGATCGACTAATTACGGGATGCATCATTGGTAGAAGAGTCCTGGACGTTTATAATGGATATAATTAAGCCACAAACGGAGACAGATATGAGACAGTTGCTGAAGAAGTCGTCAGGTGGTTGGTGTACAGCTGAGTCTATGTTTACATTGTTCGTCAAAGAGTGTCCCAGTAGTTTGTCCGATGTTCTATATTTTTTCTGGTGTACCACGAGATCCAGTTGTGGAGGCCTTGAATTTCACGACGTACGTGTACACGTCTTCTTGTGATCATTGTACATCGAACAAGTAATTAAATATTACTTGTACGCCGATGACACCCAGCTGTAAATATCACTGGATCTTAATATTATAACTTTGTACTGTTTTTATGGGGGGAGTGGATTATTTGAAACATTAAATTGCCGATATTGGGCCATGGATTAATAAAATTAATCTAGAATTTAATCGTGGTAAAAATATTAATTATTTGGCTTCAACCCATTATGCCAAAATCGTGAATTTTTCCACTCTGATGAATCTGTTAATTGAGTAATGAAGAGCTGTCTACTGATATCAGTAATTTCTTCCTTTGTCGCGTCTCTTGTATACAATTATAGCCTGTAATTAAATAAGGGCCGGGGTAATAGATCAGCGAAATAAACAAGCGCCCGGGGTTGTGTAAGATACCGTATTTCCATTGTTGTCAGTGAGTATATTGATATAGAATATAATACTCTACCTATATCACATCATTATATCTACAGATAAGTTATTAGAATGATACAGACTTGATGTATATTCAACTGATGGGGGTAATGCATGTCGCGAAATAACCACCAAAAAAATGCTGCCCCTCACCTAAATAAAACGAAGACCCCATTTACTTTGAAATATTCAACAAAAGCTAATTATATTGTTAAACAAAATATACTGTCTACGTAACGGAGCATCAGAAACAGAAACTCTTGATAAAATCATCTACAAATAGATGATGAAAATTGAAACGGCAAAAAGAATATAAACAAAGTTATCTAAGAACTATTAATAACTGGTCAACAATAACAGGAGGCGGAACTCGAAAGATGAACGTGTGTGCATTCAGTGACAGTTTAAAATATATTAATATCCTAAATATTGCCCTAAATAATATCCTAAAAATGATTATATTGAAATCGTTCATTTTTCGATGTAACATTAAAGTGTCTATGTATGTATGTTCAGGTGGCTTACCTGATTCAAGGTAAAGTCTGCACTTTCTATAGGCTAATGAGACCAAGGAGCACCCGATAGAAATGAAATGAAGGGTGACAACAGATTTGGGTCTGCCGGGAACGGCAATCGAACCCGGGACGAATTGATATCTGATCCTGCGCACTACCATTGGGCCACGAGTACCACCGAATCAAGGTAAAGTATTAACTGAAATAAATAAAGACAAAATGTTGTTCATAATATGTACTAATCAGCATCTGCCAAACTACTGGGGAAACACACACACACACACACACACACACACACACACACACACACACACCAGCAGATAAATATGTGACGTTCAATGGTTTTTTTCTTTCTCTTTCCAACTGTCTTATTAACACATTCGCCATGCACGTGACAGATAAAACACCTCTTCGTGCTGTCGGATGAGTTAATGCCGGTCGAAATGAAGAAGATGGATATCTAGCTTACCTTGGTGTCATTCTGATTAATGATGCTCCAAAGTCATAGAGCGGCTCACATCGAACGAACTCGCTGAATGTTAAATGTCCTACACAGAGCCAATCTATGTATCAATGGCTTAAATCCCGGCTCCGTGTCACACATATCCAATCTAACCTATTATCCTATACCAGTATATGGTTTGAATTGTGTCTACCAGAGAAGGACATATATCTATAATGCGGTAGTAGTAATTCAGGTTATTGTTAAAAAGAAGCGCTTGGTTTAAAGTTACCGTCGAAATCCATCATTGTTAAACGCCCTCAATTATATCAGAACGTGTGCAAGACGGTTGTAATATAAGAACCAGTTTTATTCCGGGATCGTTTTTTCATCAACTTCAAGCGCGAATATTTTTTTTTTAAATCTCGTAAACGAAATATTATACACAGAATACGCTGTAGTTGTCAAAATAAAGATTCTTTTAGTGAGCGCTATCTATATTTGTCATCATTCTTAACAAACACAATTTGTAAAAGGTATCCCGAAAATAGGATTGTTGAGAGTGCGTCATTTATTCTAAGAAATCCATAATATTCAGTCTAAATCTGTGATAAATGTTCTTTTTTGACACTGTTTTCTAGTCCACGTGTATGTCTATGTATTTTTTAGACGGTATTATATTTTGTTATTGATGTATCACATATATATATCCATTGGATGCGGATAGATATCTAACCATCTATTCATTTTACTTATTATCCAAACAGGAAATAGCAACAACAAAAACCTGATATTCGAATGCTGAGACATTTTATTATCATTTTATTTTCTCTGATTAATGCATCATCAGGACATGATGACATATTAAACCCATCATCGTATTGTTTAGTATCCAATCAACGTCTAACAATCTAAGAATAATGTTCCGTTTTTTAGTTGTTGTTGTTGTATTTGATGTTGTCGTTGTTGTTATTATTGTCGTGCTGGTTATTTTTGCTCTCATCATTGTTGTTGTCGTCGTTTTTGTTATTTTCCTCCTCGTTGTTGTTGTTGTTTTCCTTTTCGTTGTTAATGTTTGTCTCGTCGTCATCGTTGTTAATATTGTTGTTATCCTTGTCCTTGTTGTTGTCCTTGTTGTTGTCCTTGTTATTGTTTTCGTTGTCCTTGTTATTATTTGTCTTGTTGTTGTTGTTGTTGTTGTCCTTGTTATTGTTGTTGTCCTTGTTATTGTTGTTGTTTTCGTTGCCCTTGTTAATATTTGTCTCATTGTTGTTGTTGTTGTCGTCATTGTTGACGTTGTTATTATTTGTCTCATTGTTGTTGTTGTTGTTGTCCTTGTTATTGTTGTTGTCCTTGTTATTGTTGTTGTTTTCGTTGTCCTTGTTAATATTTGTCTCATTGTTGTTGTTGTCGTCATTGTTGACGTTGTTATTATTTGTCTCATTGTTGTTGTTGTTGTCCTTGTTATTGTTGTTGTCCTTGTTATTGTTGTTGTCCTTGTTATTGTTGTTGTTTTCGTTGTCCTTGTTATTGCTGTTGTCCTTGTTATTGTTGTTGTTTTCGTTGTCCTTGTTATTATTTGTCTTGTTGTTGTTGTTGTCTTGTTATTGTTGTTGTCCTTGTTATTGTTGTTGTCCTTGTTATTGTTGTTGTCCTTGTTATTGTTGTTGTTTTCGTTGTCCTTGTTAATATTTGTCTCATTGTTGTTGTTGTTGTTGTCGTCATTGTTGACGTTGTTATTATTTGTATCATTGTTGTTGTTGTTGTTGTCGTCATTATTGACGTTGTCTTTGTTATTATTGTTATTATTGTTGTCGTGTATTGTTGCTCTCATCATTGTTGTTGTCGTTGTTGTTTTCCTTCTTGTTGTTGATGATTTCGTTGTCATTGTTATTATTTGTCTCGTCGTTGTTGTTGTTGTTGATATCTTTGTAATTGTTGTTTTTGTCTTCGTTGTTAGTCTCGTTGTTGTTGTTATTGCTACTATTGTTGTTGTTGTTGTCATTTTCCTTGTTGTTGTTATCCTTGTTGTTGTTGTTGTTATCGTTGTTGTTATTGTCATCGTCGTCGTTGTTTGATTAATGCACTAACCATCAAGTTGTATACTAATCCATCTTCTATTTTACTAGATACCAAAACAACATTTATGATGTAAACATGTGATTATTATTATTATTATTATTATTATTATTATTATTATTGTTTTTATAGTAATCTCATTAGTACACTAGAGAGAACGTGATTAGAATATAATATGAAACCTCGTCTAAAATAATGGTTATGTTATGAAATAATAGCCTGAGTACAATGTTCTCTACCTGCATGAGAACAAACACACACACACACACAAACGCACACACACACACATATTATATCTATCTCCCTCGCTCTTTGCCTCACCATTTATTTAGTTATCCCACTATCTATCTATCTATCTATCTATCTATCTATCTACTCACTCACTCACTCACTCACTCACTCACTCACTCACTCACTCACTCACTCACTCACCACTCACTCACTCACTCACTCACTCACTCACTCACTCACTCACTCACTCACCACCACTCACTCACTCACTCACTCAATCACTCACTCACTCACTCAATCACTCACTCACTCACTCAATCAATCAATCAATCATTCTGTGTGTATATATATATATATATATATATATATATATATATATATATATCACTCCCTGCGTATTTTTGGGGTGGGACGTATTCGCATCATTCCCTTCAAACTGATGATGATGAACAATTCTAAGCTTATCGTTGATATTAGTTGTCATATCGTTGCTATTAACATTGGTCACAGTTTATTTTGATATTTTAAGCTTATACCATTGAATTATACATAGTGTGTATTAATTTTACAGTATAAATAATATCTTATTTAGAGTTTATTTTTCTTTATTCATGTACAAAGTCTTGTTGTTATTGCTTATGTATTGGTGTGTATTATATATATATATATATATATATATATATATATATATATATATATATACAGTTAGTCTGTATAATCAAAATATTCAGGTAATACGTCTATTGCTAACTTAGATTTAGAATATTTCAGGTAATATTCATATTACTTGATTATACAGATTAACTGTAATATATATATATATATATGTATATATATATATATATATATATATATATCGTTTTCATTCGTTTACGAAATAGCTACACACTCACTGTTGCCTTTATGACGAGATGATGAAATTTATATAATTTGTCATAATGTTCGAACATTCACTCTGAACTTGAAAATGTTCCTTTACAGCTACCTCATCTACACATTCATTACCTAGATTAATAATTAACTAGATCACCATAGATTGACCGATATATTTCTGATTATTTCTGATATCCTGTCATTGATAGATTTATTAACTTTTACTAAAATTTAAATACAGCGAGAATACGTTAATCCGACAAGTTTGTCACATGATAATATGTTGGATAAACGCGAATGTCGGAATGTCGAATCCGTGACATGCCGGTAGTGTGTGTCACACATTTTTAGATCGTAAAGATATGCCGTGGTATGTAACCAAAATAATACGCAACATCCATTGGAACCACAATGACACATAATCTCGTGGTGTATTTATTTATTTTTGAAGCCATTGATCATTTTGGTGTTTATTAATTACTTACATTATAAAGAAATACTCGTGTCACTTAGTCCATCAGATTTACTCGTGATCTGCTCATTGGAAAATTCACACATTTGTGTTTGTAATTAGCCATGAATGATTAAGATTGGCTATGAGATAGGCACAGACAATAGAAGGATCGTGTATCGATGCGTATCACTGAATGGTTAAGGACGGTTACAATTGGTTAAGATATAGCAATTATCGCGTGTGGGCGGGTTAATTAACCATTATCGACAGCATGTCGGTATGTCTTGCATGACTGAACTAGCGGAAACATTGGGCAACATTTTCGTGTTGTCGGATTATCGATGTCATTTTGCATTGAAATGTCACATTCTGTTGGCGAAATGAAGTGTCGGATAAACGATGTCCGGATTAACGGATTCTCACCGTAATAAAAATACGTTTTTCAGCCATTTTGGTTTTTGTGTTATGATCGTATTTTCACGTTGTTTTTACTAGGCCTACTGCACGAATCTGAATACGTTAAAGCCTGTTGGTGTATTCATTAGATATGTCATATAACATGGCGGTCAAGGTGTCGGAACGTGGTGGACCAAAGGTATAATCTACTGTACCAAGTACTTCATGATCAATATGCGGCGCTAATGTTTTTAGGATTTCACAAAAATTGACGAAGCCAAACAGACAATATCCGGGATTTTTTTTCACCGTCCAGAGTCTAATATCCGACGTGCAGTTTACCAAATTATCCAAGGAAGATCTTAATTCGTGGCTAAGATCCAATGAGCCTTGCAGCTGTGCGGGTGTCGAGATGCGAGTGATCTCAATACCACATATCAGTCGATCCCAATAGGTGGTGTGTATATACTCCGTCGTATTGCTGTTCATATAACATCGGTATACGATCGCCGAGATGCCATTTATTGTGCTAATAAACAAACAAACAAACAAACGAACAAACAAACGAACGAGCTTTTAATAGTAAAATGTGATCGATGACGATCGTGACGAAAGTGTTGTTGGGCGTATTGTACTCGAATATAGGATTACAAACTACGGCCCGGGCGCTTATATCTCAATAAACACGAATCGTCGGTAAATATTCATCATCGATCACCATACGTCAATTGTAATTATTTTCTCGACATTCTTAAAGGTAAGTGGGTCGGTAGAGGAGCAGAAGCCGGTGGACTAGAGCGAAAGTGTACCGGGAGTTTAGAAAACAATCTTTATAAGAACATATTTATTGAACTACTTGAAAGCGGTACCATCAAATTACACGTAGTCACTTTTGGCTGGTCGCAAATAGGAAGCAATACGTCGACTTGTCTATATCTAGCTTCGGAAAATTACGTCTATTGCAAACAATAATTGTTTGAACAGATAGCGTTTATATATATATATATATATATATATATAACACTGCTCTGCCTCGTTCGCATCTGTTTGCTTATGGTGGATAGGCTGAACCAGGTACCGAGTGTATAACCTGCTAAGTTGCAAATTTGCAGATTCGATCGCCCATATCCGAGCTAAGTATTATTTATGATTTAACCCTAATGGTTATTGACAGCACGTCGGCGTCGATCACGTTGACTGACTTTTTGTTGTTGTTGTTGTTAGGTTTTAGCGTCTGTGCAGTTTGTAAGCCGCTCGCTGATTGGTTGACGGCTGTGTTGGGCAGTCGATTACTCTACATTTGATAAGATGGCCGCTTTGAATGGTTGGTTATTTGGCATTAATGGGTGAGCCATGCAGTCGATTCTGTTCAGTCAGAATATTTCCATTTTCAGCATATATTCTTCGTGGATATTTTTTTTTGTATAGATAGGCTTCCACGTTATTGGTCTGTTATTTTATAAATATATAAAAACAATCGGTGTGGTTTTTAAAAGGGTCCAACGTGTTTCTCGGGGAAGAAAAAAAATGGCACTGTACATTACAAACTAACACAGTTTCACGTATTCGTGTTCGACTCACAATGTTAGACACTGCAGGGCGAAAACTGTTTACTTCCAGGTATAAATAGGTACACATTATCTGGTTTAACAACATTTTTCTTAATGTAGGAGCACAGTTAAAAAAGTTAAAATCGATGAATAATCTCAATACAAAAACTATTAAAGTCAAACTTTCACTTCAGCTACATCGAAACAACACGGGGTGTACTATTTGCTGTCACTTTAAGAATCGGCTTCTAGTAATAGATTACTATATTGTCGCTGTTTTAGTGACTATTTTTACTATGGGATTGGTTTGCAATTTAGGTGCGTGTTTTCGGGTGACACAAATAGTAGGGAATTATTTCTGCGAATCACATCTAATAACGTTAAATTGCACATATAATACGTATTATTTAAAAAAAATTTTTTTTGGCCTTTTATAATATATTTTGCTGTTAAGCTGCCAAACTATATCCTGTCTCTATAGGAATATTAAAATGTGTACAGAGAGAGAGACAGGGGGGGGGGAGGCTTTGTCATGTGAATATTGAAAATAGCACACCTGCGTGCGTACCTGCACATACACCGGCATACACTGACAAACAAAGGATGAGAGAGAGATACGGTGCGCGCGCGTGCGTGTCTAATTAAACAAGTCCACCGAACTCGCTCTTTCACCCAAATAAGGGTACTAGGTGGCTCCCCTATTATTGGTAACTGACAAAAGCAACAAAATGAGAACGGATTAAAGTTTTATCTGAACGGTCAGTGATCGTCTGTATATATAAAGGAAAGTATATTAATTCTTCTACACAAAGTCTACCCGAGATGTGTATCAGAATCAATATGTGTATATACCGCATTTGTTTAATTAAATACACAAAATGAGAGTTGTACTTTTTCGACTCGTCTCGCGCGCACAGATCTGCCCACCGACCGTTCCCCGAAATGGACAATTCAGAATCCTGAATACATGAATTAGCGCCCTCACATACAATTGGAGAGCCAGTTCGTTGCTTCTATGGCGACCAGATTCGATGTCTGATAATACCTCGCCTTCCTGAGAGCAGACGATCAGACGACGGCCTTTTTTCTCTAATTATTGGATTAACTTTTCACGTCGAATTGCTCCTGACTATTTGTGATGACTAGTGGCCGGCCGATGTCTCGTTAACCGGGCACTGACATCGCCCTATACGAGCCACTGCCTCGAGGGGCGATTTGCGTTGTTGGCGGACCGCCGGGTAGAGATTATTGAAACGGCGCCTTTCGGCATCGTGATTTCGTACTACAGCAAAGCTTACGTCGGTATTTAGTACATTTAAGGGCGATACTATTGGTCATCGGAATAGGATGAGAAGGCGGAGGGGGGGGGGGCGTGACGAATGCTTGCATTGCAAATAGGTTACGAACAAATGGCTGAAGAGCCTTCGGGCTGTTCTGTCCTAAATGGTATTGGCTGCTGTGGATCAGATTTCTTTCCTTGTTCAGGATCCATGCTAGGAGTTGACGTGGGCGGTGAAGGGGAATCGATTCTTCACTTCGCCTGCCTACAAGCCGTTAGCTAGCTAGAAGGAAACGACTCGTGGATAGGACAACGTTTTATAACATAGGATAAACAATAATATATTGTCCATATTGGCTATGAATCGATCAGTAAATAAGTGAATAGATCTTTTAGTACTCTAGCAGTATAATTTATTTATAGAATATTTTGTATTTTGCTATTTATTTAGCTCCCTCATTATTATCATTTATGTTGTTGTTGTTGTTGTTGCTGCTGCTGCTGCTACTACTACTACTATTACTATTTCTCCCTCCACCATCAATAATAATAATAATAATAATAATAATAATAATAATAAAAGCAACAACAATTAATACTCTATAATGAATTAACAGTAGAGCCACCACATATTACTACTACTGCTATTTTACTACTACTACTACTACTACTAGCAGTAGTAGTAGTAGTTTTAGTAGAAAGTTTTTAAATGTATTTACTGAAAGACAAAATGCAGCTCTATCTCCCTATATATATATATATATATATATATATATAGGGAGATAGAGTGTGAGTTCATCCCGTCGTAGGATAACATCCCATTAACACTTCACAAAAAAATAGATATCACTCAGTGGTATTTAGTTTGTTATCATTATATTTACTTTACTTGCTCCAAGTCGTCTAAACACTGATATAAAGGTCAAAGAGCTGGCTACTGGTCTTAATTGACCAAAACATAGATAATCTTTACAGTCACAAATACCTACATATATACCTACCTGCATACCTGCAGACCTGCATACATACATACATACATACATACATACATACATACATACATACATACATACATGCATACATACATACATACATACATACATACATACACACACATATACATACATACATACATACATACATATATACATACGTAATATATATATATATATATATATATATATATATATATATACATAGCTACATACGTAGTTCCATACATATTACATACATACATTCAAAAATACATACATATTCGCATAAATATATGACATACATACATACATACATACATACATACACCACGCTAGGCTCTAGCGTGGGGTGGGCACGAAGGATTGTTCAATAAAATAAATATTGAACATTAACGGACAACATTGAGGACAGGGCCGCCCACCAGCCGCTAACCAACCACCCACCGCCAAAGGCCCATTCGATGGCTGACGTTCAACCCGAGGGATGGCTCAGCCCAAGGGAGGGCGGTCTTGGACGCAGCGCCTTCCCTAGAGCCTAGCCGCGCCTCGCTCGATGGTGAATCGAAGTGGCCTGCGCGTTCACTTGGAGACGGTTATAAAAGGGGCCCCGACACACGTGGCTGAGGTCTTCTCTAGTGTGTAGTGTCTCTGTTATCTCTCCGTTCGGAATAACCGCTGTTCTAAGTGTGTTCGATGATAGATAGAGAAGGTACGGCTCAGGCCGGGGCCGTATTAACTTGATATCGATGATGCGATTGTTGGCGGGACGAGGCCGATCTGTTGTGGTCGTTTTATTTCGACCGGATGTGACAACGTGTTCGTTGTGGCGGATCTCTATATCCTGGATACCATGGTAACCGATACGCTGTAATGGTGTTTTCATTTTTGTTGTTGTACGACGGTAACGTAACTTTAATTTGGATTTCCGGTTGAGGTTTGGGTCGATTACAATTATGAGTACTTTGTGAGGGGGTGTGCTTGTGTGAGGAATAGAGTGGGAGTAGGATGTGGTTTATGCGCGCGCGCGCGTGCGTGTTACCCTGTATATAATGCTAGATCCAAGCTGACTAAATGCTATATAAGTATATAATAAGTATGATATGATAATATTAATATAGAGACGTAGCCGCCCCCTTCACACAAACACAAATACACACACACGCCCACATCTATACAATCTCAATGAATCGAGTTATTCATAGACTTTAGCATATTCATCGTACAACATTTAACGTTGAAATTTTTTTTTACAATCATCATATTACCTTTGGTGTGATTTATCTCAATCACAGCCAACCGACATTTCCAGCAATAGCCCAGTTTACCTTTAAACGAAATTCACGCAACGATTATTTACGAAGATCCGTTCTGTTAAATACATCCGATATATTTAAGCCGAGGTCCAGCCCTGAAACACCTAACGCCAACTAGATTACTCAAATTTCTCGATTTCTTACGAGTTCATCCCCCTCTCCCTTTTTAATCCAGACTATACGTGGGCGTGTTTTGATGAAGGCATACCTGTCTTGCTCCTGTGTAAATACGCTCTCGCCTTTGGATAGCTAGCCGTACGTCTGTCTAAATACTAAAATATAACCAATAAAAGAAAACGACCGCAACCACTGAAAAGAAAACAGGCCGGTGGAAATTATAGGAAATCTCGAAAGTTCCAGTTGATTGTGATCTATTTCACACACACACACACACACACACACACATATATATACACACAACAACAACATTCGGGACACAATATTCGTCAATAGTCCAATTTGAAGATTTCGATGGTAATTTTAGTTCACTTCTAAACATAGAGTCCCGAGTTGGAATTGTTGACGTTAAGATGAAGCGTCGATGTTCGGATGTTGTTGATGTACAGTCCGGAGGACACAGGGTTCCGTGTTCGACCGGGTATATATACAAAATGTCGAATGTATTTACACGACGACGAACAAAGAGTCAGCGATTCGAGAACGCGGTAAAACAGCAGAACATCTGGCAGATAAGAACAGATCCAGGTTTGGTGTGTACGTGAAAAGTGTACTAAATATTTGTCGAATAGTCCGCGTCGGAGAATTTTGTTTTTCTTTCTGTCTTTTCTATATCTCCCACTCGCTTTTGGTCAGGAGTTCCGGCAGTGTAGGCGTTAAGTGCCTGTACGTGTAGTATTGTGTGTGTGTGTGTGTGTGTGTGTGTGATAGAGAATGTGTATGTCCCCGCATGTGTAAATGGGCTCTGTTTATATGTCCATGCACTTATCAAGCCCTGTGTGCGTATGGGCTAAATTGTGTGTATATTTAATTATATATATATATATATATATATATATGTGTGTGTGTGTGTGTGTGTGTGTGTGTGTGTTTATTGGCCGGTTATCAATCGGTATAAGATAGACAGATGACGTTAATGTTTAAACCGTGTTTCACCGGTAACCTGCCATCAGAGATACCAAACCGAGGCTAGAAGGTTAAGGTTATAACAATAGCCTGACTCTGGCTAAACTACAGACTTCACACCAACTTCTCGTCTCTTAGTTCAATGCTATTCTGATCGAGCCGGATCATCTTAAGCGATAAACCGAACACACATCAAATCATAGTTTTGTTCAAAATAAAAAGTGTTTTAGAATCCATCGCTGGCTATTGTAGTATAAATTACGCTTTAATAGGTCTACCCGTTTTTGTTACGATCGTTTTATTGCATTTAAAATAATCGCCATTTTGCTACTATTCCCCAGAAAAATTGTATTTTAAGGAATTTGTGTGATTTGTGTATATCCCACGCTATACAAGATATAAACCTGACGATCAAATGACGAGTAATCATTATTTATTCACAATGAAATATTATTGTCGTTAAGGTATACGTTTTCTGATATTACGGTTCTTTATTGATAACCTGTTCTTCAAAATAAAAAGTTTTATCTCAGGAAATTCAGACAATTATTAGTTTTATATTTTACACGTTAGAGGTATATCGGTTTATAGTATATGCGAAGAGTGGTTATTTACACACATTTAAATATGTTTGCCTTTAATTTGAAGCTTTTATGATATTTAAGACGCCATTTCCCTGCTTACAACCGACAACTACTGATGTATACATTTTCACAGTCTCGTTTTCATTTCAAAAACTGGTCAGGTTTTATTTGCCGTTTTAGTGTCAACGACATGCGACTGACACTTGGCTTGCAAATACAATATATTATTTCCATCGATAGTCATATAATTCTGGCCATCTCGCTCGTGGCGGGAATTGTTCGCCGTAAGCGACACTGGTCGATTTGGTGTAACTGACCGACCAAAAGCCTTCAGGTTTTGTTGCCGGTAATTTTACGAGCGGGGATGTGTCATATGATGTGGAATGGTCTTCCCGGACTGACAAAATGACTGCGGTTTTGAGAATATAACAGACTCCCACCCGACAGCTAGAGGTCAATGTCTGACTCTTTGTTGACAGGGGGTCATACCAAATACTGTAAAGATAGCGGGAATGATTCATGAACTAATAGAAGTTAGTCACTGTAGGCATATGTCTATTATCGTGGTCGTCATTGTCGTGAATATTTTCAGTTCGAAATTCCTTATTTATAATAATTATTGTTTTACGTCGGGCACAATCTATTGCATGCTCTATAGATATAGTCAGAACTTGAAACGGGTCACATTTTTAATGTTCGAGGAAACTTTGCTCAGATCAAGGCCTTGAATTTTGGATCGGGTCGCCGGTTTACGGCAATACTGAAGATGTTTCCACACCGTGGTCTTAAAGAAAACCATCTTACAATTTTTGTTTAACCTCCGAATATAAACAATAATGGCGCATTGAATCGAGTTAATTCCCGGAAGAACGGTGCATGTATAGGATTGTATTTGGCGTGAATAGGGACGATTTACCAACAGAAATTAAACGATCACCAAAAAATGGTGTTTGAAGGCCAGATCGAGATGGTCGTCAGCATGGCTTCCGCCTGAGAGAAGTTTACAAACAGAAACCTCAAACGAAATAAACCCGGCTAATTGGGGTCTCGAAAGCTACGTTTGGCGGCTGTTTAAATAGTTCGTCTCCGTTGGCGAGCGGCCTGCCGGTTTTGAGAAGGTCCCCGAGAGAGAGAGAGAGAGAGAGAGAGATGCTCTTTGCAGTTTTATTTGCCTAGGGGCCTTCTTTTGTATACATTTGTTTTCCTTCAGGATTACGCCCGCGAATAACTTGTCTTGTCGCGGCCATAGGCGGTCTCCACTTCGTACTCACCTACTCATCTAACGAAGGAAAACGCAAACATTGACAACTTATGTCAATAGAAACTCGAAAACTTTAGAATAGTTCGAGTTTGTTCTTCTTTTTACTTATGTCCAAGTCAAAGCCAGAGTGAGAGAGAGCTGTATTTTTGTATTTTAAAATTCTGAAGTATTGTGTCTCGTGAGCCAGTTGTTGCTGTGGAATAAGGTATTTTCGTATACTTGTGTGTGTGTGGGGGGGGGGGGGAGGGGTTCCGCTGAATGTGCCAAATATCAGTGCAGCTAAGATCATTACGGCTCTAGAACAATGGCTTGTTTTGTTGGGAAGAAGGTAAGAGAGTCTCTCTCTACGTTGTCTCTCCCAGTTCGTGGATCCAAGAAGTCGGTTAGAGGAAGTAGGCCACCGGATTGAAGATGGGTCGGTCATGTTACCGGATCTGTGATCCAGACCGCATGCCGGGCGGTGGCGTCCTCGTCTAAAGAAAACACCGCCGACGGCTCGAAACCGGTGGAGTTGGTCTACGAATGTACTAGCCTGTTCATCAGGACCTACTGGTCGCGAGTCGCCCCAAATCCCGGACTCTGCCTATGTGTTTGCGCATGTCTGTTTCTGTGCTGTGGGATATCCGTTTGGGGGCGCGGCGCTCCTCCAGCATCGACCACATGGCGTCAATCCGAAACGTAAGCAAACACTGAGCCCTCTCTCTCTCTCTAACACGCACACACTCTTTCCCCATCCGTGTCTCTGGGTCATATGGTAACTGTATTCCGGAGTCCGACTGTACGCATGTGAACCATCCCGTACCGCGAGGCCGCCAATCCATATCGCACGTCGGTATTATTCCGGATTAGTCGCGTTTCCCCGTTGTACGCGTTCCGGGGCGCGGTAAAAACGTGGCGCGGACGCATACCTCGAACAGCTGTTGGTACAAAGATATCCCGAGGCCCGTAAGGCATGTCTGAGGTATAAAGGTTTCTTGTCGACGACGGCTGGTGGTGTTCGTGTTTTATGTCGAAGTGCAGTCCTCTCCCCCGTCAGCGGGTTAGTATATAGTACCGAACCAGGAACCAATCCACGTTTATTCTCCGTACGTCGTTCGTTTAGATTCCTCTGTTGTCATGCTGGTCGCCAAACATCAACTTTAATAACACATAAACTCATCCCTTCATTGGTTTTGGTATTTATTATAAAAACGTATATTTTTAGGCACTCGTTCGCTTCATGTTTTAATGTTTTTGACTGTAACAACTCAACACAAATTGAAGTTATTCCGCTAAATATTTCTATCTAAATTCAAACAGTTTTTATTTGGTGTTTAGGAAAGCAACAGAACTTAATAAATTAATTCAGGTGAATACCAGTCTGCTATTTTGTGACACTATAATTAGAATTGCCACTAATCTGACACATGTAATTGCACACAAGACTGAAATGAATCAAAAGGGATAATATTTAAGGTTTATATATATATATATATATATATATATATATATATATATATATATAATTATATACACATACAGGTTTTACGTGAAGAACCTTGTGCTTATTGGAATAGTTATAAATTAAAAATATAACACAAATCAAGAAAAATAATACTTTATCCCGCTTTTGTTGTTTTGCAGCAAACCAGAATAACCGAGCGTAGTAACGTATTATCACTCGGAAATGGTGTTTAGTACTTCCGGTAAAGGGGGGCTACAGAGGAAGATTTAACATTTTGGGTGTTTTCTGTAGTTTTCTTTTAACTGTGAATTATTCTGATAATTTACTGATCTATTTCGAAATACCATGTATGATAGAAGTACGACGATCGTCTATATTTATAACGAATTTGACGACCTATTTTCATGTAGCGGGCAGGGTGCCTCTGTGGCCTAACAGGTAACGCGGTTGACCAGAGATCAGTAGTGCCTGGGTTCAACCTCCGGTCGAGCTATGTCAGAAGGGTGTTTCATCTTTCATTTCGACCATTTAGCCCACCTTGTGCACGGAAATTGGCCGTAAAACAGCAACATTTAGGA